>OZ008369.1:81947933-82547933 GCA_963931995.1 Phaonia tiefii | reverse complement strand
TCCAGACGCTGAACCCAATTTTCGACGGTTTTCAAGCATAAATCGGCTGATACTGCTGCAATTTCACGTTCGATATTCGTACGAAGTTCATCAATCGTCGCTGGCTTGTTGGCATAGACCATAGACTTGACGTAGCCCCACAGGAAATAATCTAACGGCGTCAAATCGCACGACCGAGGCGGCCAATCGACTGGGCCATTTCGTGCGATAACTCGTTCACAAACTTGGTTTCCAATAAATTGATTGTGGCATTCGCTGTGTGGCTTGTGGCGCTGTCCTGTTGGAACCACATGTCCTCCAAATCCATATTATTCAATTGGGGCCAAAAATATTCGGTTATCATTGAACGGTAGCGATTCGCATTCACAGTAATGTGCCGGTCTTGATCATCTCGGAAGAAGTACGGCCCAATGACGCCGCCGGCCCATAAACCGCACCAAACCGTAATTTTTTCGGGTTGCAATGATGACTCATGGATTACGTGTGGATTGCTGTCTGACCAATAACGCATATTTTGCTTATTGACGAAGCCATTCACCCAGAAATGAGCCTCATCGCTGAAGACCATAAATTGCACGTAGCGCTCTTAAAGTTGAGGCCACTGACTCCAAATTTCGGTAGTAAATTTTAATAATTTCCACTCGTTGTTGGCTCGTATATCTTTCCATGATGAAATAGAAAACCTTACTGAAGAGAAATATCAAAAGAGCGGGAAAAAATATGGCGTCGTTTGCTGTCCCTATCGATTTACTTTTGTAGCGTCTCTGTTGAAAAACCCTTTACATATTCCCAATGATGCCACGTTTTTTTTCACTTTCAAGTTCAATGGTTGTTTTGCTCTTTTTACTCCTTGATACGTTTTTTGCCCACGTCCACTATATTTAACATATTCCAAATCATTTCAAACAATTTTCCTCACATTTTGAAGTTGGACCCTTTCATGACCCTTCTACAGCATTACACATTAATTTCTAGACTTTATTTTTAATAAATTTGTTATAATTTTTAAATAATTTTGCGTCATTGCAAGCTTTACCATTTTTACCAATTTATCCCGCTTTTTACCCACAGATACTATTTTCAAACCTGCCAAGCGATTTGTATTACATTTTGAAGTCTAACTCTTTTTCGCCAATTCCTTTTTAACCAAGTACAATATAACACTGTGCGACACCAAAAAAAAATGATGGGGTTCTGTCAACGGATTCTGTGAACGTGCCAGTTAGAGGGTTAATTTGTGCCACCAAAAAGTGTATCTGAATCTTTTCTACAAAACTTCTGAACATAGTTTCTACATCAGAAGTAAGGAACATACAATTTTGCCAGCCGATATGTTGCAGGAATGTTCCGAGGGGCGGAAACTTTGACCCGCCCTAAAAGAAAATTCTGATCAGATCTGGCAAAACGCCGATATACGTATATTTTTTTAAGACCTTTCTACCAGAATCCGTTGACAGAACCCCATCATTTTAAAAAAAAATAATTTTGTCCCACAGTGTAATTAATAGATCTCCAGTCATTGTGCAAAGCAAATTTTGGTCTGCCTTTAGTAACTTTATTTAAACTTATATTCCAATTATTAGTCGACCTCTAGACCCAATCATTCCGAACTAATGATCTCTTTAGTTGTAGTTTTTCATCACATATACTATTTACTTTATGTGGGTGCATTCCCCATTGTTCCAGTCGATTTTTTAGTCTCTTTATAATTCTGACCTTTTCGGATAAACGTTTATTATTTTCTGCACCTGCCACAACATTCTAGTCGATATCCAAATACAAAAAAATTCTACTCGCGATTCGGAAAATTCGGCTCCTCTTCACTATAAAGCTATCACTCTCAGTAAAATAAAATTTAAACTCCGTATTGCATTTTTATTTTTTATATTTGATTCCCTCGGGAGCGATTCAAATAAACAATAATTTTAAAAATTAAATTTGCTCGAGATTTTATTTTTTTTTAAAGTCGGAGTGAGAGCTTTATATTGAGGAGGAACTGAATTTGTCGGTTCGCGAGCGGAATTTTATATATACGGAAGGAATACGCCATAGAGTAATGTCATATAGAGCTGCCATTCTTCTCATCTTACATTTCCTTTCACACTATTCGTGGTGCGGTAGGTGCGATAGAGAGCTATTTGATATAAATTGACGTACACCAGGTGGAATTACAAAAATTATTGACTTAAATTTTTCATTTCGTTTTGATGAAAAACTGTAAAATTTAAATGTATTTTGGACTTGTTTGTTATATTTTATTGTTAGTATATATTTGTCGAGTATTTACACAAATATTTTAATGCTCAAAACGAAATGCAGTTGCTGATTAATTGTTGGTTGTGTTGAGCCATTGCCTCTATCTGGTATTATTACAGCAATACTTCCCAACATCCAACCGCCCATATGCAACACACCAAATGTCATCAATTTACTGAGAGAGTCAGCTATTCTGTACGTTATTACTCTATGGAATCCCCACTCACTCCAATGTGTTCTTTCTATTTTTTTTATTTTTTTTTAAGGCGTAACTAATACTCAAGGGATGGCTCCTTTAAATGCGACATTTTATTTCGTCAGGGAGTTAGGAAGAGGGAAACTACATCGAATTTCGCCCTCGTATTCCTTCATTTGTGTAAATTGTAAAGTGCTAGAAACGATCTAAGTAGGGAATGAATCCCATATATGAGTAGTTCGAATTAAAAATTAATGTATCTTATAGTCTGTTGTTGGAATTGCCGGTAATTCTTGTAAAACGCTTATTACTCCTTCTGGACATTCGAGTATTTCGGTTGTAAATTCTAGCCTGATGAATGAGATCACTTATCTCGAAAGAAAAATGCCACGAAAAATACGAGGGCGGCTCCAAATCTAGCCGACCGAACAATGTTCTCTACTTTCGAACATAATCTCCTTTTAGCTCGATACACTCTTTCCAGGGATATTGTTTATATTAAGAACTACCAGTCTCCTTAAAATAGCTATCACTTCTACAGTGTTGGCAAATATTTTACCACCGAGCCATATTTTCAATCTTGGAAAGATAAAATAGTCCAAGGGCGCTAAATCTGGGGAATAACGTGCGTGGTGAAACAATTCGACCATTAATTCATTAATTTTGGCCATCGCAATAGTGGATAAGTGAACGGGAGCATTGTCTTGATAAAACAACACTTTCTTTTTCGCCAAATCCGGCCGTTTTCCATAATTTCATCATGTTTGCATCATGTTCCATCAATGTATAATGTTCGTCGTTGATGACTTTCCTTTTTGAAGATAATCAAAAGAAATTATCCCACGCGCATCCCAAAAAACAGGCGCCATGATCTTGCCTGCAGATGGAAAATTCTTCGCCTTCTTTGCACAAGATTCTCCCATTCCATTCCATCCCTTTAACTGTTCCTTTGCCTCAGGTGTGAAGTGGTGGACCCATGTCTCATCCATGGTTATAAATCGGCGCAATAATACGGTTTTATTGCGGTGAAACATCGCCAAACGCTCTACTGCGACATCTTCACGACGCTGTGTTTGCTTTATAGAAAGTAAACGCGGCACCCATCTTGCGCACAGCTTTCTCATCTTCAAATCTTCGGTTAATATACGATGTATAATACTTTTATACCGCCGACGACCACATTTTGATGTGGTAACATCTATAGCGGCGTATAGGGGCTAAATCTATCAAAGTCAGATTTGATGCTGCTGCTAAAACCAGATTTTATGCTGCTGCTAAAACCAGATTTTCTGCGACTGCGAAAGGCAATAATGACGTGTTAAACAAAAATGAGCGAGCAAGAGAGCAATGAAAGAGTGGTGTGGCAGGGGTGAGGCAAACGAAATTGTGTCTATAGCGTATGTATTAACATAATAATGTATGTATGTACATGTGTCTGTTGCGTATGTTGAACGGAGATATAAAGCATTGCCACGCAAAATTTCATTTGCAAGCCTCGTACGCTTACGCAGTCGACGTTATGGTGACACACTAATACGCCAGCTACTTCGGACAAAGTATGTGTGATGTTGTGTGTTTGGTTGTTTCGTTGTTGTTGCTATGGCCAAACAAAGCGAGTCATTTGATGTTCAGCATTGCCCGGTGTATACAAAAAAACTATTATTTTTTATTTTCCAATGTAACATTTACTAATGTGTTCATAGAAATCGAACAGGTACCGTGTAGCAAACAGGTGTTAACACATCATCCGTGAGTTCGAACACTCATTGATTTTTTTTATTTTTAATACTTTTTGAATTCATATCATTTCAACTAGCTCCCGCACCTTCAGCCTACGATCAGCTAATACCATTTTGTGGATTTTCTTAACCGTGTCTGGCGTGGAGACCTCAATTGGTCGACCACTGCGGTGTTCGTCTTGATAGCTGGTATGGCCTGGTTTAAGCTCTGCTACCCAATATTTTACAGTCATAAACGAAGGAGCAGACTCCTCCGGAGTAGAATCTAGCTCGTCTTTAATATTGCTTGATCGGTGACTAATTTTTCCATGCTTACAAATTCACTGAGATCCTTTATTTTTAATGGCTCGAATAAAAATACTGGCTCTTTGATACTTAAAACATATGTTTTATAAGGTTGCCACTTTTTACCGAAATTGTTTTTTTTAAACTACTGTCACCATCTATACGTCAGGTCAGCTAGTTTTGGGACCGCGCTCGTATCTGCAGAATAGTGGAGCACAATTTATATTCCCATAATGCCCAAGGGGAGCAAGTGGGTTTGGCACCCTAGTGTTTCCAATGAGCAGTCTCGCTCTTCTTCGAAATCGCACAAGTATCTCTATAGAGCATGTTGAGGCTGCAGCCCATATGTGTGAGTTGTATTCCAGGACCCGCCTTATATATGTACGTAGTGCATATGTTCACAAAATTAGATGAATTGCAATATTTCTTGCACCGCTTCAGAAATTCCAAGGACCTTAATGCTTCTTTCGACACTTCAAATCATAGATAAAGTAAACAAATAGATGAAGCACAAGTGTTGGGAAAATTTTAGTGTAATCGGTAATTTTCTAGATGTAGTTGAAAGCAATAAATAGGATTTTTTTGTTCCCAAACAAAATGTCAAAAAATATGACAATAAAAATCTATAATTTCATATCAAAAGAAACCATAATTTTTAACAAAAATATCAAGAATACAACACGTTCCTTAAATTAGAATATCTGATGGCCATCGAATTGCAAAGCCATGTCACCACCGTCTATGTCCTAATATATTCGTTCTTCCTCCGGCTCAGCTACCACTCCCTGTGGAGAGTCTTTAGACACTCTAACGGTTTGACATCTGCGACCACAGAAGTTGCTACAGTTTTTGGCCGGGGAAGTTTTTAGATTAAAAAGTCGTTCCGGGACGTTCATCTTTGGGCGGTCGTACGGGTTTTCTCCTATTGATATCCCAACACCGGCCTCATGGCTTTGAAATAGTTTTTATATAAGAAACAAATGTTGTTATATAAAATCACATACATACATTTTCCATTGTATAAATTACTTTAACAAAAATTTCCCACAATTTTTAATAATAGTCAATGAGAATTACGGGAAACTACAGTGAAAGTGACAGTAGTACAGGACAGCACCTAGTGAACAAAGTTGACAATGGTCGCGCTATATCTAATATTTCCTTTATCTGTGCTTCAAATGTGTGAATATTCCAACAAATGTCTCCTTTACTTCTGTGGCCGTCTGTCTATTTGTACCTGTGGCCAAGGTTGTAATAGTGAAACGTATTTTTGAACCTTTAAGAAAATGTTCAATATATTCATCAAGATGAATCGACCACAGTTTAATATTTGTATATTTATTTTCTGTTGCCCAGTTTTCTTTTATGCGGGGTTTGTCTTAAGCAGAGTAACGTTTGACAAGATATTAACAAATAAAAAAGTTAATTCAGAACTATTGTGTTTTTTTTCCATTGTATTGTGTCTTTCGTGCAATCTCTTCAACATCTTAATGGAGATAATAATGAGAAAAGCTGCAGTAAATACGAACAAGATCATTATCACGAAAAGCCATATGTTGCTGGCGCATGCTGATGACATAGACATCATTGGGCGAAATTTGCGAGAGGTTACTGCAGTATTTTCAAGACTCGAAAAGGAATCAGCGAAGGTGGGTCTTGCTGTGGGCAAGACAAAATTGATGGTGTCAACGACTAGAGAAACCTCTCGACTTGGTCCGCACTGGAACGTTGACAACCGATTTAATTTTGAAGTGGTAGATGAATTTGTCTACCTTGGATCCGCCGTGAACAAGGTCAACAACGTCAGCCTGGAGATAGATAGGAGAATTGTGCTTGCAAATAGATGTTATTTTGGGCTCAGCAAGCAGTTTAGGAACAAAGCCCTCTCTCGACGGACAAAAGTCCAGCTATATCAGACTCTCATTTTACCTGTCTTGACATGGCTCCGAAACTTGGATCATATCGCAGGCGGAAGACAAACACCTGGGAGTATTCGAGAGAAAAATTCTCCATAAAATATATGGGTCCTGTTAGAGAAAACGGCGAGTACCGACGTCGCTGGAACCAAGATTTATATAATTTATATTCGGAATCAAATTAGGCCAACTGTGTTGGCCAGGCCATGTTATAAGAATGGATGAAGATGAACCAGTCCGAAAAGTTTTCGTTAACGTACCCGATGGAAGCAGGAAACGAGGACGAAAAGACTCCGCTGGAAAGACCATTCAGAAGAATCCCTCCGTATCCTTGCTGTTACCAACTGGCGAGAAAAGGTGAAGGATAGAGCCAGTTGGAAGAATATGTTGAAATATATGTAAGACGTCTGACCTCACGAGGTTGTAATATGGTCAATAAAAGTAAATTTGTGTCTACCAGCCGAGCCAATGTGTCAAAATGGGCATGGTCAAATCAGCAGTTTTAAAATGTAGAGTACCGTTTAACGAAATTTTGCCTAATATTAAATTTCTGATGGTTCGGTTGCATTTTATCGTTCTCACGACCTTTGTATAAGAGAATTTTCATACCCGTCCTGATCAACCCTAATTTCTGCTTTTAGTCTTTGGTCAATTGTATTTGTTCAGTGGTTGAATATCAAGGTATTTAGATCTATGTATACATGATGAAAACACTGTATTTTTTTTACTGTTTTGAACGCAACTGTAACGTGTCGGTAGCTCTGCGCAAATATAATATACTTGCGGGCAAGCACACTGTGTTTGCTATTCAATATTACATGTTGGGGACACAATGATTAATAGGTTGTAATGCATGTTGTTGTGACCCAAATGTGGCTTTGTTTGTTGAAAACTGTTGAAAATAAAAACTTGACAGAAACAGAGAATCGAAAAAAAACAGCAGATCGTTAATTCATGAAAACAATGCTTGCAAACATATACATGGTACCTACAAAATGTAATACTTTGTAGTTGTTTTGTAAATAAAAGTATTTTTTATTACATTTTCCCAACGTATCGTACATTCTTTCTAAATCTTCAGGGGATTCATAATAAACTTAACTTGATTACGTTTTTGGACTTAAATGTTACTTTTAACACAAAAAAAAAATTCGTTCACCGACTGTCACCTTCTTTAGTTACGGCGAAACTATCAAGTAATTAGGAGTGAATTCAAAACCGATTAACGAGGTTTCAATACCTTCTTGCCGCTTCTAAGAATGTGCCAGTTTCTAATAAACCGATAACCGTTTTAACCGGCTAATTTCGCCACAATTGTGATACTATACGCTGGACAAAAACTGACTCAGAAACATATTGCAGGAACCATGTAAATGTTTGCGTGCATTGTTTCCGTGAATTGCGCGCTGAAAAATAACGGCCTCTCTAACATATTTCCCCAAACATATCCTGCAGGAACCAGGTATATGTTTGCATCACACTTCAAACATTCATATTTTTACAAGTTCAACACTTACTTGTATTTAAATGCAAACAGTATCATGTTTACTGACAAACATGTATGCTGTTACGTGAAAATATATAAGTTCTTCATCCCAAAAAAAGCAATCGCGCGTTTCCTCCAAACATACATATACTTACGTGGAAACATATGCGAATTCCCTCCCAAATTCAATAATATTAGGGAAGGAATTATTCTTCGATTTCAATATATATGTATTATTTATTATAAATAATTTGAACAATATGAATCCACATTTATAAACAATTAATTCAAAAAATTAATAGATTTAAAACGGTCCTCTTTGCATTTATTTCATTACTTGTTTTTTTTCTCAAAATGAGAATCTGCAGCTCTTTTGCTTCTCCTTTCATTGATGTCTCTAACGTTTTTGTTTTCAGAAGGTTTCAGCTATGCGTTGGTTATCACTATGCGTTGGTATACAAACAAGATATTTATATACAATTCAAGTTCATGCAAGCCAAGCGTGGTTGTGGTTTTTTTATTACACTTATTTCCCAAATATAGTCCTCCGTTCTGAGTTTCTCAGTAAAGGCTCGGACAGCAGAAGGGCTTCACATTGTTGCTCTTTCCAGTTTCTTTCCTCAAAATCGTTTCTCACTTCGGTAGCACACATATATATATACGAAACACATACACAAAAACCAAAGTAACATCACAAACCATTTAACCGCCCGAGCCTTCGTTTATTCCTCATTCGGTGATCAAGAGCTTTTGATATCCTCTATCCGATGAACCATTGACGACTGAGTACTTGAAACTAAAACCCATTAAATACATCAGGCAAAATAAGAAACACTTCATCTGCAATTTACACGCACATTCGGGAATATTTATGACTCATTGACTGAGAGAATAATTCAAAAATACAGAAACAGCCTAACAAGATAGACTCTCTGGTAGTCCCTCTTTTATTCTCTTGCTCTCGAGAGAGCATAGACACTGCAACAAACACAGCTGTATTTGTATCACAAACATAAATGCATGTGGGTCGCAAATACATATAGTATAACATATTAACCATTCTGTCTCAAACATGTAATATTGAATAGCAAACACAATGTGTTCGGACACAAGTATATTATATTTGCGACAAGCTCCAAACACACTTTATATTTGCATCCACATTTTTGGTTTCAGCAGTTTTCAACAAACAAAGCCAAATCTGGGTCAGAAAAACATACATAATAACCTACGTGAGCTGAATCATAATTTTCAAAGATTTTTAAACATTGCTCGTTCCTAAATTAAGATCAAAGGAATGATCCGCATATCGAACTATCGATAAATTTTTTGAATTATTAAATATATGGCCAACATAGACGTAGGGCTATATATGACATGTTAATTACTTTACGAATTAAAAATACATGGCCATCAGCTATTTGAAATGAAATAAAAATGAAAAAGTATTCTTGATTAACACGGTGTGTAACATGACGTCATGACGTCCGTACATAATAGCAAACACTCACCGCCATTCCCATCCGCATACGTCCCTGGTCTACCCATCACCTAAGCAAACACAACATCCATCAATCGCATCAACCACCGCGAACAATCACACTCACTAACAACACACAAGCTCTGTCGACGTTGTGTACATATTAACAGGGAACTAGTTTTAATGGCCACACGAGAATGAGTGATTGGATGCAATTCTCATTTGCGTCACTACAGCAATGCTATGTAATGTTAAGGTTGACTAGACTCAAGTCGTCGCCTCCGAGCGAACAACCAGACAAGATAGTTCTGCAAAGGACAGGAGCACATTTTGGGATCCGTTCTTTAGTAAAGACGGTGTAAATACATTTCCTACACAGGAGTTTCGGCTCACTGTTCCTACACAGGCGCTTCGGCTCACTGTTCCTACACAGTGGCATCGGCTCACTGTTCCGATGTAACTCACCCAACGATAACCGATACCGAACCGTTCTAACCGAAGATGTAAAGTATATACCGATCCAGCATATCCGATACCGATCACCTTAAAATCTACCAGTCCGCTACCTGCCCCAGACAATTTCTCAAGCCAATGCTGGTATTCCCGGAGAGTGTTGTCAAGCCGAGACAAGTGCCCCCAGAAGATTGTAGTCAAGCTAAAACAAGTGCCCCCAGAAGAGCGTTGTCAACCAAGACTAGTGTTCTCAAGCTAAGAGGAGTGTTCTCACCGAGTGAAGCAGTTGATATTATTCCTGTAAATCAAATTACGCTGTAAATTAAATATCAATAAAGAATCCGAATTCCAACCCCCCAGAAAGGGTAAACTATTCTGTTCTTATTTCGAAAGGTTTGGTGGATCCTAACGAAAGACTCTGGACATGGCTGAGCTTACCTCAGCCGTAGACAAAACCCCGTTACAGGTGATAACTCATAGGATGCCAAATCTAAATTTGAAAAATAAGTCAGTTCTTGAAAAAAATTGTAGTCGTTGGCGATGCGCGGCTCTTGTATGTGAGAAAGTGGGTTCGATCTAAAGTGTCAGAAACCGAACCAAAAAGCAGTGAAGCCTGTTTACTGATATTTTGGCAATTATCAATGTGGCGGATTTTTAAAAAGTGAAATTTTCAAACAAACCGAAATCCTGTTATTTGACTCCGGTTAATCGGGTTTTACTATATTTGTGTCAAATAGCGTTAAAAATGTAATGCACTAGATATTATTTTAAAATTTAACTGACATTTTCGAATAAGAAATATGATTTCTCTAATAAGTCCGAATGATTTTATATAATTAAAATAAAAAACTTAGAATCTTTTGGCATAATTTTTTCACATTTTACAATTTAAATAAATATTTAAATACATTTTTTAAGCATAATTAGATTTTCAGTCATAAAAATCATTCATATTTAACCCTGGATGGGTAATCTTCGTCGATTCGACGAACCGTTGCTCTTCTAAATTTTCCAAAATAAAAAAAAAATACCAAAAAGGTTAAAAATATATGGCTTGTGTGATTTCGTTTTTCCTAAAGTCTATAAATAATTACACACAGTGTGCCCGACATATACGGAACATTTTTCGGTAAAAATTTCAAAACAAAATAGGACTTCATCGGTTGGACGAAAATTTCCCATAATGTGCGCAAAATATGATTACCCTTCTAGGGTTAAATAAAAAAAAAAACTGGTGACCCATAACATCCCGTGAAGGGATTGAGGAGAGCTTCTCACAATCAGTGAGATGTGCACTTTCTAGTTTTACACTCACTGATTGTGACCTTCGATTTTACACCGGTTCCGAACGGTATTTTGAGAAGCTTTTTCATGGCGAAGTGCTCGATAGTGTCGCCATCAGTAAGCGAGGTGAACGTCGTCGAAAGAAAAGTAAGGTGGTCTGAGCAGGGGTCGAATTCACGTTCTCATGTACAAGAGCCACGTATACTACCCATTGCACCACCGACGGCCACTCTAGGGTTAAATGCGATTTGGGAATTTAGATGAGTTTAGTGTGAATTTGAATAAACTTGTATAAGGTATAACAACATGCTGGTTCAAATCAGGGTACTTCGAGGAAAAAGCATTAAGATGGTGTAGTATGGGGGCCAGATCTGTGAAAAGTCAAAAACTGAATGAGTAACAAAACGCATGTGTTCCAACCAGTTAGAATGTCGTGTTTGACGATTAGATAAAATATTGAGTTGTAAGAACCGGCTACATGACTCAGTTTTACATACTGGTTCTGAAATTCGTAAACGTGTTCAATTAGACAAGTTTATAACTAGTTCCTCTTATTTAAAGAAGTTATGTTGATCCAAACATGTTCTAATTAGCAGTATTTGTAACTAGACCTTGAAATTGTGATTAAGCCCGGGTATCGAAATCAGTTCCTTACACCTGTTGTTATATCCAAACGGCAAATAAATTATTTTTCGAACCGGTTGGTGTATAAGTACATAAGTATTGCTTCTCACCCAAATTTTGACTTATTAATGTTCTAGCACCCATATTAGTCCATCTTAAAGCTTTTTCCTCGAGGTACCCTATTCTGACACAACATCTATCTCACCATGAAATCGTTTAGAAACTGTTGCATGTTACAATTACTTGGAAGCGTACAGACTTCAGCTTAAAGACCGTAGAAAATATAATGGTTATCTACTTTATATCGTGCAACTGCTTTTTTGTAAAAAACCAATCCATTAAAAACATAGTTTTTGACTATAAATTCTTTACATATGACCACGCCCCTTTGTCCAATCACGCCCATATTTGCAGAAGATTTTAGAATATTTACACCTAACCAATTTTGTTCCAATACCGTTAACAGGAGCAGAAATAATGGATTTTTAATTTGGGATTTGTATGTGAGGTATCACCCTCCTTTGTCCAATCCCGCCCATATTAAGTTTTGTCATCACCATTAGTTCGCCTGTGAAGCTTCAGCTCGATTGGATCACAGGATATGGGTTAAAAATCAATCTAAAGTTTTTTCAGTACGCAGACAGGTGAAGTTCATATAAATAATTAAAAAAAATAATATTAAAACTCATTTGGAAAAACTGAGCTTTCTTGAAACTCGGATTTGGAATCCTTAGAGTCCAGTTAATAAATTTCACGAAAAACATAAGCAATTAAATTGGAGAAAGTGTAACAAATTTCACAATCCTCTTTCATGGGGAAGGTTGGTGTCGCCAAATTTACCAAGAATACTTACTTACCCCGTCTCGATCTTACTTATCCCGGACTTTACAAAACTAAGACAACATATTTCGGCAAACAGTTCGATATTTTGCTTTATTTCTCCAGTTGGCAATACCGAGTGTACGCAGAGATTCGTCAACTTGACCCCTCCAGCGGATTCTTGGTCTATCTATTTTTCGCCTTCCTTCAAGTTCGGTTTTGAAACCCCTTCGTGCTGGTTCGTCTTTGTCCATTCTACTGACATGGCCTAGCCAGCGCAATTGCGTTAGTTTGATCCGCTTAACTACACTGAATGCAAAAGCATCGTCACAGGCATGAAAATGTTCATCACCCCAACAACTTTTGTCAACGAAAGTGAACTAATGTACAGTTTCATTCCCGCTAGGAAAACGTCAACTACATATGGTTTATCACTGTGAGGAAAGTATGGTTGTT
Organism: Phaonia tiefii; assembly: GCA_963931995.1. NCBI lineage: Eukaryota > Metazoa > Arthropoda > Insecta > Diptera > Muscidae > Phaonia > Phaonia tiefii. The sequence continues at coordinate 82,534,939 of OZ008369.1, read as the reverse complement.
TCTGCAATGAATGTGAATCGTTATTGCAACGAATTTGATTCGTTGCTGCAATGAATTTGTTTCATTGTTGCAATGAATAAGTATCGTTCTTGCAATGAATTTATTTCGATTTTGGCTCCTGGTCATTGGAAATCTTAGGTACCTGGTCATTGGAAATCTTAGGTAAATGATCTCTCCTTATTCCCAACATGCTCTGCACATCTGCGATGAAATTTCTATCCTTGTCTTTACAGAAGGTAGGCCCTGAATCATGTCCATTAGTCCTTTTTTTGCGTTTTTGGTAGAATGACTGTATGTCTCAATTTCCTCACTCTGGCGCTTTCTCCACTGCCGATCCTTACACCTAAAGAGACGGTTTACCTCCTTTCTTTTTCTCCTATACCGCCCGGACGCAGCACGCGTTGCAATTGACTGAAACACTGCCATACGTGTAGCTCGCGTTGCAATTGACTGAAACACTGCCATACGTGCAGCGTTCTTTTCATCATTTGCAATGCGACACTCTTCATAGTACCATGGTTTGCTGCGAAGTGGTTTTTCAAAACCAAGTACGGTAGTTCCTGCAGTTTAAGGGAGAAATGGGTTTCCACTGAGCTTCAGGATCGTCACCGGGAGGGGGGTGGGTTCTGTGCCAAAAGTTGCGTGAGCTTCCTCAAGTAGGCTGTGGCTACCTCTGGTAATTGCAGTTTTCCGATATCCAGCTTTCTCTGAGTCTGGTTTCGTACGATTTTCGCTCTAGTTAATCATGTGGAAACGTTTGCTGCTCCCAGGTAGTGATCACAATCAGTGTTAGCTCCTCTGATCACTCGTACGTCGATTACACTGGATTAGTGCCTTCCATCAATTACCACATGATCAATTAGTTTCTTCGTTCTTTGATCAGGGGATACCCAAGTAGCCTTGTGGATGTCTTTATGCTGGAATCTTGTACCACTAATGACCAAGTTTTTAGCGGCGGTAAAGTCAATCAGTCTCATTCCGTTGTCGGAATTGTCAGCATGTGGACTGAAATTGCCAATAGTGGGATGAAACACATTCTCCCTGCCTACTTTAGCATTTAAATCTCCTAGTACAATCTTAATGTCATGGCCAAGGAAGCGGTCATACGTTTCCTTTAGGCGCTCGTAGAATAGTCTTTGGCATCATCTTCTTTCTCTTCTGTCGGGGCGTGCATACAAATTATGGAAATATTCAAATATTTAGTTTTTATGCTGATTGTGGCTATACGTTCACTCACAGGATTGTCGCAGTCTTTTGGCAACTACAAATCCACAACCAATGTCATGTTTGTTCCTACGGAAACTGTAGTATACGTCACAGTTCTTCTTCCTTGTACACCCATTATTTGTCCATCACATTTCCTGGATAGCGCTAATGTCAGCCTTATAACTTCGAAGACATTTGCCAGTGGGATGGATGCTTGCACCGGATCTATATAGAGTTCTTACATTCCAAGTGCATATCCGTAAATCGTGGTCCTTATAACGTTTGCCGGAGTCGTCAACAAAGAGGGGTTGTTAATGTTTTCTCTTTCGTTTTTGTATTTTCACTGCCATTATGAACGGTGGCGGGAGTCTAACCCAGTCCACGGGGTTTTATGCATTTTACCTACTGCCAGGATATTTGATTGCAGCCGCCCATTATGGATCGGAATCTGACCAGGAGTCAATATTTCGAAACTGGATTTTCCTCCTTTGGTTTCTAGCTGCCGTTGGCCTATATGTTGGCTCATCCAAATTTTAATGATAAAAGAATATGCCCGATATCTTGATGAGCTATAGTGACAGGGTCCCCTAATAAACCTGAGATGTATCAGTGATTGGCTATCCGAATCATACTGCTCATTTGGTTCGTCTTCTGACTCTAGCTAGCTTTCGGAAGTTACCGATAAAGCCTATGGCTACCAACCATACCCAGGACCTACTGCGTGGAAGTAGTGAGCTGCTTGGACAGCCCAGTGACCCCTATCTCTATGAGGAAGGTTACAAAAACCTCCATCTCGTTAGTCGAAAATTATCGCTACAAAGTTGAAGTGATTGCAAATGAATAATTCTAAAAATATTTACATTTTGAAGTTTAAATATATTTAAATTTTTTATTTTTTTTTATTTGAATTTGAATTTGATTGCCTGATTTTTGTCAGTTAATGTATGAGAAATTCATACTACAAGCTTACAAGTCATAAACATTTTTCTAGTTGCAAAATGGTTAGTTTTTGTGGGAAATAATAGACAAGTCAGTTCAACACACATTCACTGGCATGACTAGTTACGAACTCCGTGACAAGTTCATCATCAGATGCCTAACTACTGTGCCTTAATTGATACCATCGATTGATCATTACACGTATATATGCAAACTCAATTCTGCAATTCACATATGCGTATTAGTATCGATCGAAGATCGCGAAGTATCAAAGACCTATAATTCCAACAACAATTTAATATTTAAAAATTCAAATTTATAGGATTAGTACTTGTGCAGTGTTAAAGCACTTCAAACCGATTCAAATCGCAAGTTTTATGTTCTGAAAATCTGCCAAAGAATTACTCAAACATTGAAGGGATCGCATCTGTAATAATTCTATTAGCTCGATGTAATTCAATTATATTTTCTAATGTCCAAATCAAAACATACTCCAAAAAGCGATTAAAAAGGTAAAATACTTACTAGTGCCTCCCTACACGAGTCCTTATACAAACACCATACACTTATGTATCTAAAACGTTAGTAAATACATACATATACATATACATAAATGCCCACATGTATGAGTACAAATACTGCAGTGAAAATTTGCTTCAAAACCTCAAAGGCTTTTGCCAGCAAACAGTTCAAGGTTTTCCACAACGCTTTCTACAATACTCGTATCTCTTACGCCCTCTATCCAACCGTTGGTGTCCTTCATGTTGCTGTGCCGTTTTCTGTTGCACAATTTAAGGTCACCGAAGTTCATTTACTGCATTCATTATTTATGCCACAGAACAACATTCGTTCGTTTTGTAGTTTACGGGCTTTTAGCTGGATATTGTGGCTTAATTGATAGCCTTCATGTTGTTGAGCAGTTGTCGTCACCAGCTACTATGCAGTGGCTTCTATTTAATTTTCTTACTCTTCCTCGCCCTCTTCGTTTATTCATTTGCTTTTGACACCTGTCAGGTGTGTTTTGATGCATTTGTTACTACGAGTACAATGTATGAACTGAACATTCATTTATTGCCGTTTTTTATTTTGCTCTATTTCCTGTGTTACTTGTAATTTACTATTTTTTCTTTTTCCTTTTGTGGACATTTGTATATTTGCTTATTTTCTTTCCATCATAACCTTAACCCAGTCTATGGCATATTTTTTTTTTTTTGTAATGAATTTTTCATAAAGGATATTGGTGTTATAGTTTATTTACATTCGTTACATATCCTGGCGGTTTAAACAAATATCAATGCTTTTTTAAAGAACCGCACAGTTTTCCATTAAGTCCTTTGGGAGTTTACAGTAGTAAAATTACTATGTAAACATTGTGGATTGGGATTTAGTTCGAGTGTTTGAGTGCACGATTGAAATCCTTGATGCTTTTTACATTTATAATAATGGTTAACGGAATTGTAGTCGAAGCAATTGGTTGATACAGAGTCTACACACACAGAAAAGATTCATTGTCACAAATATATATATACAGTCAACTAAAATTTGGCGGTTCCTTGGACTATCACAGTATTCAGTTGTGATTTTCAATAATTGTGTTCCGCATCACCAAATGCTGTGCATGGCAATTGATTTGTAATTCAGTTTTGGTTGCAAGAACTGAAATATTTAGTTGAAGCCACAAGAAATAAATGTGATTTGTCAATCGCCACAAGATATACATGTGATCTGCCAATCGAGTTTTAGTTGTAGCAATCAAATTATCTGGTAGTGATGAATATTCTATTAGTTGGATGTAAAAACTAATTCGGTTGTACCCTATATGATTCATTTGTTTAATCACCATTTTCACCAAAGGGCACATGCTGTTTCCGTACGACCACTTTTCACTCGATACGACGAAAAAGCACTCAAAATAATTTTTATTTCGATTTTGTTGTTTAAATTTTAAAATGGAATATTAGTAATAGAAAGCATACAGCTTTTGATATATTTTGACAATATCAAATGCCAGAATGCATGGCTATATACTTTTTCAATAAATTTAGTTTTTTCAGGGAGATTTGCACATATCTACCACTCCGGTGCCATCTAGAAAATTCCCATTTACTTTCAAATCCACCACTTATCTTTCACCATCTATGGGTTTTTATTTATCTATAGTTGTATCAAATACTATATTGATAGGACGAACTAATTACTTGAATTTGAGGGCTATCACAACCCTTTGGTGTTGCTTTAACTCACTATGAATTTTAAAGAATATTTATATATAATCAAAATTATTACTATTTATAACCAGGGTTCGTATTTCGTATCCATTTTAACGGGGTTTTTTTAGGGTTTCTCTCAAAGTGTTCCCATTCGCATGAAATTTTTTTTCAAAACATCGCCAAAATAAGGAAATCGCTTAAAAAAAAATTGCTATAACTCGCCCAATCACAAAAATAATAAATTTATTACCTACATAGGAGACTGTAACCAATGAATGGATGTCTTTACTATGGCATGACTTTTTTTTACACAAATCGCTAAACTAAATTATTTTGAATTAAAAATCTCTAAACCGCCATTATGTACATATTTCGCAAACGGAGGAGCGTTCAATCGAAACATAACTAATTTTTTCGGCTTTCTGAGGGTTTTTCATACAGTGGTCCAATTCGTTTTCCTAAAAATCGTCAAAATAAGTAAATCGCTAAAATAAAAAATAGATATAACTCGGAAACGGTGAGTCCAACCGCAAAATTTTTTACCTCCACAGGAGGCTTTAACCAATGGATGCCTCTCATAAAATCCCCTAAACTAACATTTTTCAAATAAAAAAATCGCTAAAACTCACATATATATGTATGTCCGAGTTATATCCATTTTTTATTTCAGCGTTTTTCATATTTTGATGATGTTTTGAACAAAATATCTTCCATACGATGAACCATTTTATGAAAAATCCTTAGAAACTCGTAAACAATAGTTTTGTTTTCGATATTGGTCTAGGGGCGTTTTAGCGATTTTTGATGCCAGAAAATTTAGTTTTAGCGATTTAAAAAAAAGTGATGCCATCTTGAAGATATCCATAGGTGAAAGCTTCCTGCGGAAGTAACACATTTATTTTTTTGCCATTGGACGCACAGTTTTTTTTATTTTTGCGATTTTCTTATTTTGGCAATTTTTAAAAATTGTTTCATGCGAAGAAGAAACCATGAAGAGAAACCCTATGGAACCGCTAAAAAATTTTTATTTTTTCGATTGGACGCTTCGTTTTCCCGATACAGACAGTTTTTCTAAATTTTTCATATTTTCGACCAAAAATGGGAATGGGTTACCCTGGGTATCATAGGTATGTATATTTAAGTTAATTTGTGTCATCCAGAGTAATAGCTCCTCCAGCCAAGTGTCCACAATTGTTTGCATGTTTTTGTGAAGGCGTCAATCAATAGTGGCTTCATATTCAATGATTATGTCTAAAGTCTCACTTCATCTCAATTTATGATAATATGTATTCTTCGCTGGCTGATGTCTATACACTTTATGGTTTTTCACAACTTTGTTTATCACTTTCTGTTTCAAATATTAGTTTTTCTCTAAAGTCCTCGCGTGTAACATTCCAATATATGTAGTTTCTCTTTAACAACAAAGCCTCTTGTGAAAAATCGAACACATAACTTTGTAACAAGGGTTTTTGTAACAGAAACTAAATTATAATTACAGTAACTAATATTTGAACACGAATTCTAATATTGTACTTATTATTAGTTGTATCTGCCATTTCAGATGAATGAGTTTTTTGAAATACTCAAATTGGTTAATACAACTAAAAATCGGTAGTAGCAACTTGTATGTAGTAAGACCGATTTTTCATCTAAAGGGTTTTTCAATAAGAGCGCTACAAAAGTTTTTTTAAATAAAACAAAACCGGTTTTAGATACCAATGAAATTCTTTATTTCTGTGAAAGTACGTTCGATGCCATTATATATGGAACTCGATTTATTTTGCATGGACACCACGGGCACGCTTGCAGAAGTTCAGACGCTGAACCCAATTTTTGACCGTTTTCAAGCATAAATCGGCCGATACTGCTGCAATTTCACGTTCGCTATTGCAAAGATCGTCGCTGGCTTGTTGGCATAGACCATAGACTTGGCGTAGCCCCACAGGAAATAATCGAACGGCGTCAAATCGCACGACCGAGGCGGCCAATCGACTGGGCCATTTCGTAAGATAACACGTTCACCAAACTTGGTTTCCAATAAATTGATTGTGGCGTTCGCTGTGTGGCTTGTGGCGCCGTCCTGTTGGAACCACATGTCCTCCAAGTCCATATTATCCAATTGGGGCCAAAAATATTTGGTTATCATTGAACGGTAGCGATTCGCTTTCACAGTAATGTGCCGGTCTTGATCATCACGGGAGAAGTACGGCAAAATGACGCCTCCGGCCCATAAATCGCACCAAACCGTAATTTTTTCGGGATGCAGTGATGACTCATGGATTACATGTGGATTGCTGTCTGACCAATAACGCATATTTTGCTTATTGACGAAGCCATTCTGCCAGAAATGAGCCCCATCGCTGAAGATGATTTTCCAATGAAAATCCGAATCATTTTCAAGTCGTTGCTAAGGCAATTTACGAACATACGACGCTTATGGTGGTCAAGCGGCTTCAGTTCTTGCGTCAATTTGATCTTTAAAGGATGTAGGCCAAGATCTTTTCGCAAAATTCGCCACAACAACGTCACAAAAATGCACAACGCTTCAGAACGACGTGTGAGAGACAAATTTGGGCTTTCTTGACCTGAAGCCTCAGCGGCAGCAATATTATCGACACTACGGGCACTTCTTTGTCTCACTGGCACGGGCACATTTTGTACTGTGCCTGTGGATTCAAATTTTTCCACGAGACGCTCAATTGTTGATCTGGTAGGACGATTATGACGACCATAAATTGGATGTAGCGCTCTTAAAGTTGAGGCCACTGATTCTAAATTTCGGTAGTTAATTTTAATAATTTCGACTCGTTGTTGGCTCGTATATCTTTCCATGATGAAATGGCAAACCTTACTGAAGAGAAATGTCAAAAGAGCGGGGAAAAATATGGCGTCGTTTGCTGGCCCTATCGATCAACAGATCAACAAATTATTCTGATATGTGACAATTACGAATTCTGATCAAAATATAGACTTTATCATCGAATTTTGAATGCCTGAATTGATTTCCAACTAATCTTTTCCCTGTGTGTACATATATCATATATAGAGCGACAATTTAATAAGTGTTTGTTATCCTTGTGACACAAAAAAAAAACAAAAGTTCTCGTCCATCAGGACTTATCTGGAGGCGTAGCAATTTTGACCGTACACGACACACATATTTATCGTAGCTCAGAGAGACACATTCTTAAACCTTCAAATGTTAAAAACCAAAAGGGGCATGACCATTTCTTACACAATCTACACACTGAAAAAAATCGGTATCTGTAACATATTCTCCAAAAACATATTCTGCAGGAACCATGTATGTGTTTGGAACACACTCCAAACATTCATATGTTTGAAAGTCCCAAATTTGCTTGTATTTACATGCAAACATTATAATGTTCACTGGCAAACATGTATACTTTTACGCGGAAGCATATGTGGGGTTTATCCCAAACATCCATACACATACGTGGAAACATTTGCGTATTTCCTCCCAAACATAATAGAAAAAAAAATAATTTATTTTGATTTCAATATATGGGCATTTAAACAGAATGTGCCACCTATGTCGCATCACGTCACCATAGTAAATTGTTTATATTTTAGGACCATGAAGTTCGATTGTTTTCTATTCTTTTACTAGATACTGAATGTAAGAAGCTTTATATTTAATAACAGATAAGAAAACAGTCAAACTAACTGGTCTTAAAATATAAGCAATTAACGAGAGTGACGTGATGTGACAAAAGGTGGACTTTTCTGTGGAAATGTCCATATATATTATTAATTATAAATCATTTCACAGATATAAATCTAGATTTATAACCAATTAATAAAACCAGTTAAGAAATGTCAGCCGGGTGAACGGACTTAAACATACCCTCACCCTAAGTTATCCATTGCGACTGATTTCTATTAAAAAACCACATATATTCACCCTTACATTGAACGAATGAGGGTGGCAAATGTGCCAGTATTCAATGGCAGAGTGGCATTGCTATGAATATGATTCAATACCCAGTTTAATTTTAATCCTAATTGATTATGGGAAGCTATCCCGACTACCAATCAATTGTTCGCCCAATATTTATATGGGAGGTACAAAATTGGGCACGGCGAAGCGGTTCATTTGTTATTAGTATTGATCAGTACCAAATTTTGTTAAGATCAGTTGTGGTATACCGGAGATATTGAGTCGGCCAGCCGGAAATCCGCCCGTCTTTGGAATGGGAGGTACAAAAATGGACGTGGTACAGTAGTTAATCTTAATATTTAGGAACACATTGGCGAGTATTGAATTGAATTAAAATCGGTTGCAGTTTACTAGAGTTATTGTGTCGATCAAACGGTCATCCGCCCAACTTTTGTGTGCATTTGACTGAATTTTGTCTAGTACCAAATTCCATAAAGATTGGTTTGGTCTTTGTTGGTCTTTGTTGTGTTGGTATCACCCTTGTCTTAAGCGGTGACTGGCGTTTGATGGAATGAAGTCTATATCCTAACTTCAATAAGATCGGAACTGTTTCAAGTGCTTTATCTCATTGGCAAACGGGACGACTACCAAGCTTCTGTATAGGAGGTACCGAGACCGTATAAGTAAGAAGGCAAGTTAGGCAGCATCCCACAACTACTGCGATTAGCCTTAGGAAGCTGTCATTCTGGTCAAAAAAATTTCTTCGGATACAGTGTCATTCTCATCACAAAGACCGACCTTCCATGCATTGTCTATTACACTTTGACGACACCATATGTCCCTGGACATATGGGATTCGTTAACTTCTATTCAGATGATTCAAAACATGAGTATAAACGAGGTTCTGGTGTCTTTACTAAGGACAATTGCGGGAAGGTTGCTTGATCACTGTGGTGTCTACCAAGGAGAAATTTTGGCTATTGGAGAAGTAGTGGAATGGCTGAGAACTAATATTGTGACGGAGTCAATATTTTTTCTGATAGTCAAGCTACCAGTAAGTCCAGGTATGATGGATGTGTCTCTTAATATTATGGATGGACAATTTAACATTCACCTGATGTATGACCTGATGATGTAAGTATGATGTATGATTTGGATACCTGGCCACATGTGACTTGCCAGACTAAGACCAGGGGCTTTGTATGTGCCCCTCTCTTTTCAGATGGCGGCAGGCTACACTGAGCTCACTTTTTCTTGGGGAATTTGCAGATCTGACTGATGTTAGCAGCCGCCAACTCGTGGGCTTTTTGAAGCTGTCAAACTGATTAAACCGAAATGACTAGAAAAATCCAATCTAATTCCTTTTGCTCCTGTGGTAGCACAATGCACTATTAGGTCTAAGTTAGCCTGATATACAGGCTGCCACTCTAATCTAACCTAACCCAAGTTATGTACGATATATCAATGAATTTTTTGATTTATTTGAAAGGCCTATCAATGTCTTTATGTGTATCACTTATAGATATAGATAAGGAAACCCTATAAGAAAAGCCTAACGGGGCCAAATCCCAATGAACAGTTCACGTCGCTTCTACCGGACGAAATCCTGCCTTCAAATCGCTCGTGCAGAATATCCATTGTGGCATCGGTTGTCTGGTACGAAGCGGCGTCCTACCGGAACAACATATCGTTCAAATCCATATGATACAATTTTAGCCAAACGAAATTGGTTATCATTGTTCGGTAGCGCTCTCCGTTAACGGTGACTGCAATGTCACAATCTTTTCGAAAGGTTACAGACCGATGATATCGCACCGAAGTATCACATTCTAATTCCTAATATATCAGAATGAAATGGTCCCGTCCCTGGACATACGAGCCGATGATATCGCCGGACAAAAATCCACACAAAATAGTGCATTGTCACTTGGTGTACCTCATTTGGAATGGTATCTTTCAAATTCTGGCAATTTTGTTTGATGACGTACCCGTTCATCACAAAATGGGCAGAACGCGTGCATCGTTGTCACAAGAGGAGACGAATTTTGGTACTAAAATTTTATCTTTTGCACATGTTGCTCGAGATCGTAACTTGTGATGGTGATTTCACTTCATTGCCTGAAAAATTAAAAAAAACCGAAAAGTTAACACAAGTCAAAACATTATATACACCATTAAGTGTCAGAAACTACCCGTCCCAATTGAAACCCCCTGTAGATGTCACCTGTGCAATGGCGGACTATCACCGAATGGAATGTCCCTGTTAAAATTCTGCCTTTGACCGTAAATACGTCCGACGTAATACATCTCTCACCATAAATACATGATGAAGTTTATCGCAATGTGAGGAGTACTGACTTATCTCCCTATGAAAAGACTTACAAGAGTTGTTTGGAATCAGATCCGCCTGTGAAGACAACCAGTGCCAATAACAGCTGCCTTCAAATATATTGTCCAAGCACAAAGTCAAGGGAGAAAGAAAAACCTTTCTGGTATGGAGTCTTCAAGTCTTCGGCGGACAAGAGGGACTGGTATATTTACCAAATTGAGCTTAAGTATTGGATGCTACTTTCCAAACCAACAAAAGATGTATAGGAGACGTCGGGATGTAAGGAAAGTACTAGCATGTCGATAGGGTACCTGAAGGAGCCTTGTGGACGAGGACACCTTGCAGTAGATATTCGCTCATTGTACTTCCATTCCCCTGACAACTCGCCCAACGTACAGACCAATTTTGTTACCTTCTTCAAAGGTAAGAAGCTGACATGTAAATTGTTAATAAATCCAGGATTAAATGGAATATCGGCTACTCCAATTACTTTAAATCTCCCGGACCCGAGCGGAACTTCATGATATATTGAATATTACACATCGCAAATATAAACGTTAAATAGTACAAACTTGGAGGAAGTGGTGTTTATTCCAAAACGCCGGAAAGGCGTCCTCACACAACTCCTAATGACTTAGACCTTTAAGTCTGTCATCGTTCCAACTGAAGTTTTTGGAACGACTGATAGATGGGCACTTCCGCGCGAGTATTGATGTAAGATTTCTAACTGGTGCGGAACATAGGTCGTGCAAGGGCAGATCGACAGAGATAGCCCTGCATTAAGTAGTAGGATGTGGCCGTCGGTGGTGCAATGGTAGTGTGCGCGTCTCTTGTAGATAAGAACGTGGGTACCAATCCCTGCTCTGAATACCTTGCATTTCTGTCGGTGGTTGGCACCTCACTTAATGTCGTTCGTTCGGAACCGGTTAAAAGTAGTAAATCAGTGAGTGTAAATTTAAATAGCCCACAGCTCTCTGGTAGTAAGAAGCTCTCACCAATCCCTTCATGGGATGCAATGAGAAACCACAAATGTTGGCAGGTAGTATCAATAGAGAAAACATTGGTTGCCAGGGAGTACACGTTGGTAGTCTATCTTGACATTGAGGTTGCATTCAATAATTTCACGCGTAATGCTATGGAATTGACGCTATCGCCCCTTAAGGTGAACGTGAATTATATGGGGATTGTAAGCGAAACACTCACCGTGAGACGTGTCACGATAGAATTGGGCACCTTGACCTCTGCCAGGTATACCAGGTATGATAACAGAGTCACGCCTCAAGCAGGGAAATACTGTTCATTTTCGAAAATACGGAAGGAAATGATTTTCTTTTTGTGGTCGACGCAGAGCCGGTATCTCAGTACCCTATGAGACATACTCCGCGATAGCTTACCGACTTTGTGCAGAGAGAAAATGCGCTAAGTGCAAACGTGACGGAGACTCAGCTGGTCTTACTACATCTACTGTTGCACTGAATGTAATGTTATACTTGGTGCTGGTAGCCATTCCAGTGTAATTGCTTCTACGCCTGCTATCAGGCTGAAGGGACTGCCGCAATAGGTCATGTTCGGGGTTGGTCATGAAACAGTGATGGCAGTTGTGCCTTACACTAATAGAATTGGAATCCTTACCAGACTTATTATTCGTTCAAAAATATCACATTCTCATACCGAAAATGAATTCCAGTTCATGGTATAGATGGATGTATGTATTTCTCCTTAGACTACTATTTGGATATACAATAGGATCATTGTAGTCTGTGTTATCCTGAATTTGTTGCGACTAGATTAGTGATAGGCTGGCTAAAGGATAACATTACTGCAGTTATTGGGATTGGTATCTCGCTGATAGTCATACCCTAATATAAACCCTGGAATCAGCATTTCTGAACTCAACATCCACCCACAGATCTCTTGATGAGATGGCCCAGTAGTACTATATCCATCTTATGTGTGACCCAGGGGTGAGGAACATTCCGGGGAAATGTAGAGCGGGTAAGCTAACGGGACTAGTTTACCATCTGCCAGTTTTCACAGGAATTGGTACGTATTGCTATGTCCCTTGACACTTCAAGGCATAGTCTGCAAGATATTCTTTGTGATTCCTCTGGATAATATAGGAGATGTAGTTTAGGTTCACGCAAGACAAATCTGGCCGATTGGGGACACAGGAGGTCCATGAACCTTCTGTCTCTAACCAGACCGATGGTTTCAATGCTTGTTTTAGTTTTGATGGTGTACTGTCTGATTGGAATACATGCGGCGAGACTAACGGTCAGCGCAAATGACTTCTATAGTACAAGTAAAGATGAGGGCGAGAAAGAATCCACTGAGCATTATCTCTGCACCTACCCACCTATTTATGTATTTGGAAGTGTTGACCCTGATGCACGCTAAAAAAAACTGTCCCAGCAACCTATTGCAGGAAACATAAAAGCATTGTTTGTTTCAAGTGAAGATTTGTTGCTTATTTGTTTCTTTTTTATTTGTCACTTTTTTGTATTCTGCAGTTTTCCACAAACAAAGCCACATTTTGGTCACAAAACGTATATTATAGTCTATTAATCATAGTGTCTCAAACATGTAATATTGAATAGCAAAGACAACGTGATTGGGCATAAGTATACTATATTCGCAACAAGCTACAAACAACAATATTCAGAATTTTCAGCGTGTGGGCGTTGACAGGATCCTGAGCTTCGTAAAGTAAACTAACTAGTACTTCGGTGGGGCTAGTACGAGGTTTAATAATATACAGAAACATTAAGAAATACCTAGCCTATCCTAAACAAATACGACCACGCCTAACACACGGCAGCTCTGACCTATTCTCTCAAACACGTACTGCGCGAACCATGTATATGTTTGGAACACAGTCCAAATATTTATATATGTGCAAGGCTTGATATATTATATTTAAATGGAAAAAAGTAGCATATTTACTTGCAAATATGCATACTTTTACGTGGAGTCATATGCGTGTTTCACCCGAAACATCCATATACTCACGTGGAAGCATTTGTGTGTTTCCATCCAAACGAACGATTGACGACAGAATGCATGAAACTAATACGCAACAGATCAGTTAACATAAGAAACACTAAATTCTGTTACACACGCATTTAGGAATAACACGCATAAACTTAGGCTGAGAATACTCTCACTTTGTCCCGCCCATATTATTTTGCTCTCGACAGAGCGTAAATAAACAAATTATTTCCCATTACATCCTATGAAGGAATTGGGAAGAGTTTCTGACAACCAGTGAGCTGTGCGCTTTCTAGTTTTTTATACTCACTGATTGGTATCTACAGTTTTTACAGCGGTTCCAAGCGGTATTTGAGAAGCTTTTTTGTGGCTAAATATTCGATAGTGTCGCCGTCACTATGAGAGGTGACCGCCGCTAAAAGAAATTTATGGTAGTCAGAGTAGGGATCGAATACAGGTTCTCGTGTAGTACAAGAGGTACGCACACTACCCATTGCACCACGGACGGCCACTCACTCTCGACAGAGCATAGCTTCAAAGAATTAAGTAAACAGTGCACCAAACACAGCTGTATTTGTATCACAAGCAAGGCTGTATTTGGATCAGAAACACATATGTTATAGCATATTAATCATTGTGTCACAAACATCTAATATTGAATAGCAAACACAATGTGTTTGGGTGCAAGTATACTATTTTTGCGACAAGCTCCAAAATCAGGTTATGTTTACATACCAACAAGAAAAAAGACAGATACTTTAGCGTGTAGCTGATTTATATATAAATAAAACCAACTATGGTACTCAGTTTTAACTATAGATGTAGTTGATAACAACTCATTTCCAGTGAATCCAAAAACGACAAGAAATATTTGTGCCCAACTATCAAAATATAAAAAAAATTGAATTCAAAAGTCGAATGACTAACAAGTTAATATCCAAAAAGAAATGCGTGATTCTATGGAATTCTTAAATCACGGGATTCAAAGGAAAGATACCGAAAAATAATTTTTGACATAATAACGGGTCCGCCAAATAATTTTTTTTGTTTGAAAATGCTATAAAAAAAAAAGTACTGAATATTTTTTTTTGAAAGTAAAATCCTTCCGGTTAATAATGGAAAATAATTTCATTCAAATGGCTGCCTCGGATAGCCATGCAGTAGCCTACACGATTGGTCCAATTTTTAAGCACATTATAGATTGTGTGCAGCTGTATTTCACCAATGGCTTCACGAGTATTGCCCTTTAAAGCGTCAATTGAATCTGGCTTGTCGGCGTAACACTCATCTTTGAGGGCACCCCACAAATAATAGTCCAACGGTATCAAATCGCAGCTCCGAGGTGGCCAAACGACATCAGCTCTGCGGCTGATAATGCGTTCTTCAAAAACAGGGCGCAAAACATCGAGTGTAGCTTCGGCTGTGTGGCACGTAGCGCCGTCCTGTTGAAACCAAATGTTGCCAATATCCTCCTCTTCAATTTTTGTGAACAAAAATTCGTTCAACATGGCCCGATAACGATCGCCATTGACTGTAACGGCCACTCCCTGCTCATTTTCGAAGAAAAATGGCCCAATTATGCCTCTGGACCAAAATCCGCACCAAACAGTGACTCGTTTTGGGTGCATCGGCTTTTCAGTGTATGCGTGCGGGTTTTCTGTGCCCCAAATGCGCAAATTTTGCTTGTTCACATACCCACCAAGATCAAAATAAGCTTCATCTGAAAAGATGATTTTTTGGCAAAATCGGCATCTGCAATGCAACATTACCATGATTTTCAAAGTAATGTCGCAATATATCCCAGCGTTGTTCAGTCGTATACACAACCATATTCGTTTATTATCTGTCAAATCAGACATGAGCTAAGTGTTACTATTCACGAAATAAGCACTAGTTGAAAAAAAAAATGTTAGATGGCGGACCCTTTATAATACCGGCATAGTCATATACTTATATGTATAGCCTATTTCTCTACCTCGAACGAAAAGATAAGCGACAGAAAATCAGTCACTGAGATTCCACTCAAATTGGGTTTCTCAATTTCGAAATTTTCGTTCGCCTGACTCCATGTTTGTTCGTAAGTGACAGAACATTCGAAATATAGAAACAAACATTTGTACTGAATAGTTGTATGTTTTCATTCGACTTGAAACGACAAGATTGTGAAACCCAACTCAACTTTCTTTCGTCTAGAACACGAACGAAAGATTTCGTTCGAGATAGAGAAATCAAAAACTTTTGTATGCTTAGATACAATATTTTGCTGCTTTAGGAATAAATCTGCAACAAGACATCTTCCGTATTGTAATCCTCAAATCTATAGATTAGACTTGATAGTTGTTGATTAAAAACAAAAAAGACGTCTGCACCTCACATTTAAACATTATTTACACAAATTTATTTACATTCAAAAGTATTTACACAACAGTAAAAACATTATAAAGCACCCAAAAAACACTAAAGTAATTCGTAGCCGGAGAGACTTCCCTCAGCATCTATGACAGCTTGTAGTCAGTTGGAATCAAATTGCGTAGAAACTCGATTTCACAGCTGTTCCAGATATTTATTATTTCCCCGACAGTTTCCTCTCGTTGCCGGTTCATTTGGATACATCCCTGGCTTTTTATGAATTCTCTATTATGTTTACATCTGGGCTTTTGGGGTGGCCATGGAAGAACACCTTGTCCAACTCTATTTAAATTGTTGTTGAGAACCATGCTTTGTGGCATGAATTATTATCATACTTCAAAATCCAATTTTCTTCAGGATGTTATCTCTGAGCAGAGGGAATAGCATGTCCATTCAAAATATTCGTATCTATGTATCCTGCCTGGTGTAGAGTATCTTGCAATGGTATTAGATCTTCAAATCCATTCAATGATACACATCCCCAAAACTTTACTGAACATTTATGCTTCGATCCTTTTGACCCTTCAAAATTTAAAAAAGGACTCATCCGTCCATAATAAATTGTGCAAGAACTCCACTGGCTTACGGATATACTCTGTGGCAAACTCTAGAGTCTTTTTTCCCGTTTTTTTGTTTTTTTTTCAGATATTTCTATTACTTTTCTCACGACATAGATATTTATATCATATGTGTTTAATCTTCTTCGAATTGTGGATTCACTTACATGTCTTCCAATGAAGTTTTCTGCCTTCTGTTTTGTTTCTCACATATTTCCAAACAGTTCTGAAGCTATTTTGTGCGCCAAAAAATCGGCCTCTGTAACATATTCTCACAAACATATTCTTCAGAAACCATTTATGTGTTTGGAACACATTCCAAACATTCATATATTTGAAAGTCCCTAACTCACTTGTATTTAAATGCAAACATTAAAATGTTTACAGGCAAACATGTGTGCTGTAACGTGGAAACATATGTGTGCTTCATCCCAAACATCCACACACTTACGTGGAAGCATTCACGTGTTTCCTGCTAAACCTCCATATACTTACGTGGAAACATGTATGTATTTCTTCCCAAACATAAAAGATACAAATAGTTTTTTGATTTCAATGCATACTGCCATTTTATTTATTATAAATAATTTTACCAATATTTTACGACATTTATGACCAATT
This sequence comes from Phaonia tiefii, assembly GCA_963931995.1. NCBI lineage: Eukaryota > Metazoa > Arthropoda > Insecta > Diptera > Muscidae > Phaonia > Phaonia tiefii. The sequence continues at coordinate 82,517,779 of OZ008369.1, read as the reverse complement.
AATATAAAAAAAAAACATGAGGTGTCAGCGGACACCGGGTTGGAACGAAGTTGTTTTTGCTATATAAAATGTACTAGTTAGTTCCAACACGTCTAAGGCCCCCCTTGAAAAATTCGATACGATCTTTAAGAAAAGATACTTTTTGTAAAATGATAAACTTTTTTTAAGGAAAATTTTTTTATAGAATGTTTTTTTTTATAAAATGTATTTTTTTATAAATGTATAAATATATATTTTTAGGTCCTTTTCGTAAGAATATGTATTATATTTTCCGAAAACGTCCTTTTTAAAGAGAGGTTCTTCTTTTGTTGAAACCTATTGTTTTTGTTTAAGAAAATCTACTATTTTTAAGAAGAGGTAATTTCTGTACGAATTGTTTTACAAAGAAGTACTTTTTTTAGAACAACTACTTTTTAAAGAAGTGGTACTCTTTTAAGAAAATGTTATTTTTTTAAAAACTGTAGTTATTTTCAGAAAGGCTACTTAGCTCAAGAAAAGAAAGTTATTATGTGTTTTTATTTATTTATTTTTAAGAAAAGGTACTTTTAAGAAAATACATTTTTGTGAGAAAAGGTATTTTTTAAGAGAAGGTATTCTTTTTGAAAATAATTTTTTTTTTTTAAGAAATGGGCATTTTTTTAGAATTGGTATTTTTTTCAAGAATAGGTAAATTTTTAAGAGTAGGTACATATCTCAAGAGTACTTATTTTGTTTCACAAAAAAGTATTCTCTAAAGTAGATGTAGTGTTTTAAGAAAAGGCAATTTGTTGGAAGAAAATGTACTTTTTTAAGAAAAGGTACTTATTTAAAAAAATTACTTTTTTGAAGAAAAGGTACTTTTTAACGAAAATTTACTTTTTTAAGCAAAGATACGTCTTTAAGATTAGGCATTTTTTTCAAGAAAAGTTACTTTGTTTAAGAATATGAATAGGTATTTTCTTGAAAAAATTTACTTTTTTTTAAAAACGGCACATATTTTTAAGAAAATTTTCTTTTTTAAAACTTCTTTCACTTTGGCTTTTCTAAATTTACTTTTAATTGGGTTCAAAACTACAATATATATTAAATATTGGTTACAGGCTCCACCTAGAAAACTTCCCATTAAACAAGAAATTTCCCAACATATGTTAGTCTAGACACAAACCAAAGCAAAAGTACCCAATATAGTTGATAATACTGGGTTATAGCACAATAGTGTTAAAACAAAAAATGTTTGACTTTTTTGTGTTTAATTTATCAAAATATATTGAATCAAACATTCTAGTAAATTTTAACCGAGATATAGTAAGTTTCAATTCATCTAATTCCAAGTCATTTGCTATCACGAACGTGGTAGATGTTCTTGGAATTGTATAAAAATAATAATGTTATTATTAGGAGTAGGAGTTATAAATTAAAATCTGAAAAATTAAGATAATGAAAATAAATATTCGTAACTTGAAATATTTTCATTAACATTAACTACGTATTGACAAAAACTAACTTTCAATTCACATCAACAATGCACCAGTCAGGGGCATTTCACCTACGGGTGTGGTTAAGATGTTGGTTATTATTAACTATGTAATTTTTGAGCATACAACACATTGCCACCATCTTATTGTATTGCAGGAAATCGGTTGCTTAGTGGGGAATTTAAACCGTACACGCAAAGAAAAAACTCGTTTCTCCCAACCAAAATGTAAGATAACTGACGTTTGTTTGGGGACTGTAGCTGGGAGAAACGAACTTCTGTTAAGCCATACATGTCATTTCTTTTGGGAGAACCGGAAAATGTTTGCAGCAAACAAGTTATAAAAAATTTAGTCTGAAAAAAATGTTTGCGAGAAACGAAAAACGGTTCCGCCAACCTTTGTTTACAGCAACCGAGTTCTATTTACTCCAAATTAAAAAAAAAAAACGTTTGCCAGAACTGAAAATTTTTTCCAGTACACGACTTATGAAAAATTAGAGCTGTAAAAATCTTTCCGATAAACGAAAAACGGTTCTAGCAATTGTTCTTTCGGTTACAGCAACCGAGTTGTAGTTACTCCAAACTAAGACAAAGTTTTCGAGAATTGAAAATCGTTTGCAGTAAACGAGTTATGAAAAATGAAAGCTGAAAAAACGTTTGCGAGAAACATTACTTGTATATTATCTTGTACTTATACATTAAAACTATATGGCTGCCACAAGCGTCCGTCTCGCCTTGCAATCAAATAACAACTAAAAGCGCAGCAAACTACAACGCGCGCAATTGTACATCCAATATATATTGACAAGGTAGAAGCATTAGAGTGTGTGGTCACTCTCATGGTACAATATTATCTACATGGTAATAGCAGCGCGCGTTGTTGCTGTTGTAGGCAGCAACAACAGGCATTTTGTTTTTGTTCTATTCGCTTCAGTTGTCAAACTTTACACGAAGGCATACTAAGAACACGAGATTGCTAAAGAGTACAAAAACAAAATACATGTGAGTGTGACAGTCGAAGCGAAGAACCTCAGGAAAAATATGAAAACAGCTGTTCTTACGACTTTACCATGAACATATTATTGTACCATGGTCACTCTTATGTGAATGCGTGAGTGTGTATGCCAAACGAGTGGATAAGACTGTGTATACAATCGAGAGAATGAGCGAAATTTACGTTCTTCGTAATCTGTGCTCTCATTAGAAAAATGACTAATTTCAGTTATCGCAAACGTTTTTTAAATTTACGGCAAATGTAATTTTGTGAGCGTTTGATGCAAACGAGAACTCTATTGCGTATACAGTGAGAGAATGAGAGAAATTGACGTTTTTCACAATCTGTGCTCTCATTGGAAAAATGGTAAATTTCAGTTATCGCAAACATTTTATAAATTGGCGGGAAACGTAATTTTGTGCGCGTTTGATGCAAACGAGAACTCGTTTGCAACAACATGATACACATTTGCGATATACGAGTTTAATTGGAAGAACTACATGAACGGCTGCGGTTAATAAATTAATACAAATCAAGCAAAGTATTATTGCGGCCCCCGAGCAATAAACTTAACCGAGCAATAACGAGGATCTAAGACAACTAAATTTGAAACTTTTTTTCATTGCGTGTATAATTATGTCGAACCCGTCCCGGATCGGTTTTTACAGCGCGCGTCTATTGCACAGTGTATTTTTAGACAAATGGCATACATTAATTTTGAAATTAATTAAAATTATCCACTTCATTAATCACTAATCACAATTAATTTATTTCCGCTTTCGTTACAGGTCCAGTTAATTTCCAAATAAACCCGTGAATTGCAAAAAAAAAGGATGTTGAAATTGCTTTTAATAAGTGTGAAGTTGTGTGTGAAAGCCGAAAGATAAACGACTGAACTATTATAAACATATGGAAAAAAGAATCATACATAATAGTACAATAGTAATGTTAAATATGTTAAACCGTTATTAAAAAGAATTCCCTAAAGCAATTAATTAAAAATATAAATAATTTATTAGTTCAATAATAGCACAAACACCAACGCAACTTGTTACAAATCCTTGTCGTTGATGTCCTTTCCGATAGCAATTCTTTCGCAACAACACACATAAATATTTCAACCAAATCACACCAAATATGGCCAAAACATAATGTTAATTAAAGCCTATTAATAAACAACAACAAATAATAATTCAATTCAATTACAACACTGCCCTATAAGCCAAAAATAGAAAGTTTCATTTGTAAAGGCAAAATTGTAATATAAATAAATCTCTAAATAAAATAAATAAAACAAAATTTAAATATTTGTACTAATAAACATTAAATTTGTGACACAATTTAATACTGAAAAAAATTAAATAAGCCGGCAATAGTTCCGTAGTGATTTCAATTCGTAGTAAAAGCAATAATTAAAATAAAGTGTCAGTCTGAATAATTTGTTTAATTGTCAAAAAAAGTGTAAAAGTGCAAAATTTCGTTTAATAATAAACTCATGTCGAACAACTCGAGTCCAGTTTGAATACCAAGTAAGTAATATTATTTTATTTATTTATTTATTTATTATTACTCTCCTGTACAACAAGACTAAGTCTTATAATTATAGTACAGGATTGTTTTTGTGGACAAACAATTGCCACATGTTGGTAGGTACATACAATCAATATTTGAAGCATAAAAATAGAAATACAATTTTAAAATTAATCAAAAATCACAATGAAAATAAAATTCCAAAAAAAAAAAACAAAAAATAAAAATAAAAAGTAAAATAAGATCAAATAATAACATTTACTTTACATTGGAAATTTATATTGGAGCAAAATATTTAAATAATAATTCCCTAAAAAGCATTGCGTTGCTGGTTATTTGTAAATTATATGGAAGAGCATTCCAAAGACGTATTGCATTAATGTAAAAGTGCTATTCAGAAGCTAAGCAACGAAATTTAGGTAAAACGATTCTCTTACCTCTAGCCGATTTACAGAAACGAATATTACACAGTGCAACACGAAAAAAAATAACCATATACGGACACCACTACGTGATAAAAGACTAAAAAAAAAGACCCGTGTCTCCCAATTTTTCCCAAAGTCATGCACTTTTTTTTTATGGGCCGCCAAAGATATGGGGCCTCGGTATCATTTTCGTAAAAATGTGATCACTTTCTCAGGCTCATATCTTGCAAACCATTCAGAATTTCGATTTACTCTCTGAGGCAAAGTTGTAGCTCTTGTCTTGAATTGCGAACATATAAAATCAAAAAAACTTCACCTTCCAGATCAAAATCGCAAAAAAACTTAAAAAAAATCGATTTTTTTTTACCTTTTTTCCCGTGTTCAGGTCCATAGGTAGCAAACCGTTCAAAATTCAAGGAAACAATCAACTACAAAAGATCTCAATAAACAAATTTCTAGAACATATAAACTTCCTAGAGATGAGTCTTAACACTGTTTACGTAGCACGCAAAAGTGAAAAATTTGCCGAAAATGTTTTAATTTCATTTTTTTTACATTTTTCTCCTGTTCAGGTCCACAGGTAGCAAAAAATGAAATATGCCTGGCCAGAACCATGTGTTTGTCCAAGGGGTAACACCGTTTAGGTAGCGCTTAGGTATCACGCGATCATGCACCGACAGCAGCAGCACAGGCAATGCAGTAAGCTCAGCACACGCAACAAGGGACGCAGCACACAATATAAAAGCGACACGACGCTCACATCGAGGCATTACACAGCTCGACGTCAACGAGAGCTCAGCGGTGAAAGTTATAAAGTAAAAGTGAAAGTAAAAAAAAGTGAAAGTGCTACAGTATAATTCGCACACAACATTGGCAACTGACAATTTCAATATGCAGTGTGAAAATATTGATTTATTTTGCTACGTTTGCGGTCATCAAACCAGAAAAAAAACATCTACAAGATTTCAGAAGGAAAATAATCTTTTAACTAGTGAATTCAAAAGAGCATATACATTGTTTTTCGACGAAGTGGACTTGACCGGTGAAAATTACACACCTAATGCAGTGTGTCGCCAATGTTATAACAATCTCATGGCATAGTTGAGTGGAGGCAGAGGTACTATGAAGTATTGTAAGCCGGTAAACTGGATTAATCGCCCAGGTGATCACGATGCAACCAGTTGCTATGCATGCGTAAATTACACATGTCGTCTAAATCGACATTCTGAGAAGAACAAAATTTATAAAGCAACTGCAACAGCCACACTACAAGTGCTTGCACCTGAAAATTTTGTATCACCAAGGCCGCCAACTCCAGATCGTACTACAGAATTTACAGCAATGAGTACAGCAAGTGGTGTTACTTATGAAGATCCATTTGATACCGATTATGAGCCCCAACAGGGAAGAGATGGACCACAACTAATAACACAAATGGAAATGGATTTCATTGTGGCCATATTGGGATTATCGCAGCGACTTGCAATATTTTTGACAGCTTTTTTAAAGCAAAGAAAACTCACACATGCTAATGTTAACTCTACGGCGTACCGCAAACGACAAGCTGAATTTCAGATGCTCTACACTCTAAATGATGACAATTCGTTCGCTTACTGCAACGACATAAAAGCTTTGGTGGTAAAAATGGGAATGAACTACATCGCTAGTGAGTGGAGATTATTTATTGATGGTTCTGTTTCAAGCTTGAAAGCAGTGTTGTTGCATGTGTCGAACCGAAAACCTTCCATTTCGCTAGCAATGGGTATCAACATGAAAGAAAGCTATGAAACATTGAAAGATATAATGGAAAAAATCAAATATTACGAAAATAAATGGAAGATTTGCTGTGATTTGAAGGTCATCAACATTTTGCAAGGGATCATCGATAAGGGCGGCTTCCCAAAATTCTTTTGTTTTCTTTGTAATTGGGATTCACGCTCACCTCTGAATCAATTCCAATGTAACTCGTGGAGGCCAAGAGGAAGTGTGGATGGACAAATACAACACCTTTAATTGACAATACTCAAGACATCTTGCTGCCACCGCTCCACATAAAATTGGGAATTGTTAAAAAATTCATCGAAGTGGCCGTTGTAAATTGTCCAAACGCATTCGACTATTTGAAAAGCGTTTTCCCAAAGCGTAGCGATGACAAAATTAAAAAAGGTATTGTAGTAAATTTAAAACGAATTTTTGTTCACCTAATTGTACTATTTACACTATGTTAATGTTTTCTTTTCTGTCTTTATTTTTTGTTTTCATTTAACATGCGTACTTAATGGCCCTGACATTAGAAAGCTATTCAAGAGCAACTTTGATTCATCGCTTGATGAAAATCATTCAATGGCATGGATTTACCTTCAGCGTGTATGCACCAGAGTCTTGGGAGGGGATCGAGACGCGGAACCGGAAGCAAGAGAATGGGTGAAACAAATGCTGCATTATTTTGAGATAATCGGCGCATCGATGACATTAAAGCTGCATTTTCTTCATTTTCATTTTGACGATTTTATCAAACAACTCCCTACCGAATCCGATGAGCAAGGAGAACGGTTTCACCAAACCACAAGGCCCATGGAAAAACGGTACAAAGGCAAAAACCTCGACGCATTGCATGCAGAGGTATGTTGGTGGAGTCACAAGATCACCCTGTATGATGTTAATGAAGTATTTGAAGAAGAAAGATCTGATGATGGAGGGCAGTCTGGAAGCAACGTGCCTGTGGACACCATAATTGCTGAATCAGAGTCAGATTCGGACGATTCCGACGACGATTGGATCCACAACTTAAGAGAGCGCGATTTGCAAGTTCAGGGCCATCAACATAATAATACGAATACTTTTTTTTAATATTTTTGTAATAGATAGCATAGTATCTCAATGTTGAAGTAAATAAAAAACAAATGAAATTAAAAAACGGTGTTAAGAATAATTCCCAGGAAGTTAATATGTTCTAGAAATTTGTTTATTGAGATCTTAGGTAAATTTTTGTAGTTGATTGTTTCCTTGAATTTTGAACGGTTTGCTACCTATGGACCTAAACACGGGAAAAAAGGTACAAAAAATCGAATTTTTTTAAGTTTTTTGCGATTTTGATCTGGAAGGTGAAGTTTTTTTGATTTTATACGTTCGCAATTTTTGTTCTTTATGACAAGAGCTACAACTTTGCCTCAGAGAGTAAATTCTGAACGGTTTGCAAGATATGAGCCTGAGAAAATGATCACGTTTTTACGAAAATGATACCGAGGCCCCAAATCTTTGGCGGCCCATAAAAAAAAGTGCATGACTTTGGGAAAAATTGGGAAACACGGGTCTTTTTTTTTAGTCTTTTATCACGTAGTGGTGTCCGTATATGGTTATTTTGCCATGACTTAAAAAATTACACACAGTGTTATCAAACAGGTATTTTGGCTTTCAGTAAATATCAGTTTATGCAAAAATATTAAAACTCTTATTTTGAGAAAATTTTTAAATGATACTCCAAAGAGGTTTGTCGAATATGAAGAAGTGTGATCATGTTTTCTAAGGCCATAAACATACCTTAAGATGTTATTATAGAGCACTGCGAGTTTTTTCCGACTTGTGGAATCACAATTAGAGAACAATTCGCAGCCATAGGTTAGACTCGGAACTAAGTATGCCTTAGCGAGTAATACTCTAATTCTCAATGGTGTAAAGCATTGTACAGACCAAAGGGTTCTCAATTTGATATACATTTGCGCAACCAGTATATTGACATGATCTGACCAAGTTAAATTCCTATTGAAAACCACGCCAAGATTTTTTGCTGTTCTTACAATTTCAATTTTTTCAGCGTTTATAACAATATTTGCATCGAGACTTGGCTTTATAGTTTTTTTGTGAATCAATAGACATTTTGATTTACTTGGGTTTATTGTAAGGCCGTTTGCTGATGCCCAACAATGTACGTTCTTCAAATCATGATTCAGCTTATCGATGTTTTCCCTGATGGATTCGGTTGGACTACTTAGATACAATTGTACATCATCAGCATACATGTGGACTCTACAGTTGGAAACATTTTGCGGCAAATCATTTATATAAAGTGAGAAAAGTAGTGGTCCTAAAATCGACCCTTGAGGCACACCTCTAGTCAGTTTTAGAGGATTAGATGTGGTATTGTTAACAAAGACTGACTGACTTCGGTCAGTAAGATAAGACGATATTAGCTTTGTTGATGTAGACGAAAAGTTAAAAATATACCTTAGCTTTGTGCATAGTATTTGGTGGTCAACAGTATCAAAAGCCTTTGAGTGATCTAGAAGAACTAAGAAAATTATCTTTCCATCACCAAGTTCCCGCCTAATATTCTCAGTGACATCAATTAAAGCAGTTATGATCGGATCGAAAACCGGATTGCATTTCAGAAATTAAATTATTTTTATGAATAAAATCACTAACTTGGCGATGTAAAATTTTTTCCAAAACTTTTGACAGAAAACTTAGGATAGCAATTGGTCGGTACTCTGTATTAGATTTAGGAACTGGAATTATTTTTGCGTGCTTCCAGTTTTCGGGAAAACAACTTGTTGTGATAATAGTGTTCAGTAGATGGGTAATATAAGGCAAAATATAAGGTAAAATTACTTTCAGAAATTTGGGATGAATATTATCTTGTCCTACTGCATTCGATTTTATCATATTGCAGCTTTTAAAAACATCTTGTTGCGTCACACAAGAAAACTCGAACATAGGTATATTGTGCATATTCCTGTATCTAGCATCATAACAAATGTCAATGTTAACATTATTATCCACTGCAACCATAGGAATGTTGGTAAAAATTTTGTTCAGGTCATCAGCTTCAACTGAGCACTGTGTTCCTTTGTCTGTATTACAAATACCAATGTCTCTTATCGCTTTCCAAGTTTGTCCAGATTCGAGAGCAGAACCAAATCTCTTAGAAAAATAATCAGATTTTGCAAACTTTATTAGCAGATTAACATCCTTTCTGGCTGAACGAAACTCAGCTTTAAGTTCAAAGGTTCTACAACGCTTCCACCGCGAGTACTCTAAATTTCTGCGTTGTATGGCTGTATGGTTGTAAATTTCTGGGTTTATGCAATTTTTAATGGGAGCATTGAACCAGGGCTTGTTCTTCGCAGACATAATCTTCTTCTTTATAGGTACTTATAACGTTTTACAATATTATCCTCGAGAAAAAGCAGCTGTTCCTTAGCAGAGGTCATGTGCTACACATTATTCCAGTCTGTCTTTGAATAATTTTCATTCAAAAGACTGTAATTTAAGTTCTTGAAATCGCGATAGGTATAAGAATGATCCATTTGATCGAGTGCAAAGTCATATGCAACAAAAACTAGGTCATGTTTAGCCGAGAAGCCGAACCTTTTATGTAAAATCCTTAAATAATAGTTGTTTTATGGCTTCTTATCTACAGTTCGTTACACAAGACATGTTCCATAAACTATTGTTGCCATAAAGTTTTAAAATTCTAAAATGGATTTTTTTTCTTAATTGTAAATCATGTCCTTCCAAATTTTTCTGTTCTCACAACAGTCTAAAACAGAATAAAAAAAAAAAAATGGTGTCCCATAGCAGCCCATGAAGGGCTTGAGGAGAGCTTCTCACAATGAGATGTGCCCTTTCTAGTTTTACACTCACTGATTGGGACCTTCGGTTTTACACCGGTTCCGAACGGTATTTTGAGAAGCTTTTTCATGGCTAAGCACTCGATAGTGTCGCCATCACTATGCGAGGTGACCGTCGTCGAAAGAAATGTAAGGTGGTCTGAGCAGGGATCGAACTCACGTTCTCATGTACAAGAATAAGTCACAATTATTAGTCATTCTATACTTTCAGTGCTATGAATTCTTTGGAATATTAATGACATTTTTGATCAATAGGAAGCAAACAAAGGGTTTTCCAATTTGAGTGATATGATTTCTTTGAAAAAAAAAACACTAATTGTTACGGAAATTCGAATGTTTTTTCTTTAATGTGAAGTACAATCGATACAATAACGTTCTGACTACAGCGTATTTCAAACAGCTTCTACGTCTTCTTTTGCAGGAACGATTTCGATGAAACCAATTTTCGAGTCACGAATGAATACCACGTTCAATATTGTCTTGTAAAGCTTGAAAAGAGTCTGATTTACCAATGACTTCAAATAACCCAACAAGAAATAGTCTAATCGTGTAAAATTTCAACTTCTTGGAGGCCATTCAATGTCAGAATTTCTTGAAATTATCGAATCTCCAAACGTTTCTCCCAATAATTCGGTTGTTGCAGGTGCTGTGTGGCACGTAGCCCCATCTTTTTGGAACCTGATATTGTCAAGATCAACCTCTTTCAATTTCGGTCATAAAAAGTTGGTTATCATCGATATATGCCGCTCTCCATTGACAGTAACGGTGTTAACAGCTTCATTTCGAAAGAAGTACGGACCGATGATTCCACCACATCAAAAACCACACCAAACTGTCAACTTAGGTGAATGTAATGGTTGTTCATGAATAATATGAAGATTTTCTTCGCACCAGAATCAACAGTTTGAGCCTCAATGAGCCTCATCGGAGAAGATGATTTTCTTAAAAAAATCGTTATCGTTTTCTAGTTGTTCCAAGACACAATCAGCAAACGGTAGTCCAATGCCCTCAGATCTTGAGTGATAACAATTTTATACGGATGCAAGCCCAAATCCTTTTCTCAAAATCCACTAGGTTGTGGTTTGAAACAGTCCCAATTGTTGACAACGCCTTGGAATCGGTAAATTGCAGTCTTCAGCAACACCTGCCTAAACGGCAGCAATATTTTCATTACTTCGAGCGGTCTTATGTGTAAATGTACCCTCGTAATTTGCAACAATTCGACGAATAGCGAGAACATGTGGACGATTATTATGACCATAAAATGGAGAGCGATTATTTATTGGAGAACGACAAATTTAATAATTTGTAAACGTTGTTCTTGCGTATATCTCTCCATGATGAAAATGTAAACATTACTGAATACACTGAAAACAAAATACAGATCATACTGCAAATGGCCGAAACGTGACTTAGAAATCATATCACTCAAATTGGAAAACCCTATATTACTTACTTACTCACTTAGGTGGCCTCAAACAAGCCACAGGGGTCAGCGGCCTTACAAAATGAGGGTTACTAAAGGGTTTTTCAACAGAGACGCTACAAAAGTAAATCGATAGGGACAGCAAACGACGCCATATTTTTCCCGCTCTTTTGACATTTCTCTTCAGTAAGGTTTGCCATTTCATCATGGAAAGATATACGAGCCAACAACGAGTCGAAATTATTAAAATTTACTACCGAAATTTGGAGTCAGTGGCCTCAACTTGAAGAGCGCTAGGTCCAATTTCTGAATTCTGAATTTCATTTCTGGCTGAATGGCTTCGTCAATAAACAAAATATACGTTATTGGTCAGACAGCAATACACGCGGAGTCCATGAGTCATCATTGCATCCCGAAAAAATTGCGGTTTGGTGCGGTTTATGGGCCGGCGGCGTCATTGGGCCCTACTTCTTCCGTGATGATCAAGACCGGCACATTACTGTGAATGCGAATCGCTACCGTTCAATGATAACCGAATATTTTTGGCCCCAATTGGATAATATGGACTTGGAGGACATGTAGTTCCAACAGGACGGCGCCACAAGCCACACAGCGAATGCCACAATCAATTTATTGGAAACCAAGTTTGGTGAACGAGTTATCTCACGAAATGGCCCAGTCGATTGGCCGCCTTGGTCGTGCGATTTGACGCCGTTAGATCATTTCCTGTGGGGCTACGTCAAGTCTATGGTCTATGCCAACAAGCCAGTGACGACTGATGAGCTTCGTACGAATATCGAACGTGAAATTGCAGCAGTATCGGCCTATTTATGCTTGAAACCCGTCGAAAATTGCATTCAGCATCTGGACTTCTGCAAGCGTGCCTGTGGTGGCCATGCAAAAGAAATTGAGTTCCATACATAATGGCATCGAACGTACTTTCACAGGAATAAAGAATTTCATTGGTATCTAAAACCGGGTTTGTTTTAGTTAAAAAAAACTGTTGTAGCGCTCTTATTGAAAAACCCTTTATAACTGGCTTGATCCTCAGCTTTTCTTCTCTAGTTCGTACCACCAACTTCTCGCATTCAATATTCCATCTGGTGTTTCCAGCAAAGTCTTGGTTGTACTATTTTTCGATGTCCTTGTTGAACGTCTTCGAATACCTTTTCCCACTGGTTCAATCTGATGCGTTCTACTGACATGGCCTTGCCAGCGTAAACGCGGTGTTTTGATTCGCACGACTACGTCGATGTCGGGATTCAAATTATACAGTTCGTGGTTCATCCGTCCTCTATGCTGACCGATTTCTTTTATAGAGAGGTTGCTATTTAAATTATGCGTCCTGGCAATACAAGTGTTGCCAGTGCAAACTCGAACTTCCATTGGAAAGTTTGAAATTTTTCAGCGTGAACATACATAGAACGTTTGTTATACAGAGTGTCTGGTGGCAAATTTGTATTTTTAAATACGATTATTTCAAAAAGTAATAAAGGGAGGGTGGCGCGGTTGGAATTATCGAATGTGCGGATTTGTCAGTCACGATGTCGCAGTGCTTGAGTGAGCATCGTGCGTTCGCTGTGGAGACATTTTTTAAGAGTAATGATTCTTACATAGTTGCTCGTCGACAATTTTGTTCAAAGATCGGTATTCGGCGAATAAGTGATGGACCGAGTGTAAATTTAATTCGTTCGTGGGTGCAGAGATTCCGCGCAACTGATTCGGCTATGAATGTCCCACGGCCAGGGCCAGTCGATCTTCAAGGACTCCTGAAAACATTGAACTGGTTGAGAACAGTTTACGTGAAAATCCGCGACTTTCAATACGGAAAAGAGCAGCCTCACTGGGACTTCCAAGTGCGATTATTCATGAAATTTTAAAAAAGGATCTGAAGTTCCATCCTTTTAAAATTCAAAGCGTTCAAGAACTGAAAGAAAGTGACTTTGATTTACGCAAAAATTAAATAATTTATTAATAATAAATAAATAAATAAAAATAAAATTAAATACCATTTTTTGGATCGACGAGGCTCATTTTCACTTAAACGGCCACGTCAGCAAGCCAAACTGCCGTTACTGACCTCCAAGAACCCGCAACCCTCGATTGAAACGTCAAAAACCATTGCATTGCCCCAGGGTAACTGTTTGGTGTGCCTTATCCACGCATGAGATAATTGGACAATTTTTTTTTCGCAAATTCTCGAGGCCAGGCGACGAATGTCAACGGTCATCTGGATGACATACTCTTAAAAAAATATAATCCGCATTTCCACTTTATCGTTCAATGCTCTTAAAAAAATTTTGTGTCAATTAATATGTTTTTTATTTAAGTTTTATTTAAAATATAAATCTGCTACCAGACACCCTGTATTTACAGTGTGTTGGAAAATTCATCTCGGTTAAAAAATGGAATTAATCCCTGAAAATGTTCGTGAATTATCGAGGCAAGAGTGTCTCAGTCAACTTGTTTCGACTTTCGGTGATGAACCACTGTATGAAACCACTGTAAATCGCTGGTATAAGCAGATCAGTCTCGGACACCGTTCGGTCCATGATGATTTTCGTGAAGGTCGTCCACCTTCGGTCGCTTTGCCGGAAACCATCGATGGTATGCGTGAACTGATACATCAAGACCGACATGTGGCATACCGTGAGATTGAGGCAGCCGTGGGCATTGGTATGACAAGGATCATTAAGATACTGCGTGTTCATTTGGCTGTGAAAAAGATTTGTTCTCGTTGGAATTCTCAATAACAATTTTCGTGTCGATTGGAGCAAAGAAATGATGAAAAACTACAATCGTGGTAAGTCATATGCAGTATATAACATCGTCACAGATGACGAATCAAGGATCTATGCATATGAGCCCAAAACAAAACAGCAATCAACCGTATGGGTCTTTCAAGACGAGCTAAATCCGACAAAAGTTGTTCGTGGAAGTAGCACATCGAAGCAACTGCTCGCGTTTTTTTCGGTATAACCGGTCATGTGGCCCCGCTGCCTTCAGTGGAACGTATGACGATCAATTCTAAGTGGTATTCCACCATCTGTTTGCCAACAGTGTTCGAAGAAATAAAGAAAAACAGCAAGGAAATATGGATCATTTTGCAACAGGAGAATGCGAGCTCCCACATATCTGCTGAAGCCAGGGGCTATTTCAGCACTCCAACTGTCGGATGGATGGGTCATCCGCCGTACAGCCCTGATTCGGCATCCAATGACTGCTCCTTACTGCGTGGTCAACGCTTTTCGACGTCAGAAGCAACTCTTGAAGCGTTCAAAAAACATATTTTGTAGGTGTCTCAATCGCAGTAGAAAAAGTGCTTCGGAAATTGATTTCAGTACTGAGACTATTTCTAAAAACAGCAAAACCATTTCCAATTATTAATCATTGTTTTTATATTGGTGGATCCGAATTATAAATTGCAACGTCGTAGGACCATATATTCTTCAGAGTATTTTTCTCCCGACCCAGGATTCTGCTCCATAAAGCAAGACAGGTTGTATGAGGGTGTGATATAGATGAATATTTGTTTCTCGGGAGAGGGTCTAAACTCTGAAGTGCGAGCTTAGACCGAAATAACACTTATTTGCAAGCACTATTCTCCGTATGATTTCAAGGCTGATATTGTTGCTTTTGTTCACGGCTGATCCGAAGTAAATAAATTCGTCCACTATATCGAAATTATAACGGTTATCGTTCGCCTTTCATTATTCTGCTTGTCGAAACCATTAATTTTGTTTTGTCCTTGTTTAATGCCAAACCCCACTTTTGCTAATTGCTTCTCAATTCTCGAAAATACTGCAAAAACTTCTCGCAGATGTCGCCCAGTGATATCGAAATTATCAGCATACGCGATCAGCATGTGACTTTTGCCGCTTATAGTTTTATTCGTGTTCACTGCAGCTTTTCTCACGATGATCTCCATTAATATGTTGAAGATAGGGTATCGCCCTGCCCTGCACGCTGAAAAATAACCAGCACCAGCAACATATTGCAGGAACCATGTAAATGTTTGCAAGCTTTGTTTTCATGAATTGAAAATCTGGTGCTTTTTGTTTCTTTATTGTGACAGACAGCAGTGTTTCCAAAAGATTTCAACAAAACAAGTCACATTTGGCTCATAAATACATATATTTTAATCTATTAATCATTGTGTCCCAAACATATTATATTGGCTAGCAAACATAATGTGTTTGGACACAAGTATAATATATTTGCGAGAAGCTACAAACACATTATATTTGCTTGGATGCAATAATTTTTCTGCTTGTAGCCTCGCTCCAAATGTTCGATGAAATATTTTTCAATCTTTACTGAAGATTTCGTGTCGGTCTGTGTTATTCTACAAAGGCGTGTCAGCTTAGTAAGAATACCAAGCTCCGACATACCTTGGTAAAGATTTGCCCGTATCGGGCTGTCGAAGGCATCCTTATAATCTACAAAGAGGTGGTAGGTGTCGATTAGTTTTCCGTGTGTTTTCACCAGAAGTTGCCGTAGTGAGAATATCTGGTCGACACTTGACCTTCCAGGCCTAAAGTCGCGTTGATATTTTATACTAAACTCATGTGGCACTACTCGAGTCCAGTTTGAATACCAAGTAATTAATTTACAAAATTTTTCTCAAATCCTTAAATATCTAATGGTTGTTTTATAGCTTCGTATTTCCAATTCGCTACGCATTGATATGGTCCGATCAGGTCTGCAACAAACGGCTATAGTCTTCAGATAGACAAAAGGCTTATTCCACGATAGCTCGTACATAGACTCGGGTCGCCGTTTTTGAAAACAGGACACATTATGGTAAGACCCCAATCACGGGACATGCATTCGTCTAGCCAGATTTTTCCTATGAACTGTTGCATGCACCCTTCCAACTCGTAGCCGTCCGCTTAAATTAGCTCAGCCGGTAGTCCATTGGCACCAGTGACTTTCTTGTTCTTAAGCCGGGAAACTGCTGTTCTATCGTCACCGTGGCTTGGAGGTGGCCTATTGACGCCATCGTCCTGTATTTACTCAACGCCCTCATCTGTATTGACGTCTCCTTGGACAAGTAAGACAGAGAAGTGATCTCTCCATAATCCCAACATACTGTGCACATGCGCGACAAGATTTTAATTCTTATCTTCAAAAGGAGGACCGTGATCCATTTGCGTTGGTTTGGCTTTCTATATCTCGGTAGAACGTTCGGTCCTGATTCTTCTTTCTCCTCTTCTCCTTATATCGATCTGTTGCGACTCATGTTGCATCTGATTGCAGAACTGTCGTACTAGTAGCGTTTTTTTTATCACTTGCCAGCGGTTTTCATAACCAAGTACGGTGTCTGCAGCAGTTTTCAATAGTGTGGTTCATGTAGTCGTCAGGATCATGAGACGGGGGTGGGTTCTGCCCCACTATCTGAGTGAACTTTTCTTCCCAGGCCGTGTCTATCTCTGTTAGTTGCAGCCTCGCGATGAGCAGCTTTCTATAAGTATATGTCTGGTTTCATACGACTTTCGCTCTGATTATCCTTGTGCGAAACTTTGCTGCAACCAGGTAGTTATCCGACAGGATATCAGCTCCTCGAATCAAACGTACGTCTGCTACACTAGTAGACTGCCTTCCATCAATTACTGGGTGATTAATCTGGTTATTCGTCTGTGGATCAGGGGATATTCAAGTAGTATGTTGGAATCTCGTAATAATGACAACCATGTTTTTCACTGCTGCAAAATCTTACGGTCTCATTCCGTTATCGGAAGTGATGGTGTGTAGGCTTAATTTACCAATAGTTGGTTTAAAAAAAACTGTTCCTGACCACGTTATCATTAAAAACACTTAGAGCAATCTTAACGTGATGGACATTGCAGGGGTCGTATCTAGGCACTCATAGAACGCGTCAGGCACTGATGGAATATGTCATTGATACGATATCATCGTCTTTTTCTTAAGTCTTCTCGTGCGAATGGTGGCTATGCATTCACCCACGTGGTTGCTCCTTGAGATTTGATGACACAGTCTTTTTCCAACACCGTAACAAAATTCTTTTTTTTTCTTATGGTAGCTATAGTACATGTCACAACTCTTCTTCCTGGTGTAGCCATGACTGGACCATTACAGTAATAAAACAAATAAATTAAAAAAATGGTTCCCATTACATCCCATGAAGGGACAGGGGAGAGCTTCTCACAATCACTGATCTGTGCGCTTTCCAGTTTTCACTCACTGTTTGGGATCTGCAGTTTTACACCGATTCCGAACGGTGTTTTGAGAAGCTTTTTCATGGCTAAATATCCGATAGTGTCGCCGTCACTATGCGAGGTGACCGCTGCCGAAAGAAATTTTAAGGTGGTCTGAGCAGGAATCCAACCCAGGATCTCATGTATTTACAAGAGGCGCGCACACTACCATTGCACCACCAACGGCCAGTAATATCAGCCTTCAATTCTCGAAACATTAGAAAGGTTTAAATGGGCCACCCTGTACATGTTCTATATGGCTCTACAGCAGTTGACTGGTGCAATAGTCGGCCTTATTACGATCGTGTGGAGCAACTATGTCATCGTAGGAGTGAGGCCCGGTTTCAAAGCCGTTTACACCCTGCTTTCTATGTGGTCTTTCCGAAGTCATTCCGATCCAAAATTAAAGGACTATCTTCGTATTCGTCGTAAATAAATATTTTCGTGCGAGTATACGTCGAAAATTAAAAAATATTCCGTGTGTTCATTGATGTATTATATTTCAAGCGGTCTTGAGGCTCTTCGGTAAATAATGTTTACAAGTTTCCTCCAGTTAGTATAACCACATCGTAGGGACAGCATACGGCAACAAGTGGCGTTCCACGCCATATACTGTCCTTATACTTATATAATTTGCCAAACCCACCAGCAACGGAATTCTGTAACCTTTTAGCGACAAAAAACCGTGGTTAAATTATGAAAACTGATAAAGTTTCAGTCAAAAATTTTTGAATTTTATCAATTTAACTGCCGATTTTTATCGTTAGAAAGTTACAAACTTCCCCGGCTCTGCCTGATCTTAAGCATATGTATGATACAATCTTGTATCCACATGAAACATGTTACACACCATGTTAGTTCTCTGATCTTTTGTCAACATATTCAGTTAGGTTAATTTGGTCCAATACCGAACGCCAAATGACTCAACAACAGTTTTTCAATAGTTCAAGTAACATCATATTCTGTAAAACAAAAAACAATCCAGGGAATTTCAGATATGATATATGTATCTAAGTGAGTCATTGCGACCCAGGAAGAGGTTTAACTGACTTAGTTGACCTCAAATAAGCCAGGACTTTAAGGATAACATACTCCAGCTTCCATATTTTTCCAATCTTATACAAATTTGTACATTTCGAGGGGAGATTTGTTCGTCGAATTTGTTGATTTCCTTCGACTAGGTCTACTAATAAGTTTAGAGCTGGGCTGCACTTATCATACTTACGGATATGGCTTAGTCGGCGTACCCGGGTGTCTCAGTGAGACTGCACTTTTTCCGTTTAAAACAAAAACACGTATTTTTTGAGACAGTTGTGATTTTTTATTTGATTGTCAAGAAAATAGGTTCCGGATTAAGTATGGAATTAAATATTTTCTTATTTTATTGTTCATTCTCAAGAACATTCTATAGCTCTGTAAATATAGACATAGTTTGTTAGAAAAGAAAATGTTTGCAATTGCATCTTCATTTTCAAACTAAATGCAAACGAAAACTCATCTCAATTGAGAATTTTCTACTATGCTCGAAAAATATCACAAGCCAAAGACAACAAAAAACATCATTTCTAATGGGGACCGATGGTTCTCTGGGAGATGGAGAGCAGTCGAGCACTTGCATAGTGAACAATTCTCAATTCAGTTGAGTTTTCGTTTGCATATAGTTTGATGAATTTTTCAAAAGCAGCATTCCCAAAACACCGCTAATGAAGATCTGCGGCTAGATCTGAAATAGCTATACGGTTTGCCAGGAATCATGAGGATGCATTGGCAAATATCTTCTTCTTTAAAAAACTATATTTCTATTTAAAGAGTCTTGAGCTTGAACAATAAAATAAAAAAGTACCAATAAATAAAAAAAAATCATCCCTGATGGAATAAAATATCCTTCAAATGGCCCCCACGGCTCTGATGATAGGCCATTAGTTGTGGCTGTATCTTTGGATATCGTATTTAAGCTAAGGAATTGTTTTTGGTTTATTCGCATAAACCCGAGATTACGCCAAACCCCAAAGAAAGAAATCGCACGGCATTAAATTGCATAATCTTGGTGGCCAGCATTTCTTGAGAAACTTTGTTCTATCGTACAATTTGTTGCTGCAATAAATCGATTGTTTCATGTGCCGTGTGGCAGGTGGCGCCATCTTTATGAAACTATATGGCGTCCAGATCCATGCCGTCCAGTTGAGGCCACTAGAACTCCGTTATCTTGTTGCTGTAACGCTTGGCATTCACACTCACTGCAATTTCGGTCTCATGTTCAAAAAAAGTAAAGCCCAATCACGCCGCTTGACCAAAATACGTACCTGACAGTTGCTCGTTGTGGGTGCATTTGTTTCTCATGGATTACATGAGGATTTTCTCATCCCCAAATTTGATAATTTTGTGTATTCACGAAGCCGTTCAGATGGAAATGCGGTTTATCGGAGAATATGATTTTTTGTTTTAAAAATTGGCATTGACTTACTTTTTTCCATTACCCATTGATCGAATTGCCGGCCCTTTCCAGGCTTGAGATATTGAGTATGCTGAATATTGTACACGTTGACAAATAACTGCACCATCAACATATTGCAAGGAACCATGTACATACGTATTTGCCAGCATTGGTTTCGTGAGTTGAAGATCTGCTGGTTTTTGTTTCTTTGTCGTGACAGACAGCAGTGTTTTAAGCAGTTTTCAACAAACAAATCCACATTTGTGTCACAATTCCATATGTTATAACCTATGAATTATTGCGTCCGAAGCATGTAATATTAAATAACAAACACAATGTGTTTGGGCACAAATATATTATATTTGTTTCGGCTTTCGCAAATATAAAATATTTGCGACAAGCTACAAACACATTATATTTGCATCCAAACAACAAAAAATGGTAATTTTTCAGCGTGTATGCATGAAGGTGTAGGTCTTTTGTCAAAATTTGCTGCGTAGTGCATTGCGTTGTTGAGAACGATGCCAAATTGATGTTTTCGGCTTTTCGGCGAGACTCTCGTTTACAGCAGCAATGTTTTCAAGCTCTAGCAATTTTTTGTTTGACGCACAGGTGTCTTACTGTCCATAACCGACCCAGTTTCTTCAAATTTGTTGGCCACTCTTCGAATGCTTGACACATTGGGTGCATTTTCTCGACTGAAAATTCTTCGAAGTTTGCCAGCGGTCTCAGCATAACTTTCTTATAAGTTTTCACAATTAAAACGCGTTGTTCTTTCGTAAATCGCTCCATTTTTATTAAACGGAATAAATAAATGTGACAGCTGCCAAATTTCAGAGTTCCCACATCCACAAAAAAAATTACACTAAATTTAAAAAGTACAATCTTACTGAGACACCCTTTACGTGGATGTCGGTTCATACAGCCCGAAATTCATACGATTGTTGCCATTATGTGTTATAAATTTGTAGATATACTTTATTCCGGAGCGTTTTTCTCTGTTGTTCTCTCTCTTCTCATTTCTCTCTGGTTCTGCTACTATTACGGCTGTTTGCTATATGACCCAGACTTTTACGCTTTATATCAAAACAGGCTGTATTAGAGGGTGATATAGATGGACCGTTGATTTTCTAAAAAGGGCCTTATCGCTGAAGTGCTTGCTTAGTCCGAAATAAAACTTATTAGTAAGTACATTTCTCCGCTTGATCTCAAGGATCTCAAGTTTGCCGCAAATTCTTCCACAGTCTCGGAATTGTAAAGGTGATCAAAGTTGGTGCTCTGCTCCAAACGAGTGGAGGGTAAGTTGGTTGAAACCATTAATTATATGACAAATATTTCAGACGAATGACATTTTTCGCTAGTCCATCTCTTTCGATACTACTTACATATAAAGTCGGCAATAATCGCTAGCGTATAAAGATATATAATATATGTTTTTTAAGCAGTTTGGAACAATCGGCTAGTTTTTTCTTGTTGAAAATCCTTACAGTTTTTAAGTTCCCATTTGTCGGACGATTTCATTTTCTGTTCACTTGACACATCCTTGTATCCGCATTACTGTCACTGGCGCTTAAAATGGCATTTCATTAAAATGAAAAAGTAAATATGTAATTAAAACAAACGAACTTTATTTAATTACAACAGAATGTTATATCCCAAACAAACAAACAAACAAAAACAAGAAGAATATAAATTTAAATTCAAATGGAAATGCCCGGATTGCTCTTCTTTTTGCTGCTGATTAAAAATTGTTATGTACGTGAAATTAAATACAACAAGGATGCGTGCACCCACACATTTACACACGCATATAAGTGCGTATGTGTGTGTGCGTGTGAAACTTTTGAATAAATAAACAAATAACGATGAAAATTAAAAGTAAACAAAACAAGTGTGAATGGCTGAATAAATGAGCGTGTGTTGATGTTATTATCAGACACTCATACACATGTATGAGCACTCTTATGTACAGAGTTCATCTGATCTGTGTCTGTATCCTTATCTGCATAAGTATATGTATATTTAAGTTGATATGTATGTAATATTGTTGCTTTAGTATTTTTTCCAAAGATCCTTTGAAGTTCGCAATGAATATGAAATTATATTGCAACGCATAAAAAGAAATGGAACAAATACTTGAGAAGAGGTCATGAACTCCGGATCAACTGAATGGACGCCAAAATTATTTTAGTCGGCAAACGTTGTGGGAATGTAAATTCCATCTATCCGGATAATAAGACATTCGTATGGCAGGGTCAGATACGTTGCGGTAACGTCAATGGTGTACTATGTTAAGATAAACACCAACTCAATATTGTGTGCATTTTCAAAATTTCCGAAATGACAAGCTTTCCAGTATTTGCCCGCTGAAAAATAACGGAGCCAGCAACATATTGCAGGAACCATGTACACGTTTACAAACATAGTTTGAGTGAATAGAATATCTGCTGCTGTTTGTGTCTTTATTGTCTGTTACGTTTTTGTTTTCAGCAATTTTGTTTGAGTGAATAGAATATCTGCTGCTGTTTGTGTCTTTATTGTCTGTTACGTTTTTGTTTTCAGCAATTTTCAACAAACACAGGCTCATTTGGGTCACAAATACATATATTTTATCCTATTAATCATTGAGTCCCAAACATGATATATTCAATAGCAAAGACAACGTGTTTGGACACAAGTAGACTATATTAGCGACAAGCTACAAACACGTTATATTTGCATCCAAACAAAAAAAATAATACAAATTTAGAACATTTATTTTGGAACCAAATTCAACCAATAAATATTTGTCATACATTAGACCAATTAAACAAATACACCAATGGCAATAGTTATTTGCAATTTAATTTCAATAAATTACACGCTGGCACGCTGGAAAAGAACCTATGTAACATAATGCAGGAACGATAAATATGTTTGAAACATTGTTTGCGTGAGTAGAAGATCTGCTGCTTTTTTGTCTCTTTCTTGTCTGTCACGTTTATGTTTTCAACTGTGTACAACAAACAGATTTACATTTGGGTCACACAACCCTATGCTATAACCCATTAATCATTGTGCCTCCAACATGTAATAATCCATAGCAAAGTCAATATGCTTGCACACAAGTATATTATATTTGCCAGAAGCTACAAAACGTTATATTTGCATGTGAAAAAAAATTATATCCTATTAAGAAATTTCAGACAGATCTCACAACCAGTGAGCTGTGCGCTTTCTAGTTTTTACACACACTGATTGGGACCTACAGTTTTATGCTGGTTTCAAACGGTACTTCGAGAAGCTTCTTCATGACTAAGTACTCGATAGTGTCGCCATAACTAAGGGAGGTGGCCGTCGTCGAAAAATATGTGAAATAATGGTGAGAGCAGGGATTGAACCCACGTTCTCCATGTACAAGAGCCGGGCTCACTGACCATTGCACCACCATTTGCATGTAAACAGCAAAAAACTTTAGATTTTTCAGCGTGTGGTATTTTCGACCCAGGGACATGTGTATTTGTCATGATGATAAATACATTAGTGGCAAGATCCTCCATTTGCTATTCAGGATGTCAAATAAAAGCAATTGATTTGACATGATTGTTTTAAAGCTCACAATATCAGATGGCAATAAATATTTTCGGTAAATAAACAGAGAATCCTCCAAAAAGAAAATAACGAATTTTCTGAGCTTCCCTGGGGTTTAGAAAAGTTGGTTCAATTTTCATCGTAACCAATTTTTTCCAAAAACCGCTAAAATAAATTTATGCCGATAACTGGGAAAGGGTGCTTCCAATCGGAGAGAAAACCTCGTTTTCACCTCTCACAGAGATTAATCCCAATGATGTTTTCAAAGTTGTTTTTAAATTTTTTGTTTTGGAACATACGCTAAAATTAAAAATCGCTGTTATAAAAAATAGATATCATTCGGAGTGGCAAATGTGTTACAAAAATTGGTTGCAACGTATGCATGCGAGTATTAAACTTCATGGCGAATATTTTGAAAAACAATAAAACCAAACAAAAACAAACTATTAGACGAGATATGTAAACATCAACCTTCGTAAAATCTAATAACCAGCACAATTCTCATCTTGATATCAAGGTTGGGGTATTTTCTTTACGGCAGATCGAAGGTAAATGAATTCGTCAACTATCTCGAAGTTATAAGGCTTAACAACGTTCACACTGTGCTTCAAATGCGTGGACGCACTGTTCGTTGACACAACTAACTTGTAAAGGGTATCTCAGTAATACGGCATTTACACCAAACAATATTAACGCATTTCGAAGCGTTAACTCCATTAACCCGCACTAAACCAGAGGATTACTCATACAATTTTAATGTGTTGAAACTTAAGTTTAATTTTTAAACTCACTTTAAACTGGTGTAAGTTTTTATGCAACACTGGTAGTTACCAAATAAATGCAACCATAATAAAAGAGTCCACAAAAAATCAACTGTTTGACAGACGGAAGCCGAACGAAAATTTTCTGACGCGTCGCCGCCACCAGAACTTTTTTGAAGCCCACGCCGCCGCCGATATAAATGGCTCTTATTGGTTTAAACTTTGAGCCGATTTTATCGACTGGCCCGATATGACCCACTGATCTAATTTTAAAGGTTCAGTTATTTCTAAAACATCCCAAATCTGTACAAAACTTGTAAAGTCAGTAGCCGCCAAATTATTTTTTTTGTGCCGGCGTCTTCGATAATTTTGTCTGGGCGCGGAGTTTGTCGAAGCACGGAGTTGCCACCGGAAATGTAAATTTAATCTCAAATTGGGTGGTGTAATCGGCAAAGATTAGAGAACAAAGTTATCGCTAACCTGGCCGCGGTAAACGGCGATGTAAATGCGTTGTAAGATTGCACTTTTTAAATTTAATGTTTTTTTTGGTCAAGTGGCAAATCTAAAATTTGGTACTTGTCACATATGCTTATTCCGATTATTAAAAATGGAGCGCTTTACGAAAGAACATAAAAAAAATGGTGTCCCATAACATCCCATGAAGGAATTGAGGAGAGCTTCTCACAATCAGTGAGATGTGCGCTTTCTAGTTTTACACTCACTGATTGGGACCTACAATTTTACTCCGGTACGAAAGAAATGTAAGGTGGTCTGATCAGGGATCGAACCCACGTTCTCAAGTACAAGAGCAGCTCACACTAACCATTGCACCACCGACGGCCAAACAACAACGTGTTATAATTGTGACCGCTCGCAAACTTCGAAGAATTTTCAGACAACAAAGTGCAGGTAATGTGTCAAACATTCGAAGAGTGGTCAACAAAATTTGATGACACTAGGTCGGTTATGGACTCCTATGCGTCAATGTACCGGTCAACCTCTTGAAAACAATGCTGCTGTAGACGAGAGAGTTTCGCCGAAAAGCCGAAAACATGAATTCCGCATAGTTCTCAACTAACAGGTGGCGCAAAAGTAAACTTCCGATGTTTTTTGGCTGTAATTTAAAAAAAAATTAAAAACTTTGATTCTTCTTGTGGATTATTTTTATTTGGTCTTTTAATTTTTTTTACATCAAGTCGAGAATATGATGTCATGTAAATGGCCGCCGCCACAGTTGATTGTCATTTGAGCGCTTTTTATGGCATTTTCCATCACTTTGGCCAAAACTTCCGGCGATAGGTCCTCACATTCTTGACGGATATTGTCTTTAAGAGCTGCAAGAGTCAGAGGCTTGTTCACATAAACCCGCGACTTCAAAAAGCCCCACAAAAAGAAGTCTGGAGCGGTCAAATGAGGCGATCTTGCTGGCCAGTGCAAATCGCCAAAACGGGAGATTAGGCGCCCGGGAAATGCATCCTTCAGCATATCGATTGTGGCACGTGCAGTGTGTGCCGTTGCACCGTCCTGTTGGAACCACATGTTTTCCAATCCCAATACATCAAGTTGCGGCACAAAGAACTCGTTGATCATTGCTCTGTAGCGGGGTCTGCCACGCCTGGCAGCATCTCGTGTTGTGCCAGTCTCTTCGAGGCGAGCGGCTAAACGTCGCAGTGTTTCACCAGTAGGCGTTGGACGGCCAGGAAATCTGCGACGAAATTCACGCTGTGCCAAAGTCACCGACCGATTATTGGTCAAATAAATAGTCAGCAATATTCCGCGTTCTGGAGCAGTGTAGCGTAACATTGTTTATTAACGTGTATTTCGCATGTATTTCTACACAAATGTCAAAACAGAACTGACATTAGGGGCCAATCGCAAAATTTATAGCATTTTCTGATAGGAGGATTACTTTTGCGCCACCTTGTACTTCAAATTTTACGAAGCACTACGCAGCGAATTTTGACAAGAGACCTCCACCTTCATGCGTATAAAATGCAGCTTCTTCAGGAGCTCAAACCAGCAGACCATGGAAACCGACGGCAATTCGTTCAATGGGTAACGAATCAAACTGAAATCAATACCAGTTTTTCAAAAACAAGTCATCTCCTCCAAGGAAGCGCATTTCCTTCCGTATGGCTTCGTGAATACACATAATTGTCAAATTTGGGGCTCAGAATATCCTCATGCAATCCATGAGAAACAAATGCGCCCACAACGAAAAACAACTTAGTAATTTTTGTTAGGCGGCGTGATTGGGAATTACTTTTTTGAAGATGAGGTTGCAATTGCAGTGACTTTGAACGTCATTCTTTACAGGAACATGATAACGGAGTTCTTGTGGCCTCAACTGGAGGGCATGTATCTAGATGATTTGCGGCTTTAGCAAGCTGGCGCTACCTGCCACCCCGCCCCTGAAGCAGCCGATCTATTGCAGCTACGATTTCCAGAACAAATTATCTTAAGAAATTCTGTTGTCTACTGGCCACAAAATTTGGGGTTTTGTGAAACTATAACCCATAAACATGCGAATAAACTAGAAAAAAATCCTGCCCTCAAATCCGAGATACAACCCGTCATCAGTGAGATACCGCCACATCTTTGTCAAAGAGTCAACAAAAATTTCATGGAAAGAGTAATGGCCTGTCAACCTGGGATTTATGCGAATAAACCAGAAACAATTTCTGTGCTCAAATCCAAGATTTATCGCGTCATCGGTGAGATACAGCCACATGTTTGGGAAAAAGCCATAGAAAATTTAATGAAAAAAGTAATGGCCTGTCATCAGGGCCATGGGGGTCAGACGACGGGTATTTTATTCCATACTTAATCGAAACACGTCTTCTTTACAATCCCATTAAAAAATCAAAACTATCTCAAAAACGACGTGTTAAAAGTGTTCATTCTTACTAAGACACCCTTTAATCATCTACTGCACACCACTCCTTTGCTAACTCTTTTCCGACTCATGAAAGTGCTACAGTAACTTCTCGTTTTGCTCGCCATTATAGCACGGGTTGGGTTTATTAGTCTTAACTGGCCGTCGGTGGTGCTACCCATTGCGAGTCTTGTACATGAGAACGTGGGTTCGATGCCTGCTTTGACCATGTTAAATTTCTTTTGACGACGGTCACCTCGCTTAGTGACGGCGACACTATCGTGTATCTAGAACTGAAAAGATTCCCAAAATACCATTCGGAACCGGAGTATAACTGTAGGTCCCCATCAGTGAGTATAAAACTATAAAGCGCAAAGCTCACTGATTGCGAGAAACTCTCCCCTATGCCTTCATGGGATGTAATGGGAAACTATTTATTCACCTATTTAAATGCAGCTTTTATCATTATGATCTTCATTAAGATAGGGTGTCACCTTCTCTGAGGCCCCGCCTGGCCTTAAATGTTACGGCAAGATCTTTCCCAACTTCCACTGAGGAGTTGGTGTCGGACAGTTGTATTCTGCAAACAGATATGTATATTAGCAGTGATACCAAGTTCAGACATAGCTTCATACAATTTTCGCCGTATCTGTCTATCCAAGGCCCCCTAATATTCAAAAAGTTATGGTAGATTTCGACTCGGTTTTCACGGGATATGGCGTTATATGAATATCTGGTCAGGTGTCAATTTTCCAAAACAAACTGATAAGGTCCGAACAGCTGTGCAACAAATGACTTTAGAGTACCACTGCGCTTGAGAGCATCTTCTATGCAATAGATAATGACTTATTCCACGTCGGTTTGATCATAAACTCAGGTAACCTTTATTAAATACAGGAAATATTGTTTGCATGTTAGCTGGTGCATGCACTTTGCCAGTTCATCGGCGCTAATCTGTTTACTAAACACATATCGAATATCAAATTCTCCATTGTTAGCCAGTAGGTGCACCTGGTTCATCGAAGTCAAACAATTTGACCTGTAGTTTACATCACCTTCTATGTGGTAACATTTTAGTTGTGTATTAGTAAAAAAAAATCGATTAATCCCTTATGGAATAGTAAAGCAGCCCCCTAACTGATTATAAAATTTAAAACTTCCACCGTGATACCTTCAATCCGATTAGATGTTAACATATGTTGTTGTATAAATGTGTAGGTATTTGTTGCCGCTATGCCACCACAACAAGTCATTGAATTGAATTTCTAAATCATTGAAATCGCATAGAAATCTCTCAAAACCTTATCCATTCTAACAGTCCCACTGTGCATCTACTGCTGGTGAATACCGCAGCAGCTGATGTAATCACTTCAACGGAAGCCATAGTGATTTTAATTAACACTATTGTCAAATCATTGATTCATTGTGTCTCGATAGCATTTGACTAGTTGGACTCGTTTTATAAGTTTTCTTATTTGTAACGGGTTTTCAATAAGAGCGCTCCAAAAGTTTTTTTAAATAAAACAAAACCGGTTATAGATACCAATGAAATTCTTTATTCCTGTGAAAGTACGTTCGATGCCATTGTGTATGGAACTCGATTTCTTTTGCATGGCCACCACGGACACGCTTGCAGAAGTCCAGACGCTGAACCCAATTTTCGACGGTTTTCAAGCATAAATCGGCCGATACTGCTGCAATTTCATGTTCGATATTCGTACGAAGTTCATCAATCGTCGCTGGCTTGTTGGCATATACCATGGACTTGACGTAGCCCCACAGGAAATAATCTAACGGCGTCAAATCGCGCGACCGAGGCGGCCAATCGACTGCGCCTTTTCGCGAGATAACACGTTCATCAAACTTGGTTTCCAATTGTAAATTGATTGTGGCATTCGCTGTGTGGCTTGTGGTGCCGTCCTGTTGGAACCACTTGTCCTCCAAGTCCATATTATCCAATTTGGGGCCAAAAATATTCGGTTTTCATTGAACGGTAGCGATTCGCATTCACAGTAATGTGCCGGTCTTGATCATCACGGAAGAAGTACGGCCCAATGACGCCGCCGGCCCATAAACCGCATTAAACTGTAATTTTTTCGGGATGCAATGATGACTCATGGATTACGTGTGGATTGCTGTCTGACCAATAACGTATATTTTGTTTATTGACGAAGCCATTCAGCCAGAAATGAGCCTCATCGCTGATTGTTGAGGCCTCTTAAGGTTGAGGCCACTGACTCCAAATTTCGGTAGTAAATTTTAATAATTTCGACTCGTTGTTGGCTCGTATATCTTTCCATGATGAAATGGCAAAACTTACTGAAGAGAAATGTCAAAAGAGCGGGAAAAAATATGGCGTCGTTTGCTGTCCCTATCGATTTACTTTTGTAGAGTCTCTGTTGAAAAACCCGTTATTAAGAACTCTTGATTCCGATAGCATAAATTGAAATGAACTTAAATCAATTCAAAATTGGCGAGATTGCTTTGATGATATGGAAAATAGGTAGACTTCACTGCATTGTGTTTCAGTTATTTTGGGCAACAACTGCTCGTATCTGTATAAAGTGTATTTTTTATAGCGCCATTGAAATTGAAATTGTAAAACAAAAAACACAAACAACTAAATTTTAACCAACCAAATTTTTTTATTCGAAGGATAAATACACGGCATTAATATTTGAAAATGACGTCTCGACGTTAAAATTACGGTCACTTTTTCGAGCATTGCTGGCTGGATGGCACACTCAAAGAAAAATTCGGTGGAGACAGCCGAATTAGCCGTAATCGAATTTAGAGGTTGTCACAACCTCATTAGAGGTTGTCACAACCTCATTAGAAGTTGACACAACCTCATTAGAGGTTGACCCAACCTCATTAGAGGTTATCACAACCGAAATTAGATAGTGCCAGAAATGAATTTGGATATTTTATTATTAACTAATGATTTATTATTCAGTATTCTTAGGAAAAACATTAGAGAGCGAGAAAATTAAATTATTTATATAGGATAATCTTTAGAATAACACATTTATTTTACATGTCACTACCGATCTTTTTTGAAGTCCCGTCCATCATGCGTCACCGCACCAATTCTGGCGTGGTGTTTCTATTGACTTGGGTCCTAAACTGTTTCGTACACATATTTTTGCAGCATTATTGCATACCGAACTTTTAAAGCTACAAAACTCTTGATGATGTTTTTAAAATGAAATAAAATAAAATGTTTGTCCAGTTGAGGCAACTAGAACTCCGTTATCATGTTCCTGTAAAAAAATGCCGTTCACAGTCATGGCAGTTTCGGCGTCATATCCAAAAAGCTAAGACCAAATCACGCAACATGACCACAGTCAGCAGCTGACAGTTTCTCATTGTGGGTGTAGTATTTGTTTCTCAGGGATTGCATGAGAAGTTCCAAATTCGACAATTTTGTGTATTCACAAACCATTCAGATGGAAATGCGCTCCATCGGAGAAGATGACTTTCTTGTAAAAATTGGCTTTGACTTCACTTTGCTCCATTACCCATTGAACGAATTGCAGACGCTTTCCATGGTCTGGTGGTTTGAGCTCCTGAGTAAGCTGAATTTTGTACGCATGAATGCGGAGCTCTTTTGTAGTGCTTCGCGATATTTGAGGTTGTTGAGAACGATGCCGAATTGATGTTTTCGGGTTTTCAGCGATATTCTCGTTTACAGTAGCAAACGCTTCGAAGTTTGCGAGCGGTCTCAGCATAACTTTCCAAATTTTTGTAATAAGTTTTCACAATCATAATTCGTTGTTCTTTCGTAAAGCGCTCCATTGTTAATAATCGGAGTAAACATATGTGACAACTGCCAAATTTCAGAGATGCCACTTGCACAATAAAAATGCCACTGAATTTGAAAAATGCAATCTTATAAACTAAAACATGTTGACGTTTTCCGTTTACACGCACTTTCGGGATTTTTGGAATACTATCCAAAGTTTTCCCGCAACAGTTTCAAATTGTCCGTAACCACAAACTGATACGTTAGCTCATAAATACAGAAATAATTATACATTGGATCCCATGAAGGAACAGGGCAGAGCTTCACACAATCAGCGAGCTGTGGGGTTATCTCTGTCACTGATTAACACCTACAGTTTTACGCCGGTTCCGAACGGTTTCTTGCGAAGCCTTTTCAAGTTGAATTCTCAACAGTGTCGCCGTCACTAAGCGGGATGACCGCCATCGAAAGAAATGTAAGGTAGTCAGAGCAGGAATCGAACCCACGTTCTCACGGCAAGAGCTACGCACACTTACACCACCGATGGTCACCAGAGAATTTGTAAGTCTTCTTAAAATATTTCAGTTTAACTACACTATTTCCAATTGAAATTTAACTAAAATCAATTGAAATTTAAAAATTCTATTTGAAATTTGAAATACATCAATTGAAATTTGAAACACATCAAATGAAATTTAAAAGACATCAATTGAAATTTAGAATACACCAATTGAAATTTAAAAATCTAATACATAAATAGGTTAATAATTTTTAAATTTCAAGTGACGAATTTTAAATTTCAATTGATGTATTTCCAGTTTCAATTGATGTGTTTCAAATTTCAATTGATATATTTTAAATTTCAGGGAGAATTTTTAAATTTCAATTGATATTTTTAAAAACTAAATTGATATTTTTCAAATTTCAATTGGAAATGGTGTAGACAATAAAAACACAAAGGCTCCCCTGTGCGTGTTTATTATTACATCCCGTGACAGGATAAAATAATGGTTCTGGAAATTTGTGACTACTACGATTTCTATTTGAAGATTTCAAGACAGTGTTCCTGGGTATGTCGACAGTGAAGTCACCCAGATAAATTTCCATGGCTTGACTGGATAACTTGGTTTAGTTACATTCAATTCCACAAATGAGGATATTTTTTTCTGTTTCAACCGTCAGTGCGATTTTTATAGTTTTACGCCAATATCGATCGGCTTAATATTGAGAAGCTTTCTAACAGAAAGCAATTAAATGTACTAACCCTCGTGAAAACAGTCGCATGCATACCCTAGCCAGTGTACCACCGAAGGTCACTTGTTGGACTAAGAAGGATAGATATACCCCGAGCCACCCTATTGTATACACAATTTTGTGTAAGGTTTTCTTACATGAAGAATCTACCGTACACAATGTAAAATTCCATGACTACACAAAATCCTCTTGAGTACGATATCCCAAACTTTGGGCTATGCTGGAAACATGTTGAGTGTAGTATGTGTGAAAGTAAGGTCAATAACAGTTTACATATACACTCTCGGTCACTTGAATAGGACCCACCACGTCAGATTATTCAAATCTTTATTACTTCTAGTTTCTAAGCTTTAGCATTTAGCTTTAAATTAAATGGATTAATGGTTAATTGTAGGTAAAAAAAATTCCATTTCTACTTAGAATTGGGAAATTGGAGTCTGAGGAAATTTTACATTGTATACCAAATTTTCTTAATTTCCGTAAGATACATTTCCTTCAATGAGTACTATTGTACTGAGTTTAAGGGGGGAGGCAATGGTTTCCCGTTACATCGCACGAAAAGATTAGGGAGACCTTCGTACAACCAGTAATCTGTGCGCGTTCTGGTTTTGCACTCACTGATTGGGACCTGAAGTTTTACACCGGTTCTGAACGGTATTTTGAGAAGATTTTTCATGGCTAACTACTCGTTAGTGTCGCGAGGTGGTCGTCTTCGAAGGACATGTAAGGTGGTCAGAGCATGGATCGAACCCACGTGCTCCAGCACAAGGGACGCGCACACTACCATTGCACCACAGACGGCCACATGTATATATAGTTGTACTTAATTTAATTACATTAGGTAAATAGATAATAGATTTACAGTGGGTCCAAATGGTTTTTGAAAAGCTTTATCATTGGGCAATTAATTGTTCAATAGTGTCGCTGTCAGTAACCGAGGTGACCACCGTCGCAAGAACTGCAAGAAAATCAGGGCATGGAACACACGTTCGTATGTAATGGGTGTTTCAGTAAGAATACACTTTTTCATTTTAAAATAAAAACAAATATTTTTTGAGATAGTTCTGAGTTTTTTATGGAATTATAAAAAAGATATATTCCGATTAAGTATGGAATAAAATAGCCATCAAATAACCCCCACGACTCTGATAACAGGCCATTATTCTTTTCATGAAATTTTCCATGACTTTTTAACATAAATATGGTTGTATCTCACCAATGACGCGTTGGATCTCAGATTTGAGCTGAGGAATTGCTTCTGGTTTATTCACATAAACCCGAGATTTCACAAAACCCCAAAGAAAGAAATCGCGCGGCGTTAAATCGTATGATCTTGATGTCCAGTTAACTTCAGAATTTCTTGACATAATTTGTTCTGGAAATCGTTACTGCATAAAATCGATTCTTTCATACGCGGTGTGGCAAGTGGCGCCGTTTTGCTGAAACCACATGGCGTCCAGATCCATACCATCCAATTGAGGTCACAAAAACTCCGTTATAACGAATGCCGTTCACAGTCACTGTAATTTCGGCATCATCTTCAAATTCGTTAGTCTCAATCATGCCTCCTGACCAAAATCCGTAACACACAGTTGCTTGTTGTGTGTGGATTTGATTATCGTGGATTGCATTAGGGTTTTCTCAGCCCCAATTTCGACAATTTTGTGAATTCACGAAGCTATTCAAATGGAAATGCGCTTCATCGGAGAAGATGAGTTATTTAGAAAAATTCGCATTGACTTTACTTTCCCACATTACCCATTGAACGAACTGACGGCGTTTTCCATGGTCCATTACCGTTGAGCTACGGAGTAAGCTGGAAGGTGGAGATGTTTGAAGTTGTGGAGAACAATGCCGAATTAATGTTTTTGGATTTTCAGCGATACTTTTGTTTACAGTAGATATATTTTCACGAGTTCGACCTGTAAGTTGACGCACAGGATTATTTCTGTCCAGAACCGACCCAGTTTCTTCAAACTTTTGACCACTCTTCGAATGGTTGACACATAAGGTGCACTTTTTCGACTGAAAATTCTTCGAAGTTTCCGACCGGTTTCAGCATGACTTTCCAAATTTTTGTAATGAGTTTTCACAACTATAATGCGTTGTTTTTCGTAGAGCGCTCTTTTTTTAATAAGCGGAACCATTGAATAATACATACATAGATAAACTTATTCTCTCATCTGACGTTTCATTTCACACTCTTCATCGTAGGTTTGTGGAAATCAGAGCAATTCAAATTAAAATTACCTTACACCAGGTGGAGTTACAAAATATGTTCACTTAACTTTTTGCTGTCATGTTGGTTTAGAACTAAAAAATTTAAATATATTTTGCACTTTTTTGTTGACTTTTATTGTTGGTATACATTTGTATTGTATTTATCACAACTAGTTTACCACAAAAACACGAAATTCGGTTGTTGTTCCTTTGTTGATCATTGTATACTATTGCCACTATCTGGTATTATTGAACCCATATTTTCCACCATCCAATGTTTACTTTCCATCGTACCTATGACGTTTAATTTATTGAGCGAATAAAAGCTTCTATGGTATGTATTATTCTATGATCGGAACATACATATGTCATAGCTAGCTATCAAGTTTCATAGTTGCACGTGCACACAAGACATGACACTAAATTTAAAAAGTTCTCAGTCTTACTAAGCCACCCTTTATAATCTTGATGAAATAGCATGGCAAGCTGAACATTTTTGTCTTTGACATACATATGTCACGAATCACACGCGTACTCGAAAACATTTAACACTGAGAAACCAAATAGTGAAAAAATTACCTTTAGGACATACATAAAACGCATTTTTCAAACATCTTTGTCCACCCGTATTAGAAAGTACATAATTTGTTAAGTAGCAGAAGAGTTTGATTAGAAGAATCCCTTTTGAAACTAATATAGAGCTAATAAATATGCTTAATATTGAACAGGTCTAGAGCTTGAATAAATTTAAAAAATTGTAAGTTTAAAAAACAGGCCGACCGACTAAAAACTACACAAGGTGCCAGGGGACACCCGGTTGGAAAGAAGTTAATTTAAATGGATCTTTAGGAAAAAAGTTTGTGGTTAGTGACTTGTGTAAATACACACCGCAGTGGCTTAACGGGCTAGATGCTGCTGAAGATGATGCTTCACAAACATCGAAACGATCGTCCAGCGAATGTGCGTT
Source organism: Phaonia tiefii (assembly GCA_963931995.1). Taxonomy (NCBI): domain Eukaryota; kingdom Metazoa; phylum Arthropoda; class Insecta; order Diptera; family Muscidae; genus Phaonia; species Phaonia tiefii. The sequence goes on along the minus strand of OZ008369.1, from coordinate 82,482,277 downwards.
CGAATCCCACCCGCGGCATTTACATTTTTTTCACTAACCAGAGAAAACATGATCTCTACAGCCTTAAAGGAAATTACAACTTTAAACATAACGAAAAATACTTTTTGTAAAATGATATTTTTTTTTGCGGACATTGTTTTTTATAGAATGTATTTAAAAAAAAAATATTTTAAGGTCCTTTTGGTAAGAATATACATATATTATATTATCCAGAAAAGGTAATTTTTTAATTTTTTATTTTTTTTTTAATGTTTTTTAAAGAAAATGTAATGTTTTTTTAAGAAACGGTCAAATTTTTAAGAAGAAGTACTTTTTATAAGAAAAAGCCATAAGAGTTACAAAGAAGTACTTTTTTAAGAACAGGTTTTTTAGGGAAAGGTTATTTTTTTAAGAAAATGTACTTATTTTCAGAAAAGCTACTTATCTCAAGAAAAAAAGGCATTATTTAATTTTTAAGAAAATAAACTTTAGAGAAAAGGAATTTTTGTAAGAGAAGGTATTTTTTTAAGGGATGGAATTTTTGTTTAAGAAAAGGGTTTTGGTTAATAAATGACATTTTTTTTTTGTTGTTCCCTTTTTCAAGAATCGGTACATTTTAAAGAGTAGGGACTTATCTCAAGAAAATTTACTTTGCTTCACGAAAAGGTACTCTTTAAAGAAAAGTTAGTTTTTTAAGAAAAGGTAGTTTTTTTATGAAAAGGCAATTGGTTGTAAGAAAATGTACTTTTTTAAAAAAAATTAAATTTTTATGAAAAGGTGGTTTTTGTAAGAAAATTTACTTTTTTTTAATGAAAAGGTGCTTTTTGTAAGAAACTTTACTTTTTTTAAGCAAAGTTACTTCTTTAAAATAAGGTATTTTGTTTGACAAACGGTAGTTTGTATTTTTTTTTGAGAAAATTAATTGTTTTTAGAAAATCCAATTATTTAAGAAAATTTTCTTTTTTTAAACTTCTTTCAATTTGGTTTTTCTAAATTTGCTTTTTTATTTGGGTTCAAAACTACAACATATACTAAATATTGATTACAGGCTCCACCTAGAAAACTTACCATTAAATAAGAAATTTCCCAGCAGATGTTAGTTTAGACCTAAACCAAAGCAAAAGTACCCAATGTAGTTGATAACATAAGAGGCGTTTTTTTCGTAACTTATAAAGGGTCTGCCAAATAACTTTTTTTTTTGAAAATCCTATAAAAAAAAAAACTACTGAATATTTTCTCAAATTTCTTTTTTTATTTGAAAGTACAATCCTTCCGGTTAATAATGGAAAATAATTTCATTCAAATGGCTGCCTCGGCTGGCCATGCAGTAGCCTACACGATCGGTTCAATTTTTAAGCACAGTATCGATTGTGTGCAGCTGTATTTCACCAATGGCTTCACGAATATTGTCCTCTAAAGCGTCAATTGTCTCTGGCTTGTCGGCGTAACACTTACCTTTGAGGGCACCCCACAAATAATAGTCCAACGGTGTCAAATCGCAGCTCCGAGGTGGCCAAACGACATCAGCTCTGCGGCTGATAATGCGATCTTCGAAAACAGGGCGCAAAACATCGAGTGTAGCAATATCCTCCTCCTCTTCAATTTTTGTGAACAAAAATTCGTTCAACATGGCCCGATAACGATCGCCATTGACTGTAAAGGCCACTCCTTGCTCATTTTCGAAGAAAAATGGCCCAATTATGCCTCTGGACCAAAATCAGCACCAAACAGTGACTCGTTTTGGGTGCATCGGCTTTTCAATGTATGCGTGCGGGTTTTCTGTGCCCCAAATGCGACAATTTTGCTTGTTTACATACCCGCCAAGATCAAAATGAGCTTCATCTCAGAAGATAATTTTTTGGCAAAATCGGCAAAATCGACATCTGCAACATTACCATGATTTTCAAAGTAATGTCGCAATATTTCGCAGCGTTGTTCAAGCGTATACACAACCATATTCGTTCAGCGGAAGGATAAAAATAATTATCTGTCAAATCATACATGAGCTAAGTGTTACCATTCACGAAATAAGTACTATTTGAAAAAAAAACGTTAGATGGCGGACCCTTTATAAGTTAAGCCAACGTTTTACGAAAAAACACGCATAGCCGTTAGGAAGAATTAAGTTGGCGTCATTCAATACCTATGTCACCTGAAAGTCAAATAATATTCAATGTCAAAGTTATTTGTTTATTTACACATATGAATATACTGGAAATAGGACAAAGCTTAAATCAAGAGCATACCTTAAAGATATTATGAATGCGAAGAGAATACCCTAAACGAAACAGAGCCGAAATTCCTATTATTAAGAATTCATTTCGTAGATGAATTTATAGTTTTATTTAATTTATCTCGAAACATTGAACTTGAAGTGTGTATACCAAACAGCATCCAATTTAGAGTGAATTAGGCGAGCTATATATCTTGATCTCAAATCGATAACGAATGGCTTCAGAAATCAACTACATATTTCACCTTTCTGACAAAGCCTGGGAAAATAAATAAAATATATAAAGTTTTCCACGATCTTCAATTGAAATTCTTCTTATTCTTTAAACGAGCTTCAGATCTTTTATTTGTTTTGCTTAATTATCTCCAATATTTCGTCTCCACATTTGGCGACTTCTTCAGGGAACAAATATTATGTTTTAATAATTAACAATTCAAAAAACTCAATATCACAAAGTTTAGGAATTAGGATATTTACATTAATGTTAAATAAGATAGATATTTTCAATATTTAAGTTAATATTTTATAATTTTGTTAATTTAATTTTGTCTTTAAGTGTATTTTTACTTATGTTTTCTGAGATATTTTTTCATATTGACAAAGAAAATTTTTTATTTCCCGCTCTTTTTTGAAAGGAACTTTTTGTGATATTGAGTTTTTTGAATTGTTTTCGAATTCTTAAGTATTAAAACATAATATTTGTTCCCTGAAGAAGTCGCCCAATGTGGAGACGAAATATTGGAGATAAATAAACAAAACAAATAAAAGATCTTAAGTTCGTTTAAAGAATAAGAAGAAAATAAATAAAGAAATATGTACAGGCTTTCATGGATTCTGCACTTCCAATCATCTACGTCCATCAAGGGATTCAACTTGTTTCCGCCCGTTTTAATTTCACTGGTATGTCTTTGGCAAGCATATCCATTGGTAATCCACAGAGTTTGCACATCTTTTCAATACGGCACATAATAGTCATAACAACCAGTTTTGATGTCAATGGGATCATTGAAATGTACCAAGTCGCTGGTTTATTTCATTTCAGGGCTTCTTCGGCAATGTATCTGAAGGCGACTATATCTTGCGTATATCGAAATTTAAAAAATAAATATTTTAGGATTTTTTTTAAATATTTTGTTTGAAAAATTACTTTCCCTTTCTCTACAGACATAATAATTTTTGAAATGTAAAGAAGTGAATGACAATATTGTATTTTTTTGTACTAAAAACGAGAACTTGGTAATACTTTTATCGGGGTTAGTTTTAACCATAGAGTAATCTCAGACTAGAGAGAATAATTGGCTCATCTGACGTTTCCTTTCACACTCTTCGTGATGCGGTCGGTATGGTAGAGAGATGTTTGACGAAAAGTGACATACACCAGGTGGAATTACAATAACTTCTTGCTTTAAGTTTTCATGCCATTTTGGTGAAAAACTGTGAAATTTAAATGTGTTTTAAACTTTTTTATTGACTGTTACTGTTAGCATACATTTGTGTTGTATTTAACACAATAATTTGAACACAAAAAACGGAATGCCGTTGTTGTTATTTTGTTCATTGTATTGAACCATTGCCTCTATCTGGTATTAGTAAATAAATTCTTTTCAACATCAAACGTAAATATCACACCAGGCCAAATGTCATAAATTTGGTGGGAGAACTATTAGATCTACTATAAGTATTAGTCTATAGTTTTAACTTGGAGAATTGTACATGTTAACGTGCTCGTTGTCATTTTGTAGGACTTAACGTGTATAAGTTACGAAAAAAACTCCCCTATAGATAAAGAAAACTAATAGATGAAGCACAAGTGTTGGGAAAATTTTAGAGTAATGGGCAACTTTCTAGATGTCGTTGAAAGCAATAAATGGGATTTTTTTGTTCCAAAAAAAAAGTATAAAATATGACTTTAAAATTCTAAAATTTCATATCAAAAGATAAAAATAATTTTCAATAAAAATATCGCTTAGAAACAGGAATACAACACGTTACTTAAATTAGGATATCTGATGGCCATCGAATTGCAAAGCCATGTGACCACCGAGTATGTCCTAATAAATTGGTTCTTCCTCCGGTTCAGCTACCATTCCTTGTTGAGAGTCCTCAGACACTCTAACAGTTTTAGCACCTGCGACCACAGAAGTTGCGACGGTTTTTGGGCGCGGTAGTTTTTAGATTAAAAAGGCGTTCCGGCATGTTCATCTTTGGGCGGTTTTCCGGGTATTCTCCAATTGATATCCCAACATCGTCCTCATGGCATTGAAATAGTTTTTCATATAAGAAACAAATGCCATTATGTAAAGTCATTTGAATTTTGTCACATATCCCTTGCGTAAATTACTTTCCAACAATTTGGAATAAACGTCAATTAGAATTATGGGAAACTGCAATGAAAGTGACTGTAGTACATTACAGCACATAGTGAATAAAGTTGACAATGGTTGCGCTAAGTCTATCTATCTATATATATCTATCCTTTATCTATGCTAAATATCAATTACACAGTGCAACGCGAACAAATATAACCATATACGGACACCACTTCGTATGTCAATGTTGAAGTAAAGAAAAACCAAATGAAATTAAAAAATTTTCGGGAAATTTTTCACTTTTGCGGCTACCTAAACGCTACCTAAGCCTACCTAATCGGTGTTAAAAATCATTAATAGGAAGTTCATATGTTCGAGAAAGTTGTTTACTGAGATCGTGGGTACATTTTTGTAGTTGATTTTGTCGTTGAATTTTGAACGGTTTGCTACCTATGGACCTGAACGTGGGAAAAAATTAAAAAATTTTTTGTCCGATTTTTACCTTGTAGATAAAGTTCTTTTGATGTTGCACGTTTGCAATTTTTGTTCTTTGTGACAAGAGCTACAACTTTCCTTCAGAGGGTAAATAAAAATTCCGAACGGTTTGCAAGATATGAGCCTGCAAAATGATAACTTTTTTGCAAAAATGACACCGACGCCCCAAATCTTTGGGGCCCATAAAAAAAGTGCATAAGTTTGAGCAAAACTATGGTTATATTTCCATGACCTAAAAAATTACACACAGTCTTATCAAGAGCTAAATATTTATTTGATCGATGTCGTTCAGTATTCACCGAATTTTTTTTGATCATCACCACTAAGTCGAAAAAGCTCAAAAGAAAATCGATTTTAATTGAATTGGTTTTGGTCCTTGTTTGCGTAAAGGCGCAGCTGGCGCGTATATGACATGCTAGGGGTCCCTTAAAAAACCATCTTGCATTCACAGATTCATGCACAAGCGTGCACAAATATAACTTTTCCTCCATGAGATATCATAAATTTATGTTTATATTCTTTTTAAATTACTATAACCACAATACAACAAATAAAAGAATAAAAAAATATTATATTTCATAAACTGATTTTGTTCTAAACCCCTTGAACTTTATTTGTAATAAAAGCCCACTCACTTTTAAATTGACATTAATCCAGGGCCGCAGTCATAAAAAACGCATAACTTCTATGACGCTTCATTGAAATGAAAATCCAAGAAACGCTTTTTGATTATTATTTGATTAGATCCCCTAGAGTGTTTGCGTTTAGGAAATCTTACCTTTCTCGGAAAAGGAATAAAAATTATTTTTTAAATTTTTCAAGAAAAAATTTCAGATGGTCCGGTGTGGTGTGGTACTATTAAATTGGCGGAGAGTGTACTTGTATTTCGGTATTGAGTAATTCATTCGTTGTTGCTGTATTTGTATAGGTACAACAACGTCCGTCTATTTAACACATAATGAGAAATTTACTGCTGTTTTTGTGTTGCTTCTAACAACAAGTGCTGCTATTGCTGCTCGAATTGTGTAAAGGCGAAATTTACATAATTTCGATTAAAGCAAAAGTTAATGAATTGAAAATTTATTGCAAAGCGTAAAGGATTTGTACTACGTGAAGAGGGGGACGGACCACTTTGTGCTAAAAAGAATGAAAACAAATTAATCATTGTTTGATTCTTCATTCGGGACAGGGGAGCCAAAGGGCAGATATGCGTACTAAGTGGGCAAATCATCAGTGTAATTATAATTGGCAACGTACTTCAGTCGTCCAACTGCGACTTCAACTGTTTTCCATCACTGCGCATTGTGTACATATTAGTGTCTCCTGTTCCTAAAAAATACTAATGATACTCGTATGAAATGAAAAATTCAATTGGTAAAACGTTCGCCGATTAAAGTGGACCGATAATAACCCAAATATCTTTTTCGTTATTTGAATGCAAATGCGGGTATAACGTATGTAATTGTAGCATGTCGCAAATATGGTATACTTGTGTTCAAACACATTGTGGTTGAACGAAAACTTTCGTTCGTGTTCTAGACGAAAGAAAGTTGATTTGGGGTTTCACAATCGTTTCAAGCCGAATGAAACTCAAAATTGTTCATACCTTTTTAGTACAAATTTTGATTTCTCTATTTCGACTGTGTTTTCAGTTAGAAGCAAACATGGTGTCAGGCGAACAAAAATTTCGCCTTAGACAACCCCAATTTGAGTCGAATGTGAGTGACTGATTTTCGTTCTCTTAGGTTTTCGTTCGTGATAGAGAAACAGCCTGTTAATAAAAAAAAACACAAGTATTTATTTAAACCGAGATTGGCTTGCAGGTACTAGCTTTCTATATATAAGTATATTGTTAGCATAGTGGTAATTGTGTTTTGGAAGCAAAAGCCTGAGAGACAGCAATGAAAGTACAATCAATGAATTTATAAAACGTTGGAAAACATATTCTGCAGGAACCGTGCATATGTTTGGGACATACTTCAAACATTCATATGTTTACAAGTCCCAAACTCACTTGTATTTAAATGCAAACAGTAGCATATTTACTGGCAAACATGTATGCTTTTACGTGGACACATATGCGTTATTCATCCCAAAAATCCACATACTTACGTGGAAGCGTTCGCGTGTTTCTCCCAAACCTCCACATACTTACTTGGAAACAGATGTGTATTTCCTCCCAAACATGATAATATTTAGAAACGCATTATTCTTTGATTTTAATATAGAGAGGGCGGATCAACAAGTCCGTGACTTTTCGAACTTCCCTCGTAGTTATATGAAATGCAACACGCTCCCATTAAGTACCACCTGTTGATTGACTACTGTCAAATTTTGAGCAAGTCTCGGTTATTTACTTTGCCTTTAACTGTTCAAAACGTACAACCTCGTACATTTTTTTAAAAATGTAAAAAAGTGAATAGCGAATGCTCATGAAACTTTATTTTTTGCGACAACAAACCGTCAATCAAACCAAGGAAAAGCTTGATAAATAATATGGGGACTCTGCACCATCGATTTCAATGGTAAAAAAGTGGTTTACTGACTTTCGTTGTGGTCGCACAAGTACAAATGACTCTGAACCTTCTGGACGGCCAATTGACGTCAATTCACCCGAAAATGTCGAAAAAATCCACGATATGGTGTTGGCCGATCGAAGAGTAAAAGTGCGTGAGATTGTTGATGCCATTGACATTTCATATGGCAGTGTGGTTTCGATTTTAAATGATCAGTAGGGTTAAAGAAAGCTGTCTGCAAGATGGCTGCCGCGTTTGCTCTCAATTGACCACAAACGAAATCGTGTGACAACTTCAAAGGATTGTTTGGAGATGTTTAACCGCAATTCGAAGGAGTTTTTGTGGCGTTTTGTAACTGCGGATGAAACAATGGGTTTCTCCGGGTGAGCTGGTTCCGAAGAAGGCCAAGGTACGTTTGTCGATCAATAAGGTGATGGCAACAGTTTTTTGTGATGCACGCGGGATAATCCACATCGAATACCTTCAAAAGGGAAAATCAATAAATGGCGAATATTATGCCAACTTATTGGAACGATTTAACAAGGATTTAAAAAAAACGACCCTATATGGCCAAGAAAAAAATTATTTTTCAATAAGATAATGCACGGGTGCACACGTGTGTAGTGTCAATGGCAAAATTCCATGAATTGGGCTACGACTACCAGTGACTACTTACTATTTCCAAACCTAAAGAAATGGCTCGGTGAAAAGAGATTTAGCTCCAAAGATGAAATTATTGATCAAACAAATGCCTGTTTTATGGACCTCGAAAAATCCTATTTTTCGGAAGGGATACAAAAATTGGAGAAACGTTGGACTAAGTGTATTGAGCTAAAAGGAGATTATGTTGAAAAATAAATTTTGGTTGCCCAAAAAACTGTGTTTCATTCAAAAAGTCACGGACTTATTGTTCCGCCTCGTACTCTACGTATTATGTATTACAATTAAATTTATCAATATAAATCCAAATTTCTAAATTATGAATTCACAATATTAAAAGATTTAAAATGGCTCTTTTACAATTTCTTGCATTGAATGCATTATTTGTTTTATTTTCATGAAATGAGAAACTGCTGCTGTATTTTCCGGCTTCCTTTGTTGTCTCTCATATTTATGTTTTCAGAAGGTTTCAACTATGCTTTGGTAAACATTCAATATACTTATATACAAATCTAGTTCATGCAAGCCAAGCGTGTATTAACAAACTTGTGTTTTTTTTTATTATATTTCACAACTGGCCTGCCATTCCGATTTTCTCAGCAAAGTCTCGGACAAAGGCCTTCTCGTTGTTGCCCTTTCCAGTTTCTTTCCTCAAAATTGTTTACTCACTTTGGTAGCAGAGATACATATCCACGAAACACATAAACAAAAAACAAAGCAACATCACAAACCATTTCACAGCCCGAGCCTGTCTTGTTTTCACTGATCAATCACTTTCGATATCCTCTGTCCGATGAACCATTGATGACTAAATGCATGAAACTAAAACGCAATACCTCAGTGAAAATAACATTCTGGAATATTTATGAATCACTGACTGAGAGAATAATGAAAGAATACAGTTGTACACTTACACGATAGACTCTTTCGTTCTCGTCGTTCTTATATTCTTTTGCTCTCGAGAGAGCATAAACAGTGCAAAAAAATTCAGCTGTATTTGCATTACAAACACAGATATATTTGGGTCGCAAACACATATATTATAACATATTCATCATTGTGTCTCAAACATGTAATATTGAATAGCAAACACAATGTGTTAGCACGCAAGTATATTATATTTGCGACAAGCTCCAATCGCACGTTATATTTGCATCGAAACAACAAATTTCAAGGCTGTTTCAGAGTGCACTTCATATGTAATCTACACACAGGTCGAGGAATTTTTATGAATCACTGACTTAAAAATAATTCAAAAATACAAAAAATATTCTTTGTGCGTCTTTTATTATCTTGCTCTTACACGCTGAAAAATATCGGCCCCAGAAACATATTTCAGGAAACATGTCCATGTTTGCAAGCACTGTTTTCATGAATTGAAGATTTGCGTCTTCTTGTTTCTTTTTTGTCTTTCTCATATTTGTGTTTAGCAGTTTTCATCAAAAAATTCTCATTTGGTTCTCAAAAATATATATGAAAGCCCATTAATCATTGTGTTTCAAACATGTTATATTGAATAGCAAACACAATATGTTTGGGCACAATTATAGTACAGGTTGGAGCGCGGTAATTTGCTTTTGTGCACTGCAGGCTGTGGAGGCACTGTTGGTCGAAGAGAGTGGAGAGTGTGCGTGGCTTATAGTGGCTGACGAGAGATTTGTATTCGTCTGCCTTTCATGGCATCATTTTGTGTTGAAGTATATTTTTCAAATGCGCACTCGATCATTGCAGTGCAGCGTGCTTTTCGTTTACGATTCGCTGGTCCCCCATGCGGAAGTGTTCCTTTGTGGTTACCTGAAGTCGAAGGTGTATATCAACCAACACCTTGGAAGACCTAATTAACAATATTGAGGGTGAAATTGGCAGAACACCAGTCGACATGCTTGTTAGAGTTCATGAAAACTTCAGAAAACGTATGCAGCAGTGTGTGGATAGCGAAGATCGGCATTTACCAGATACACTGGTTAAAACCATGTAATTTAAAATTTTTCTAAGGTTCATAATATTTTTGTTTCATTCCCAAATAAGCAAATTACCGCGCTCCACCCTGTATATTTGCGACAAACTACAAACACGTTATATTTGCATCCAAACAACAACAAAAAATACAGATTTTTCAGGGTGTAATGGAAAGCAATAAACACAGCTATACTTGGGTCGCAAGCGCATATATTATAACATATTAATCATTGTGTACATGTAATATTATTGAATAGCAAACACGATGTGTTTGGACAAAAGCATACTATAGTTGCGACAATCTCTAAACATACGTAATATTTGCATCCAAACTAATAAAATTCAGATTTTTTAGCGTGTATTACATCGTACATAAAACTATTACATATTGATATAAATTATTACGAGAATCATCTAGTTTGTCCCGTTTTGGCAGGGAGGCCAAGTTGTTTGGTCTATCATTATAACTTTAACCAATGTCTTTTCTGGTCAAACATTTTAATCAAGCTCTTTTGTCTGAAACCACAAATTATGAGGAACCACAATGAAAGTGACATAAAGAAAACAATAATTTCTAACAAAAGTTATAAAACATATAAAGTTATACTTCTAATGATACAACCGAGGTGAAATGCAAAAGGTTGAGGCGTACACAAGACAAAAGTTTGCTATAGAAGATAATAGATTTATGTAGTTCAACAGCTTGACTGTGAACTTACATACATATATGGGTGAATGCGTGAATGTGTGTGAGACGTTTAAATGTAACAACTTTGTATGTTAACACAAACTACACGAACGCTTCGTGACGGCAAATCCTTATATGGATCCTTAAGCTGTAAGAAGGATTCAAATTCAATGCGTTGCTGTGCAAAGACTTTTATAACAATATAAACATGACACATTTTACCAAGTTTTTAGTGTCATTGTTGTTGACGTTTGTCAGTTATTCGAGAGAAGTGAGCCAGCAATACCGTCTCCTTACAGGGAGCAATATAATAAAATTCTTGTATTGTCTTGTATTCATAGAGACGACAGAAGGATTTATATTTTTGGAATGATGAATTCTTGCAAATTATATACACTTCAAATATGTATGTACATCCTGTCGGAACGAAAACGATTAAACAAATGACAAAGTAATAACAAAAGACCTCCTTCATACGATTTAAATACGCAACAACAAATATAACAAAATGAAAAATGTTCCGCTTCTATAATAGAAATTGAAATGGAAAATCGACTTGAATAGCATTTAATTGTTTGGAAAAGTTTTCCTTTTAATTTATCATAAAAACATCTTAACATCATTTAATGATTGCAAAGCTTTTAAGCAAAAGTCAGCCAGCGTCTCATACACGCAGAGTCAACCATACCCACCCACACAAATGCAGAACAACAAATACAAATGTCTTTATCACGAAATGGAATCTCAAGTAATGCAAATTGTATGGAACTTTTTGTTGGTTAAAGAATCCTTCACTAAAGAGCAAATTGTTGTATAAAGGCCAAATTGTAGTTCATTGTAATTAGCTATTGTTACTAGGACGCTGCTTTCTTCTTCTCCTTTGCCTTGTAATGAAAATGTTATAGGGTCATTAATGATTACATTCATTACATTTGACTGTAGTTTTCCATTTCGCACAGTGATAGGAAATGACATAGGGAACAAAATTTAAATTCAATACGATATCTTTGTTTTACTGGAGTACTGAAACCCAAAATCACTGCAACAATGCTTTATATGACACTGTGTGTAATTTTTTAAGTCGTGGAAATATAACCACATACGGACACCACTACAAGATAAAAGACAAAAAAAGACCCCTGTCTCCCAGTTTTGCACAAAGTCTTGCACTTTTTTTATGTGGCCCCAAAGATTTGGGGACTCGGTGTTATTTTTGCAAAAAAGTGATCATTTTGTCCGGCTCATATCTTGCAAACCGTTCGGAAATTTCTCTTTGTTTCTTTGAATTTTGAACGGTTTGCTACCTATGGGAAAAAAGGTAAAAAAATCGAGTTTTTTAAAGTGTTTTTGGGATTTTGACCTTGAAGATGAAGTGGTTTTGATTTTATATGTTCACAATTTTTGTTCTTTATGATAAGAGCTACAACTTTCCTTCAGAGACTAAATCAAACTTCAAAACGGTTTGCAAGTTATGCGCCCGACAAAATTATCACTTTTTGCATAAATTATAACGAGGCCCCAAATCTTTGGGGGCCATCTTTGGAGGCCCATAAAAAAGTCACTTTGGGCAAAACTGGGAGACACGGGTCTCTTTTGTCTTTTATCACGTAGTGGTGTCCATATATGGTTATACTTTTACGGGTGACGCGTCATAACGCCCATGGACATAACGCCCATGGGCGTTATGTCACACCTAAAATGGACATAAAACCCATGGGCGTTATGTCGCACATAAAATGGACATAAAGCCCATGATCGGTGTGGCATAAAGCCCGTGGGCGTTATGACCATTCTAGGTGCGACATAACGTCCACAGGCTTGCGGCGAAACTCCGTAAAACGCCATAAAGTCCGTGGACGTTATGTCACACCTAAGATGGACATAAAGTCCATGACCGGTGTGACACAAAGACATTTTAGGTGCGACATAACGCCCATGGGCTTTATGTCCATTTTAGGCGTAACATAACGCCCATGGGCGTTATGGCCATGGGCGTTATGGCGCGTCACCTTTTTACGTCTTGCACTGTGTTATAGAACATGCGATTAACAAAAATAGTATGGTCTAACCTATCCTGGAAAAATCATTTGATTATTTAGAAAACTGTACATTATTCGAAACAGCTGAGTGGAAAACATTGTTAACGATATGACACCCATTTTTAATTTTGAGAAATACTTCTGAATAGATGGGGCGCATAGCAGAATATAGAAGGTATGTAACTTCTACGCTGATGTCTCCAAACCAGATGGCAAGGTAGGATTTGGAGTATATTCTGGTAAGCTAGGATTAGGCCTTACCAAAAGGCCACTATACTATTATAGTGTCTTTCTGGCAGAAGTCATAGTAATCAGAGATGTTTCTCTCTGCCTGCGAAAAGTCATCACCGTTTGGGATATAAATTAACACCTTCTCTGACAATCAAGCTGCTATAAAATCTTTGCAATAAATATTTCTGAATTCAAGAATTGTCCACAACTGCCGCGCATCTGTAAATGAGATGGCCAAGCAGTTTGATATTCACCTTATATTGTAGCTGTCGGGGTACAGAAATACTCCAGGGAACCATAGAGCAGATGAACTGGCACTATTAGGGACTACCTTACCTATTCAAGGGGATATGCCCTAGAATGTGGCCAAAACCGAAGCTCTCAGACAGGCGAATGATAGATGTTATCGTGACACGAATTGCAGGATTACCAGACAAGTTTGACCAAGATATGACGTAACGCTAAACCTGGTATCCATTCCCAGACAAGATGTCTCTATGCTGTGAGTTGTGATCACTGGAATGGTATAATAGGCAAACATAAGTCTAGCCTTGAAAACGCTGTTCATGATTACTGCAGACGCTGTGGGGCTGAAGAGGAAAACGAGAACGACGAACCTCTCATATGCTACTGTCCGGCCTTTTTAATAAGTGGAGGGAATATCTACGACCTTACTTCATGTTGGATCTGCCAGGGATTCAGGAAATTAAGCTGAATGATCTTCGAACCTTTTTGCAGAGTACTAAATGGTTCACCAAAGTCCAACGTATGCCTCTTCTTTAGCCACATCCAGGAATATCGGGATGAGTTATCATATGGCTTGTACGCCCCATAACAATACCAGGTCAATATACAGGCGATGAATAATCTGTTTTTATGTTGTTGTTTGGATGGAAATATAACGTGCTTGGAGCTTGTCGCAAATATAGTATACTTGTGTCCAAACACATTGTGTTTGCTATGCAATATTAAATGTTGGAGACACAATGATTAATATGTTATAATAAACGCATATGGACATGCGAGAATACTACAGACAATCCCAAGAGAACTCAATATAACCACCGATTACTGCACCCGCTCATTGACGTTCGATAACCTATTCGATATCAGGTTTCCCAGAAGAATAGAGTGGGATAAAGGGGAACCACTGACAGATTTGGACACCAAAGTACTTACGGGCGGATCCAAAATGGAATGTGGAACCAGCTCGGGTGTCTTCTCCGAAGAGGCAAGCCTCAATTTATCATTGAACCTCCCAGGCAAGTGCAGCGTTTTACAAACGGAGGTACTGGCCATCAACGAAGCCTGCGCCGAACTTATACTACAACGGAGAACAGACCTCATTGGAATATTTGTAGATAGCCAGGCGGTTCTCATATCACTTAAATCTAACAACACTGCGTCTAAACTCATTAGTGAATGTAGGGAACAACTTGTCGAGCTAGGTCGACTGGCCAAGGTGGTTCTTACTAGGATACCAGGCCACAAGGGTCACCTTGGGAATGAAAGGGCAGACGAACTATCCAGGGCAGGATCCTCTTCCACCGAACTCCATATGGTGTCAGTTGCAACTCCGGTCAAGAGGTATTATCCTGCATTACCTTGAACGAGCAAAGGCCAGATGGGATAGGACGGATATCCAGAAACACATGGCCAGAATATAACATTCACCGGACTGACTCCCTGACTATTCAAAATCTCGGGAACATATCAAGGCTAATTTCCGTGCAGACTGTCAATCGGTAATCACGCAAGATGGCTGACTCTTCCATATAATGACTACTGCCGTGCCTGCGAGGACGCAGAAGAGGAAGAGACGGTGCAACATCTCCTCTGCAGTTATACGGCTCTAATGAATATACGTCTAAAGACTGTAGGTCGTCCCTTCCTACACAACCTCACTGAGATACACGAGATAGATCTAGGGGATTTAATGAGGTGTCTGCGATTAACAGGTTGGATATAGACACTGTACATTAGACTAACGGAAGTGATGTAGTATGGAAAACGGTGTCTCAAGACACTAATTGATGCTAAATAGTATCTTTAGCAACCACGTGAACCAAAAAACCAACTATGGTGTAAATAAATAAATGGGTTCCCATTACATCCCATGAAGGGACTAGGGAGAACTTCTCACAATCACTGAGCTGTGCGCTTTCCAGTTTTCACTCACTGATTGGGACCTACAGTTTTACACCGATTCCGAACGGTAATTTGAGAAGCTTTTTTATGGCTAGATACTCGATAGTGTCGCCGTCACTATGCGAGGTGACCGCCGCCGAAAGAAATTTTTTTTTTTTTTTTGAAGGTGGTCAGAGCCGGGTTCGAACCCAGGATCTCATGTACAAGAGCCGCGCACACTAACCATTGCACCACCGACGGCCACCCAACTATGGTGTAATATATATTTTTGTGACCCAACTGTGGCGTTGTTTATTGAAAACTGCTGAACAAACCCCCTCAGACAACAAACAACAAAGAAGCACGTCTTCAATTCATGTAAACAATGCGTGGAAACATATACCTGATTCCTGCAATAGACTGCTTTGATCGTTTTTTCATCGTGCATGCTCAACGATGGGGATGGAATATCACATCCGGTGGTATCACAACGGTCCTAATGGGTCTAAGTATGTCAATAGTGACAGCCACTTCCATCTAACCTAACCCATCATCCTAGGCACTTACACCGGAAAAAATTATTTAACTGCAAATATTGGTTTTATTTGATTAAGATAAATAAACCAAATACAGATACCAGCAGAAATATAAATAATATTTTAAAATGCTACAACTTTGTTTAGATTTCAATGCAGGTATTGAAAGAAATATTATTAAATTTAAAATTTAAAATAAATATCACATTGGCATTGACTATTTGGAGTTACTTCCTTATGCTGCTTCCTCATTATGTTATTTGGATGTTGGAAACCGATTGAAATAACTCTTCCACCACACCACCGTTCGACTCGTTAATACTGAAAGGAAAGGCTTCGACATACGATTAAATCTGTCCCTCTGCTCAGAGAATACTATCATCAAATGTGACGTACAGGTTCTGTTTAAAGATTTTGATTTCTGAAAAACGTCCTTCACTACGACGAATAGTATTCTTTGTAAGTTAAATAACTGGTTTGGAAACTGAATCATCCATATGTGAATAAAGCAAGAACATAAACAACATGTCCAAGTTTTGGCTCGATGAAATAGTCCCCAAATAAATAATCCCTAAATGAAATAAACCTGATCAAATATGTAGGTTAGGTTAATTTGACGTGGTAGTCCATTGTGATACCACGTGCTAACGACTGTAAGCGCTTGCCTCACCGAAGAATCATTTAGTGTGGTCCCAGAAACTCAAGATGTGGCCGACGTCTATCTGACATAATTCTCTTAGGTTCCTAAATAGGTAAGATACCATAGTATACATCGTCCTGCCGGCTAGTGCTGGACACGTGCAGACAGCGTTACAGCAGTCTACTGCCCTGACCTCTCGCCGCATGTATAGCACTCAGACTGTGTCCCGTCACAATGAAAACAAGCATTGATAATTTGGAACCAGCCAGAGACAGAAAAATCATGGATCTCCTGTTATCCACGATCTGCCACATTCGTACACAATTTATGCCCCTTGTCCACCTCTCCTAAATCTTCATATAGGATCATTCTTGCAGGATATGTTTACATTTGCATGTTGTCAACCCGTTCCAATTCCCCGTGGATCCTGCAGGGTAGTCCTAGTCTGTCCAGTTCATCCGCTGTGCAATTCCCTAGAATTTCAGTGTGTGCTGGCACTCGTGGGAGTGGAATTTGATAGTGCTGGGCCATTTCATCAAGCTATATATGGCAGGTAGATGTTGAGGTATACTGATTCGAGGGCCATGAAGACCGCCTGACTAGCAGAGGAGACATTAACATATTGAGTCAAAATTTGGCATGAGACACGCTACAATGAACAGGTAGGCTACGAGAAAGCGACAACCATAGCTTCATAGAGTATACCTTTAATGAACGAGTATCATTTTCATGTACTGTTACCATTGTTATATGAATACCCTAAATATGAGTTATCGAAAGTTGTTAAAACCGTAATGTTTGACTTTACCTTTATTAGAAGGGTTTGTCATTGATTCTCCCTTGCATGACGAAGAATACGATTCCGCTATTGTTTGATAATAGTTGCGTTATTTTGATATTAGTTCTGGAGCATACCATCCGTATAGGTATTCATATATCTCTTTGTACAAGGAACTCCTTTATTCCTAAACTTGTTGCCCACAATAACATTCAGGTATTTGGCACAGGCTGCAAACTTAATTTTAGAAATATTTAACAAGTCTACATATATTTAGCCGTTCCAAAGTAAGTGTAGGAACGATGTGAGGCTGATAGACCTAAAGTCTTTAGGAGTTGTGTAACAGCCTTTTTCCGCTTTGGGCATAAATAACACTTTTTATACCACCACTCTCAGGGTATATACTTACTCACTTACTTAGGTGGCCATAAACAACCCAGAGGGATCCACGGTCTTACAAAATAAGGATAACATGTTCCTCGAACCGGCTTGATCTTCAGCTATTTTCCTCCAGTTGCTAACACCAGGTTCTCGCAGGCAATATTGCAGCGATACAGCGATGTCTCGGTCGTCCTATATATCATTGTACGTCTTCGAATGCCTATCGAAATGGTTCATTCTGATTCAATCTACTGACAGGGCCTAGATAGAGTAAACGCGCTATTTTGATACGCATAATTACGAGGGCGGATCAATAAGTCCATGACTTTTTGAACGTAACACAGTTTTTTTTGCAAACAAAAAAATATTTTTCAACATAATCTCCTTTTAGCTCAATACACTTAGTCCAACGTTTCTTCAGTTTTGTATCCCTTCCAAAAAATAGAATTTTTCGAGGTCCATAAAAGAGGCATTTGGTTGATCAATACTTTCATCGTTGGAGCTAAATCTCTTTCCACCGAGCCGTTTCTTGAGGTTTGGAAATAGGAAATAGTCACTTGGGGCGAAAGCCGGAGAATATGGTGGATGAGGTACCAATTCGTAGCCCAATTCATGGAATTTTGCCATTTAGACTACACAAGTGAGCACCCGTGCATTTATGGTCCAATGAGAACAAACGCGGCACCCATCTTGCAGACAGATTTCTCAAAGCCCACTGATCATTTAAAATCGAAACTACACTGCCATATGAAATGCCTATGGCATCAACAATCTGACGCACTTTTACTCTTCGATTGGCCAACACCATATCGTGGATATTTTCGACATTTTCGGGTGTATTGACCTCAATTGGCCGTCCAGAAAGTTCCGCGTCATTTGTAGTTGTGCAACCACAACGAAAGTCAATAAACCACTTTTTTTTCCTTGGTTTGATGGACGGTTTATTTTCGCAAAAAATAATGGTTAATGAAATTCACTTTTTCCCATTTTTAAAAAAATTAACGAGGTTGTATGTTTCGAATAGCTGTTGAACGCAAAGTAAATGACGGAACTTGTTCAAAATTTGACAATAGTCTATTAACAGGTGGTACTTGAAGGTAGCAGTGTTGCATTTTATATAACTACGAGAGAAGCGCGAAAAGTCACGGACCTATTGATCCACCCTCGTTCATCGATGTCGGGATACAGATTATACAACTCGTGGTTCATCCGTCATCGATACTCTCCGTTTTTTTTATCATAAGACCATATATTTTTCGCAACACTGTTCTCTCGAAGTCCAACAGTGATGATTCATCTGTATGTGCAAAGACCCAGGATTCTACGCCAAAAACCAAGACAGGGTATTTGAGAGTCTACTATAGTTGGTTCTACGTGTCTCGAGAGAAGGTATTATCTCTGAAGTGCTTGCTTTGCCCGAAAGCACAATTCTCCGTTTGATTTCTAAGCTGCCATTAATGTCCACTTCGCCCAAAGAACACAGTATGCTAAGACTCTAATCGTCGGGCATGCATTCAAGATGACTGTGCTTATGAGCTAATGCATGCACCTTTCCAACTCAAAGCCGACGGCAGCAAACAGCTCAGCCGATACTCCAGCAGCATCAGCGGTCTTGTTGTTCTTAAGCCGGGAAATTCCAGTTCTAACTTCGCTTTGGCAAGGAGGCGGGCAGTTGACGCCATCGTTCTCTATGTAATCTAGATATAAAAGTCTCCGGGCAGAAGTAAACCAGAGAAGCGATCTTTCCATATCCCCAATGTACTCTGCACATCTGTGACATGATTCCTCTCCTTATCTCTACTGTAATAGTGAATTTTCTCACTCTCGTACTTTCCAGCACAAAAGGGTTTCATCTATCCTCTTCTACTTGTAAAGGTCTGTCGTGGGTAGTACTAGAACTGGGTGAATCATTACTATACGTTCTTTTTTTCACGTGCTACCCGACAATCTTCATCGTACTATGGTTTATATATAAGCGGTTTTTACAACAAAGTACTGTCTCTGAAGCAGATTTCATAGAGTCGGAAATGTTCTTCCACTGTGCTTCAGAATCGCGAGGCGGACGTGCGATCTGCGCCAGTATCTGAGGGCGCTGCTCTGAATAGGCCATGGAAATCTATGGTACTTGCAGTTGCCTGATATCCGCCTTTCTTTATGTCTGGTTCGCATAACTTTTGAAACGTTGAGCGAACCTTTAGGGCAATCGGGTGGTTATCCGAATTGATTTTAGCTTCTGAAATCACACGTTCGTCCACAACACTAGTAGATTATCTTCCATCAGTCTGGTTTTTCGTTTGTTGATCAGGGGATATCCAAGTAGCCTTGTGGATGTCTTTATGTTAGAAACTCGTACTATTGACAATCATGTTTTTCGCCGCGGGAAAATCGAACAGTCTCATTCTGTTATCGAAATTGAGGACAAAATTTACCGAGGACAAAATTAATAACGTCGTTGTTTTTGACTTTAGACGTGTCAAACTCAATCGTCGTTAGGTTTCTGAGGGTGCTGAGCTCATTTCTGGCATTGATTTCCGTTGGAAGGGTGTCGAGTTATAGCGGAAGGAGAGGGGAGGGGGGTTAAATTAAAAAAAAAACGTTATGGGTATCGTTTCATAGGTTTTTGGATGCCCCGATTTCATTTTTGGCAAACATTTTTCGATCAGGATTTCGATAACTAACCTAACGGATAATGTATGTATAATTTTAATAATTTTACCTTTTCACATAAAATTTCGTTTCTTAACTTTTCTACCAACTTTCTTGGGAATTATAAAATAAATTACAAGTTTGAGAAGTCTGTTTTGTAACCATACAAGATTTACTAGGGACCTCAAAAAAAACTTGGTTTCAAAAAAATCTATATCATTACGTTCGATATTTTCATCATCGTCGTCTTCTGAACTTTCGAAATTTTAGTTTGAAATTTCGAAATTTTAGTTTGACATTTTATGGTATTGTCAGACCTAACTTCCGACAGAGTAATGTATTTAATTCTACACTGAAAAAAAATATTTTTTACATAAGAATTATATATTTAAATATGAAATCAAAAACTGGGCCAAAGTTTAAAACAAAAATATTCTTCAGCAAATAGTAGTAAAGGGTAACGAAATAAAATCAGTGACTTCGGTTAGGGTCTAAAGTATTCAAAAGTGAAAATCGCGTGCAGGTCCTAGTTGGTCTCTAATTTTTTTTTTGGTCCACAAAGGATTACAAAATTTTATATCTTTAGTCAATTACTTTCATGGCAATTGCACTAGAAACCTTGCGTAAATTAAATTAACTTAATGTTCATTTTTGTAGCTCTTATAACACAAAATAAATAAAAGAACTGTAAAACATCCAGAAACATAACCTTCATATGACACACATCTATTGAGAATAGCCCAAAATTAGCCTGCATGCATGTATTGAAACAATACTCAACTTTGGGCGCCTTGCGTGATTGGTAACGTGCAGGGAACCTTCAAAACAGTTAATATTCGACCTCAGTGGTTTAAGTCACATATTTTATGTGGATTACTGCTTCAATTTTTGGAATTTTGTCCGGTCATTATTTTAATCTATCCCAGTATGCGATGGTTGGTCCAAATGCTTTTTTCCTGCCGAATTTTAAATTACCTCTGGGTCTATATCTGAATACTATACTAGCGATGTATTTAATAACAGCAACCAGTGGATCAATGGTTAATCTACGATATCATATCGGACCCTAGAGGCTGAAAACTTTTAAAGCCCGTTTTATCCTCGATTTTGCAACTATTTCAGCCACAACTTCTGACCAGAAGTGTTATATCGTTGTATTGGCTGACCCCAGAATTTTCCTTGCCATCGATGCCTCGGATGTATTTTCTACTAATTTCTGTTAATTGATGAGTTTTCGATGAGTTTATTTTTCCTGCCTGAGCGCATGCGTTTATCACCTTATCTCGACTTTGTAATTATCCCAGTCCTGATTGTATCTCGAAGACTTGGCTTTATTAATCAGCCGTTGGTTTTATTAACCTACCAGGGAACCTTCTTATTTCCCCTTGGCTTCGTTCTTGGGTATGAGATTTGTAGGGGCTTGCTGAGACACACATGACTCTGTCCGCAACATTGTCTCTGTCATACATGCACTTTATGACCACAGAAGATTCGCAACCCAAACAACTCTTGCATGTCTTCTCATTTACAATTATATAATGCCAACGGAATTGAAAAAAAATCATTTGTAGCAAATGAATTCATGATAAATTTTGGTACAGCACGTACAGTTTTCATAAATACGGTTGTTGTAATCAAATTAACGCTAATATCGGTTGGTGCCACCGAATTGGTGCTAAATTCAGTTGTTGAATTGATAACAAATTTGGTACCTGCGACCAAATAGATTCCAAACTAGGTAGTTTCAACCAAAATACAACAAAATGCGATTACTGCAACCAATAAAATCCAAAGTTCGGTTGATGAAAACGGCATTCAATATCCACGAATATAAATATAAATTTCGATTCCACAACGGCATCAATTACACTGTGCGATAGTCACAACTACCTGGTAAGTGGTAAAATTTGTTTTGTAACTGTTGTCTATTTTTAAAATTTCCCAAACACCCCGAAAATCTTGACTGTCGGCTAAAGCCCTGGTTTTTCGTACCATTTGCAGTTATAAGCCTGTAACTTAGGCATATATCAACCGATTTTCAGTTTTTCAAAGGATTTGGAAAGAAGGAACTTAGACCTATAAGTAGTCTGTATGTAATTACCGATTTTTTTCCAATTTTTACACCTTTGGCGATATTTATATGCATGACTTTATAAGGAAACCGTACTACTTTTGAATTCATTTAACAAATTATTAAAAAATTATGAAACGAGGTTGGTTCCAACCGAATTTCAGTTGTGGGGACGAAATTCATTCGAAACAAACTCATTTCGACTGAGGCAACCTCTTTGATGTGAGTGGACACAATTTGTTCTTGCCTTTTTGTCTATTGATACTCGTAAATTTGCCCTGAGGAACATTTTATATAAAACCTCAATTTGGACTCAAATAGGAACTTGAAAAATGATCTCTATACAATAATACACTCAGCCCTTAAATGAGTGGTGCACAAATGGGCGTGGCATCATCAACCTTTATCACTAAATATACCTTGAGACCAAAATGGATTAAGATCGGTGGTGTTTTACGGGAAAGTATTATATTACAGGGTACAGAAAATGCAAATTCAAGCCGAAGTATTGATTGTGCGTGCGTTGTCTGTTGTAATACTTTAGATAGACATATTACACCGTGTTACACACATTCTGTCCTATGAACCAAATTTACTTTTTCGGAAAGTGGATAAAAAATAAAAATTCACGTGCATCGGCGATTTTCATGTACACGTCAGAATTTTTTTTTTTTTGAAGTTTGAAGTATAAAGCTCGTAGTGGCCTGAGTGAAAACCTTTGGACCGATTTTTAACCCTTTTTCAGTGATCCAATCGAGCTGATTTTTTCAAGGCAGACTCGTGGAAATGTCTGTATCACGTCAAATTTTTTAAAAAATAGATTTTTATCAATTCTCAGATTTTCCTAATTGTTTTTTTTTTTAATGGTTATCGTTTTTTTTAAGGTTTCAGTTCGTTAAAAAAACAATTTTTTTTTATTACTTTTGTTTTATAAAAATAAAGAATTGCTACATTAAAAATTTTAATGTTTTAAAAGAAATTTAAGCCTTTTATTTTTGCGGTTGTAAGCATTTGCTTCAGTATCGCGACAAATAGACCAACAGTATTCGCCAAGCATATGCGTAATGTCTTTTCCTTTAAAGCGCTTTTCAATAGCCGCAATGTCCTGATGGAACCTTTCGCCATGCTCATCGCTACAAGCTCCTAAATCATCAGGGAAAAAATCTAAATGATTGTGAAGAAAATGGACATTAATATGCCCATTTCGCCATATGCCGAGACCATTTCTGCTACAATATTTCTATAATTGGCAGCTCGCTTGTTGCCAAGAAACTGCTCAATAACGGCAACTGTACCTTTCCATGCACGTTGTTCGATAGCATTTAATTTTGATGAAAATTCAGAACTTGTAATTATTTTTTTTATCTGCGGACCATTGAAAACACCTTAAATCAAAAAAATCATTAAAAAACATAAAGTTACTGACTGACTTTCCAATTATGCTCTTTGTACTTTATCAGCTGTAATATTAATTCCATGCCTTCGTATGTTTTCTTGAGGTTTGTGGCATATGCGATCGGGACAGATGGATGTATGTTACCGATGTGAAGCAGCACGACTTTAAGGCTGTTGACCGATGCATCGATGAAAAGTCGCCACTCCTCTGAAATATGAGGGTAACCAATTTTTGCAAACATCAAATCAATATCATAACAATAAGCTAGGTTTTTTTTCCGATCTTCGTGCAATTTAAAAAATTCGTCATATGGAATAGTGGTACCTCGACCACGAGCAGCTGTTATTTTAAAATCAGCCGCCACTATATTCCACTGCTGAAAGCGTGATGCAAAGAGTTCTGCTGTTCTCCTCGACAAATTTCCGTCTCGTACGAGGTCATTGAAGTTGGCTTGCGTTATTAAATGTGGCATTGCAGTCCCAATTTCCCTGGGTGTTGCCACAAATTCCGATACTTGTGGACTCTCGCATCTCGCATTCGATGTAAGAAAAGTTGATAGCAGTGTTGGTACAACTGTTGATTCTGCATCGCTTATTTCGGGAACATTATCAAAAATCTCCACTGAAGCCGCTACACGCTCCTCTGGTGAGTATAGAACTGCTGGAATTACCGATTCTACATTAGCGTAGCGAATTTTGTTGCGGTGAATGTATTGGTACCCTTTTGTTTGAGCAAAAGTTACACAAAAATTAGCACAATTCATTGCAGTGCTCCGTGC
Organism: Phaonia tiefii; assembly: GCA_963931995.1. Classification (NCBI taxonomy): domain Eukaryota; kingdom Metazoa; phylum Arthropoda; class Insecta; order Diptera; family Muscidae; genus Phaonia; species Phaonia tiefii. The sequence continues at coordinate 82,457,815 of OZ008369.1, read as the reverse complement.
GTGGTAGCCAAATTGTTGGTACAGCGTACTTTATTGTTGACCTTCCATCAGTAAACTTGCACAAATTTCTATAGCAATAGTCGCACACGACTTCCAGATTATACCACAAGTAAGGAACATAAGCAGTCTTAAATATTTTCTGAATCGAATTCACCACTGTTTTAGTAATATTTTTCAAATTTTTACTTGGTGCGAATAAGCCACAAACGTAACAAAAGTTATTTCGCGTCGGACACTGCATTTTTTTCAGATGAAATATATACAAATACGTTTTCGCACAACATAACTTAAAACAAATTTGCAATTCCTTATTTCATCTGTCAGACCAGTTGTAAGTGTTGTAAAAGTCAAAAACTGTTTAGTGTTAGAAGGTTACTATTGATTAACTACAACTATATCGAGTAGGATGGGTCAAAAAACATTTTTTTTTGTAACGCTTAAGTAGTTTAAAAATTTGGAGTCCCTTCAAGTTATGCTAAGAAAAGTGAAAAAAATATTTTTTTTTTCAAAAATAATAAAAATTGGGGAAAATCTGAGAATTGATAAAAATTGTTTTTAAAAAATTTGACGTGATACAGTCACTTCCACGAGTCTGCCTGCAAAAAATCAGCTCGATTGGATCACTGAAAAAGGGTTAAAAATCGGTCCAAAGGCTTTCACACAGGCCACTACGGGCTTTATACTTCAAACGTAAAAAAAAAAATTCTGACGTTTACATGAAAATCGACGATACACGTGTATTTTAATTTTTTCCCCTCTTTCCGAATATGTGCATTTGGTGCATAGGACAGAAAAAAATCTAGTTTTTGTAACACCGTGTTATTCATGGTTGGAAATGTTATTTCTTCTTCTATACCTATGTTTAGATATATTCATGTTTCGGGCAATTGCAACATTTTTGGAAAAGATTCGAAAAAAAATTTAAAATTAAATTTTATTTTCGAAATTTATATGCAAAATCACTTTATTTACACATTATAACCGAATGTATTTTTAATGTAAATATTGAAATATTAAAATAATTGCAAAATATTGAAAGAAATATCAGATTTTAAAATAAGGTGTTTCCTAGTCGCTCCCTAATCAGTTTGATTGCTTCAAACAGCCCAAGAGTTGGTGGATGCAAACATAAGATTTGTTAGCTCCCCGAAGAAATGTGAGCCGAGAGAAGCCTGGCGCCCTCTAGAAAGAGCTGGGCGCATACACAGTATGTGTTCTTTTGACTCAACTTGTCTGTTGTTACCACAACTTCTGCAAAAGTATATTCTCAAAACTTGCAGTCCCTCTGTTTGCCGTCCAACGAGACAGTATTCCGTGATGACACACAAGTTAAGTGAGACGTCCGGTTTCGATAACGACAGCAGGGCGTTAGAGTGTTTCAACTTTTGGCGAGCCACATCAGCTTAGAATATGCCCAGTTTCCTAAAAGTGCCTTAAAGGTGCTAGGGGCATGCCCATATGTTCTAGTTCCCCTAGATCATGTAAGCCAGTGTCATCTGATTTGCAATTGCCTGGTCTGTCAATACAAATTAGATGAATACGAAACTGATCAGCCATCTAATTAAAAGATCTTCAACAATCAAGGATAGATCCGGAGGTCAGTTTCCAGGGACATTTACGAATTTGTATTGTTTAACAACCTATGAATGCGTTAAAATACCTAAAATTTACAACAAAAGTGGTGATTCAAACGTGGCCACTTTACGGGGTGATAATGGTTTTAAGCGATGAAGCTAATTTCTTACTCGTTGGTTACCTCAACAAGCCAAATTGTAACATGTGGGGCTCGGAGAGCCCAGAAGTGATTATGGAAAAGCCATTGCATCCGGCAAGAGTAACTGTTTGGTGTGGATTATGGTATGGAAGTGTGATTGGGTAGTATTTTGTCGAACCGTTACCATAAATTTAGAGCGCTATGGGTGTATAATATCGGTTTTTTTTTTGGTCTGCAAATGAAGATTACGAACTGGACGATATGTGGTTTCAACAAGACGGTGCCACGAGCCACACAACATGACCGACAATACCATACGATTTGACGCCGTTTAGCGTTTTTGTGGGGCTACGTTCAAGGATCGTGTCAACGCGGATAATATGCTGACGTTGGTGCACAATGGAAACCAATAACGCGTATTGTTGTAAACAGTACGTCCGACAAGCCTACATTCATATATTTTGTATGAAACCGTAATTGAAACTTAAAAATCTTATGATGCAGTTCGATTCCTCGTACCCGAATTAGAGTCTTGATTTTCGACTTCCATAGAAATATTGGAATATGAGGTTTGCTATTTATATTTCGGGAACTGGCAATACCAGTCAGTGTTCGCAGATGCCAACTGGAACTTCCATTGGAAAGTTTGGCATTTTCAGCTTAAACATGCATCGAAAATTTCCAGTTACGAGCACTATTTGTGTTGAATTTACAGTGTCTTGAAAAAATCATCTCGTTCAAAAAAGCATCTCGGTCAATTTTCGGCGTGGATTGTCGAGATTAGACTGTCTCAATCAACTTGTTTCGACTTTTGGTGATGAATCATTCCAAAAACTACTGTAAATCGATGGTACTTCGAGTTCAGTCTAGGACTCCATTCGCTCCAGGATGAATTTCCTGAAGGTCGTCCGAAATTGGTTGTTCTGCCACAAAACATCGATGCACTGCGTGAACTGATGAAGCAAGATCGTCATGTGACATATCGTGGAATAGAGGCATCCTCACACATTAGTTCCACATCAATACATTCGATTTTGTATGAACATTTGGCTGCAAAAAAGATTTGTTCGCGTTGGATCCCACATAATTTGGCAATCGCTCAAAAAAATGGATCGTGTCAATTGGTGTAAGGAAATGATTGAACAGTTCGACCGCGGTGCTTCAAAAGGCGTGTATAAAATCGTGGCACGTGACGAATCATGGATATATGCGTATAATATATGAGGGTCTTCCAGGCCGAGCTAAATCCAACAAAAGTTGTTGGTAAAAGAAACAAAACGAAGCAAATGGTCGCCTGGTTCTTCGTCCGAATGGGTTATGTGGCCACTGTTCCACTTGAGCAACGTAGGACGGTCAATTCTGACCATTTTCTTTGCAGAAGTCTTCGGAGAAATTCGTACAACCAACCGCCAAAGACGAATCATTCTCCATCATGACAATGCGAGCTCTCACACAACTCGTCAAACAAGTGAATTTTTGAGCAGTGCCAAATTTAGAACTGATGACTCATCCTCCGTACAGTCCTGATTTGGCACCCAATGACTTCTTCTTGTTCCCAAATATGAAAGGTAAACTGCGTGGTCAACGATTTACGAGCCCCGAGGAAGCACCTGAACAGTTCCTAAACCATGGTTTGGAGGAGTCTCAAGAGGACGGGTAAATCTACTATGACAAATGGTTTGAACAAATGCAAAAGTGTATTTATCATCAAGGGGAATATTTTGAAAAACAATAAAGCCATTTTCATTTAAAACTGTTTGTTATTATTTGCTATTCCCGAAATATGAATAGAAACTCTGGTATGATTTACAATTTAATTTAGAATCAAAACATGATTGTATATTAAACTTCAGTTGAGAAATATTCAGATTTAAATACAAATAAGTATGTGAAATGGTCGCTAAACAAATGTATTGTAACTGGTATATGTGTAATTTAATTTAAAGAAAAAACCTGAGGAAGCGGTTTCACCGTTTTTTGCTAAAATTAAAAACCGAAAACAGTTTTCTTGAAAAATTGATTTTTCGAACAAACTGAAACCCGGTTTGAAAAAACTTCCGGTTTTTTGGACTCTCACATTAGCACACATCTTCGCCAGAAAGCAGAATACTGTCTATCTTGAAAATATTCACAAAAGTGTATGCTATCCACTGTGCGTCTTTAATAACTCATTTAATTTTATAGTCGTTGTATTAATTATTTTGTAAATTCCTATTAATTTAATAAAATTGTTTAACACCCAGATTGATTTCCACAAAAATAAGCCAAAGAATAACACAAATATTTAAAAAATGACTTAAGAGAACGTTACGAAACTGTAAAGAAATACCAGCATCAAAAAGTTATCTTAAGTGGTGTAAGAAATCATTTAAGTAAAAACTATATTTAACCTCATACACAGTTTTCCTTATCCTTATCAATCTTCCAATACTCATACACCTCCCTTTACGAGTAGATACAAGTACATGTATAAGTATAAAGGTTTTTGCTGTTCCTTCGAATGCCATAATCTGCTGCTGCCACTACTGTTAGTTTGGTTCCTGCATCATTTTAGCTGGGTTGCTCTTAAATCGATAAACACTTAAACGAAACACGCCAAGACTTCATCACTTAATACTCGGGTGATAACCGCCCACCATGCAAGCGAATCCACAAAATACGGGTTTATATATAAGCATCTTTCTTCCGTGATCCTGGTGTTGCACCGCCACCGTGGCGCTTTCACTTAACAATGAGAAATCCGCTTTGGTTTTTGAATTCAGGGAGTTTGCGATGATTTTACCAGGCTTGGAGGGGGTTTTTTTTTAGAATATTTTCTTAAAGGATATTTCGTTTTCAATTCATAATGTATTCGCTCAATGGCAATTGAATGCAAACAAAAAATGAGATATTTTTCTTTTTGGTTGAATTGAATATTAGGACAGAAATGTACAACATTCGAAGTTATACAGGAAACACAGGGCATTTTCACATTCATGCTGATTTTCTACAGGGTGATTCAATAAGACCGCAGATTATCTTTTGTCAATAAAACACACCAATATTTATTGAAATGATTTTCTTTATTTCAGCAGATTTGTTAGTCTATGACGTTTATGTATGAAACAGAAAATCGGTTAAATATCCGCTGTCTCTCCTCTGGCAACGCAGGATGGGCATGACTTCTTAACACAGTTCGGACTATATATCACTTAGAACGCGTATCATTTTGATTTTCAACTCTGGAATCGCCTCGTGCTTATTGGTATAGACCATACTTTTCACATAAAAAAAAAAAAAAAAAAATGGTTTCCCATTACATCCCATGAAGGGACCGGGGAGAACTTCTCACAAACACTGAGCTGTGCGCTTTCCAGTTTTCACTCACTGATTGGTACCTACAGCTTTACACCGATTCCGAACGGTATTTTGAAAAGCTTTTTCATGGCTACATACTCGATAGTGTCGCCGTCACTATGCGAGGTGACCGCCGCCGAAAGAAATTTGAAGGTGGTCAGAGCAGGGTTTGAACCCAGGATCTCATGTACAAGAGCCGCGCACACTAACCATTGCACCACCGACGGCTTTTCACATAGCCCCAGAGAAAGAAGTCCTATGGCGCCAAATCGAAAGATCTCGGCGGTCGTTTGACCTCTCTTTTGCGTGATATAATGCGTCTTGGGGTGGCCATCGGTGGTGCAATGGCTAGTGTGTGCGGCTCTTGTGCATAAGAATGTGAGTTCGATCCCTGCTCTGACCACCTTACATTTCTTTCGACGACGGTCACCTCGCTTAGTAATGGCGACACTATCGAGTACTTAGCCACGAAAAAGCTTCTTAGAAATACCGTTCGGAACCGGTTGAAAACTTTAGGTCCCAATCAGTGAGTGGAAAATTAGAAAGCGCACAGCTCTCTGGTTTGTGAGACGCTCTCCCCAACCCCTTCACGTAATAGGAAACAGGGGTTTTCTTTATAGCGTCCTGGGAACTTCGTTCGCAATATGGCCATTGTTTCAGCCGCTGTATGACAAGTGGCACCGTTCTATTGAAACCTCATATGGTCCATGTCCGTATGATCGTATTCAGGCCATACAAAGTTTATTATCATATCACGACAACGTTCATCGTAATATGGTTACCAGCGTCATTTTCGAAGAAGTTCGGTCCGATGATTCCGCCAGTCAGAAACCACACCAAAGAGTGGTTTGGCATGTAGATTTGAGTACCCCAAAAGCGCAACATTTGTGTCATAACGTATCAGGATAGATGAAAATATGCCTCATCTCTCGTGATGATTTTTCTTTATTTTGAGAAATTGGCCTAGGTATCAGTTCCTGTGTCAATTGAATTTTGTAGACTAGTAAAATTGGGTATTTTCTTAAAATCCGTTGAACGGTTCAACTGCTGTGCATGATTTGAGGTTGCCGCGACCTGGTTCACCCTTCGTCCCATGGCAGCAATATTTTGCTACCTATACGAAGGCTCACGGGTGTTGTTATGTTCTGCACCGACCCAATGTCTTCGAATTTCCAATTATTCACTCAGATGACCGGTTTGAAAAAAAATTACATGAGGTGTTAGGAGACACCCGGTGGGAACGAAGTTCCATTCGCTATATATTATGTACCAGTTAATTGCAGCACACCTAAGGCTCCCGTTGAAAAATACGATAATTTAAATGGATCTTTAAGAAAAGATACTTTTTGCAAAATGATAAAAAATTTTTAAGAAAATTTTTTTTGTAGAATGTATTTTTTAAAAAAAATTATTTTTTAAGTCCTTTTTGTAAGAATATGTATTAATTATATTTTCCCGAAAAGGTCCTTTTTTTAAAGATAGGTACTTCTTTTATTAAAAGCTCATGATTTTTTAAGAAAATGTACTATTTTTAAACAGAATTACTTTCTGGAAGAAAAATCAATAACAGTATGAGTTTTGTTTACAAAGAAGTACTTTTTTTAAGAAAGTACTTTTTAAGGAAGTGGTACACTTTTTAGGAACATGATATTTCTTAAGAAAATGTACTTATTTTCAGAAAGTCTACTTATCTCAAGAAAATAAAAGAAAAGGTATTATTTGATGTTTAAGAAAATGTACCTTTAAGAAAAGGAAAGGGTGGTTTTTTTAAGAGAATTTAAGAGAAGAAATGGGATTTTTTTTGAATTGGTCCTTTTTTCAAGAATAGGTACATTTTTAAGAGTAGCTACTTATCTCAACAAAAGTTATTTTGTTTAACAAAAAAATTTACTCTTTAAAGAAAAGGTAGTTTTTTAAGACAAGGCAATTTGTTGTCAAAAAATTTACTTTTTTAAGGAATGGTACTAATTTTTTTTTAAAACATTATTTTTTTCAAGAAAGAAGCTGTACTTTTGTAAGAAACTGTACTTTTTTTAAGTGAACGGTACTTCTTTAAGATAAGGTATTTTTTTTTAATAAAAGCTACTTTCGTTAAGAATATGAATATGTATTTTTTGAGAAAATTTCCTTTTTTTAAGAAAAGCCACTTATTTAAGAAAATTTCGTTTTTTATACTTCTTTCACTTTGGCTTAAAATCTACTTTTTAGTGGGTTCAAAACTACAATATATACTAAATCTTGGTTACTGGCTCCATCTAGAAAACTTGCAATTAAACAAGAAATTTCCCAACATATGTTAGTCTAGACACAAACCAAAGCAAAAGTAACCAATGTAGTTGATAATACTGGGTTGCAGCATAATAGTGTTAAAAAAGTTGTTTAATTTTTTTTCATTTAGCCTCTATTCCGCAACGTGCGATTAGGAACTTCGTTCCAAAATCACGCAATCCGCGAAATTCACTTCTTGCAGAACGACTATGTGCATACAACTTTTGGATAAATTTTACGCGTTGTTCAACTGAATATCGCTCTATGACTAAGTTTGCCGAAGCCTGTAGTATCAATTGTTGAACAAAAATTAAACATAAACCAGGCACGTACGCAGGGTGGTGAATTTTGAGTGTAGTGTTGTGCTATTTTTCGACTTAAATTTCAAGTTGGGCCCCCACCACCCAAATAATTGCTGTCAAAGATCTGCATTACAATTGAATCACCCTATAAAAATCCAAGAATCTTCCCGGGATTGCAAGTAGTGAAATGATTAATGTGGGTGACTATTGTACTTACGTCCCTCCTATCAATTTCAATCCGCAGCAATTGCTGCTTTTCCGGATGTAACAGCAACACTATAGGTAAATTTATTTATAAAATTCCCGAAGGTCAGGATTACAGATCGCAGAGATTTCATAGCAACCTGACTATACCAGCAAATATTGATACACGAGTTATTGATTCTCTATAATTTCGGTTGCAACAACTGAATATGGCAACAATTTGGTATCAGTTCGGTAGCAACAATTTAGTGTGGCATCAATTCGGTTGCAACACCAAAATTCGTCATCAATTCGGCTTTAACCATCGAGTTTGGTATTAATTCGGTCACATTAACGGTATTTGGTCTTCAGTCTTTATGCACCAACTCAATGTTAACTCGGTTTTAGCAACCGAAATTATTTTAAAAACTCTAATTGAAATGTTCTTGGTTACGTAAATAGAATCAGTGAAAGCGGATCTGAACCGGATCCAAATCGGATTAGCGAAGTCGAAATCCGATGTGTCGGACTCAGACCTGATCCGAATCGAGTCCGAGTCCGACTTTGTGTTTATTGTGTTACCATCTTGCTTGAAGCAATCAGTGATGGAGCCAAATACCTTATAAAGGGTGTCTCAGTAAGGTTGCTGTTTTTTAAACTCTAAAATTTGGCAGCTGCCAAAACAACGCGTTATAATTGTGAAAACTTATTACAAAACTTTAGAAAGTTATGCTAAAATCGCTCGCAAACTTCGAAGAATTATCAGTCGAGAAAGTGCAACTAATGTGTCAACCATGCTAAGAGTGGTCAAAAAATTTGAAAAAACTGGGTCGGTTATGGGCAGTAAGACTCCTGTGCGTCAATGTACCGGTCCGCCTCTTGAAAACATTGCTGCTTTCAACGAGAGTGTCGCCGAATACCCACAAACATCAATTCAGAATCGTTCTCAACAACTTCAAATTTCACGAAGCACTAGGCAGCCAATTTTGACAAAAGACCCTCCACCTTCATGCGTACAAAATTCAGACTACTCAGGAGCTCAAACCAACAGACCATGGAAAGTACAGGCAATTCGTTCAATGGGTAATTTTTCAAAAAAAAATCATATTCTCCGATAAAGCGTATTTTCATCTGAACGGCTTCATGAATGTAGAAAATTGTCAAATTTGGGTCTTAGAAAATCCTCATGCAATCCATGACAAACAAAGGCACAAGGCGCAACTGCCTATGGCGGATTTTGGGCAGGCGGCGTATTGGGCGTTACTTTTTGAAAGATGAGGCCGAAATTGCAGTAACTGTGAACGGAGTTCTGGTGTCCTCAACTGGACAGCATGGATCTGGACGACATGTTGTTTCAGCAACAATGGTGTCACCTGCCATACCGAGCATGAATCAATCGATTTATTGCAACAACGATTTTCAGAACAAATTAGCTCAAGAAAATCTGATGTCAAATTGCCACCAAGATCATGCGATTTAACGCGATTTAACGATTTCTTTCTTTGGGTTTTGTGAAGTCTTGGGTTTTTGCAAATAACCCGGAAACAATTCCCGATCTCAAATCTGAGAACCAAACCACCATCTGCGAGGTACATCCACACCTCTGTGAAAAAGTCATGGAAAATTTCATGCAAAGAATAATGACCCGTCATCAGAGCCGTTGTGGCCATTTGACGGACATTTTATTCCATGCTTAATCGGAACATGTCTTCTTTACACTGCAATGAAAAAAATCCCAAAAATACGTGTTTTTATTTTAAAATGAAATGTGCATTCTTACTGAGATACCCTTTAAATAGTTCCCAATGTGTTGGAGCGTCAGCGGTGCTATATTTATCATTCGTGAGTGCTACATATAGGAACATGGGTTCAGTTCAAACACTAATCATATTTCGTTACTTCCGCGAGGTGATGCATAGTGATGTCGGCACTAACGTCAAATTGGCCATTAATATCTTTCTCAAATACCATTTGGAATCGGTGAAATAGTGTAGGTTTTTATAAAAAATTTTAATAAATCTAAAAAATCGGACAGCTTAATGTTGAAATAGAGGAAATCAATAAACAATTTTGAGAATACTGTAGGAAATTCATTTGAACTCTGGGTGAACACCAAAATCAGGTAAAATTAAAAAAACACTCAATTGAAATTTAAAAATTCGATTTGAAATTCCAAATATATTAACTGAAATTTACAAATTCTGTTTGAAACTCAAAATACATTAATTGATATTTAAAAGATATCAATTAAAATTTAAAAGATATCAATTTAAATTTCATATACAAGGCGGCTCAATAAGTCCGTGACTTTTTGAATGAAACACAGTTTTTCTTGGGAAAAAATTATTTTTCAACATAATCTCGTTTTAGCTCAATACACTTAGTCCAACGTTTCTCCAATTTTTGTATCCCTTCGAAAAAATAGAATAGGAATAGGTCCATAAAATAGGCATTTGTTTGATCAATAATTTCATCGCTGGAGCTAAATCTCTTTCCACCGAGCCATTTCTTTAGGTTTGGAAATAGGAAATAGTCACTGGGGGGCTAAATCCACAGAAAATGGGGGATGAGGTACCAATTCGTAGTCCAATTCATGGAATTTTGTCAGTGAGACTGCACACGTGTGCACCCGTGCGTTTATGGTCAATTGCGAGCAAACGCGGCACCCATCTTGCAGACAGCTTTCTTAAAGCCAACTGATCATTTTAAATCGAAACCACACTGCCATATGAAATGCCTATGGCATCAGCAATCTCACGGACTTTTACTCTTCGATGGGTCAACACCATATCGTGGATTTTTTCGACATTTCCGGGTGTATTGACCTCAATTGGCCGTTCAGAACGTTCAGCGTCAATTGTACTTGTGCGACCACAACAAAAGTCAGTAATCCAATTTTTTACCATTGAAGTCGATGGTGCAGAGTATTTATCAAGCTTTTCCTTGGTTTGATTGACGGTTTTTTTTTCGCAAAAAATAATGTTTAATGAGCACTCGAAAATCCCTTTTTCCATTTTGAAAAAAATGCACGAGGTAGTATGCTGTGAACAGCTGTTAACCGCAAAGTAAATGAGGTAATTTGCTCAAAACTCTACAGTAGTCTATTAACAGGTGGTACTTTATGGGAGCAGTGTTGCATTTCATATAACTACGAGGGAAGTTCGAACAGTCACGGACTTATTGATCCGCCCTTATATTCATGGATGATGTTTGTTTATTCCGCCTTTTATTACAACTATTCTATTATATTTATTCAGACTCCAGACCATTCTACATCTCTATTGATAGCAATATAACTTTTGATTGAAAGCAGTTTTGCAAAATGCATCTTCATGATTCCTGAAAACCTGTATAGCTATTTCCGATCCAGCCACAGGTCGATTTTTGAATAATTCTTTTGAAAAATTCATGCAAACAAAAATTAAATTCATATGAGAATTCCTTATCATGCAATTGTTCGACAAATATAGCAAGCACAAACACAAAACATTCGCAAAACTTTTTTACACGTGAAGCACCGGAATTCTGTAACTTTTTAACGATAAAAATCGGTAGGTAGTTCAATTATCAAAATTCATAAAATTTCAAAACATTTGTCAATTTAAAAAACGATTTCTATCGTCCGGTGAAGAGGACCATCGGTTCTCAGTAGACAAAGTCTTGTTGTTGCTGGCGGAGATTTGTGTCTAGATCTGAAATAGCTATAAGGTTTGCAAGGAATCATGAGGATGTATTTTGCAACACTGCGTTTAATAAAAAAAAAAATCCAATGAGTGTTCGAACTCACGGGCGATGTGTTAACACCTTTTTGCTACACGGTACCTGTTCGATTTCTATGAACACATTCGTAAATGTTACATTGGAAAATAAAAAACAGCGTTCAATCATATGATGACGTTACAGTTAAATAATATTAATACTTAAAATTATTTAAAGACCCAGTGCAAGCACATGTGTCATTATATTCCTGCTCAATACTTTTTTTTTTATTCCCACAAAAGTCAAAGAATGCAAAGCAACAGACACTTGTACATACATACATACATTGTTATATTCGTACGATATAACCGAAGATCAACATAAAATACTTTTTTAATATTACTCCAAATTAATACTCCAAATTAAAACACTTCAATCTCGGCTCGCCGATATCGGATCGCCTTAATTTTTGGCCTAAACTCTTCGTCGAAACCCGCACTAGCTTTTTAATCCAAAAATTAATAAAATCGGCTATGAATTTCCGGAGAAAATCGCGTGGGAAAATTATATGAAAATCGCCCAATAATCACTTTCAATACCGACTGCCAAGCAACGAACAAACAAACGATGATTTACTCTTGCAAACCTAACACTTGCGTATGTATTAAATTTATAGTTTACTGCCCTAGAGGCGCGCGTATAGATGTTAACACATCAAAAACAGCAGACAGTTGTCCGAGGCCTTTGGCCACGGACTGTCCCTGCAGGCTGTGTCAGAGACACGGCCATTAAGTTTAACGTAGAATACGCCATCTGGTAAGACAGAAAACATATATAACAATAAATGATAAATAACATAAGCAAATGAATTTATTTACTTGATAGTTACTTTTGATAATATACATAAGCTTATGGTAGGAAAAATAGGATAAATATGTTTATAAATTAAAAGAGTAAGGATAAATGATAAATAACAGACGCAAATCAATTTGATTATTTGAAAGTTACTTTTGATAATATGATAGGAAAAATAGGATAAATATGATTTTAAATTAACATTCAAATTTCTCGCTAAAACTAAGTCAATGGTTGTGTTATCAATAGTTGTGGGAACATCGTTTCCAATACATTTAATTTGGATTATAATCGAAATCCAATAGTCCAATAGAATAGTTTTTATTTTAATTTACTAAACGTCAACTGTCAGCTGCTGTCAAACAGCATCAAGCAGCATTGTTATTTTGCTTACTTGGCAGCACTTTCATTTAACATAAAAATGTATATTTTCATATATTTTTTATAATTATATATCCATGTTAAATTCAAATTCACATTTAACATTTTGTTTCACTTAAATACATAAGTAAATATACGAAATTTCAATATTTCATCAATCAAAACAACAGCCGAAGGTTTGTGTCCACACTGAAACAGCAGCATAGTTTGTGTTCACGCTACAAACTCAAACACTCAACCAAACACCACACATATGTTTGTGTGTATGTGTTTAAACAATTTTCATTTGAGAAATTTAAATATTAGGAAGATATCAACCAATATGAAATGTATATCAAACGAAAGATAACATCTTCATTTACCTACAAAAAAATTTTTAAAAAAAGTTATCTCGCCGTTTCCTCATAATCAATGAAATAAAGATTACAACAATAACAATCTGACATGACTCCCTATACCGTAAGGTAAGACGTATTCTACGTCAAAACTATCTGTCTTATTCATAGAAAGTTGTGAGAGAGATATGTATGGTAAATCGTCTCTCAAACCTCTCATAACTTTCTATGAATAAGGCCGTATATCTCTATTAATAAGATATGGAAGGCTCATGAGTTTGAACAAATAAAATAGAATACATTCAATTGATATTTACCAGTTATCTAAGATCACAATCTGCATCAATCATATATGGAATTCATATCAGCAATGATCGTCACTATTTATTTTGTCTTGACTTAATAATGGTAAAATAATTGACATTCATTAATTTGTCTTGACTTAGTCAAATCAGATTCTGAAAAACAGCAATCATACATTCTAACCACTGTACAATATTGGAGGTTTAATAGGAAATATTTTGAAAGATGTTTATTACCATTTTTTACAATTCTTAAATTGTATATTTTTAAAACAGCATTCAGTCATTTATGTAGATTTATGTAGCCGTCACTTGTGTAGACTTTCATCATGCCAAGTGGCCCCCAAGATATTACCACCCTGCATTGAGAGCCTACAAGTTGAACATCGTTGACGGTTGCCATCAACTAAATGGAGTTGAAAGCGGCATTAAAGTGGGTTTTTCTTCTTTTCACAATGACGACGACGAAGTTGAAAGGAGACGTTTTGCTACCACTTAATGGTTGTTGAAATATTATAAAATGTATTTGTGAATGAAAAAACTACAGAAAATGGTGAACCACATTTGTGGATATGTTTCATTTATCGAGTGCCAATTGAAATGGGGGAATTATTTGAATTTCTGAACTATTTAACAATATTTTAAAGTTGTTTTTCCCTAAAATAATAATTTCAGGTATGGGGGAGTGATGTGTTGTATAAAAAACAAGTAAAACCTAAAACTAAAATGCTCTAGGGAGGACCTAATTTCTTAAATTTAACCTAAGGATGCAAATGTAATCTCAAACTTAATGCGCGCACATAAGCAACACGAGAAACGTGTACAATGCCCACTATTTCCTTTAATTAGATATTGAAAAATTCTGGCCGTCGCTGGTGCAATGGTTAGTGTGTGCGCCACTTGTACATGAGATTCTGGGTTCGATCCTTGCTCTGACCACCTTACATTTCATTTGGCGGCTGTCGGCCATGAGTAAGCTTCTCAAAATACCTTTCGGAATCGGTGTAAAAATTGTAGGTCCCAATCAGTCAAGTTATATATCTAGAAAGCTCGCTGGCTATGATAAACTCTCCCGGATTCCTTCATGGGATGTAATGGGAAACCATTTATTTTTTTTATTTAGATATTGAACAGATTACACTGTATGTCGTCTCCTGGTTTCTCAATATCACAAATTTACAGCATTTTAAAATCCAGAACCATCATAACCGTAGTCGACACCAAAATCCTGCTCCAGGTCCTTTTACAGAGACATTAACTAGATTTCCAAACATTCTGATGATCTGATTGAAACTGGGTTACACTCCAATACGATTTGTATATGATGAAATAATCGATTTTCCTCTAGGACATTGTATCACATGAACCATCTCAGTTGTACAGTGAGACCGATTGCAAAAATCAGGAATATCATAACTTCAAAACTATTGGTGTGATTATTATAAAATGTACTAGATATTTGTAGGGAAGGACTCAAGCTTCAAACAAAGTGTTAAATGCAGTTTCTACCATAACCTCAATTTATGTCATTAAATGCATTTCTTTCCAAAAACATAAAAATTGTTTCACCTATGTTATTTATCTATTTCTATTAATAAGAATTTATATTTTATTTATAAGATTGAATTTGAAATATGTTATGAAATCATATAACACATATAACTTTGTATGCAACACTGGATTACTATTGAACAAATCCCTCCATCTCTCCATTTGTACAAGGATTTCAAAATAAGTCATCCTAGGTAGTTTGGCTCTCATTTTTTTCTAAATGAAAAACTTCGATTCTGTTTTTTGATTATGTTTATTTGAACCTTTAGAATTTTATTGGTTAAGTTGAGAAGATGATATCGGTTAAATGGGCGCCGTCACAACTGATTACCATATGTGCTCGTTTTATGGCATTTTTCATCACTTCGGCGAGAACTTCGGGCGACAGATTCTCGCACTCGTGTCGAATGTTGACCTTGAGGGCTTCCAGGGTCTCGGGCTTGCTCACGTAAAAACGGGACTTCAAAAAAACCCACAAAAAAAGTCTGGAACGGTTAAATCGGGCGATCTTGCGGGCCAGTGCAAATCGCCAAATCGAGAGATGAGGCGACCCGGGAACGCCACCTTCGGAATATCGGTTGTAGCTCACGCAGTGTGTGCCGTTGCTCCGTCCTGTTGGAACCACATGTCCTCCAGTCCTAATTCGTCTAATTGCGGCAGAAAAAACTCGGTTAACATGGCCCTATTGCGCGCACCGTCCACTGTTGTCGTTTGACTAGCGGCGTTCTCGAAAAAAAATGGCCCGATGACTCCTCCAGCGTGAACAGCGAACCATGTAGTCACTTTGAGCGGGTGTAATGGCTCCTTGTGCAACACTCGTGGATTTTTGGTGCGCCAGAAGCGATAGTTTTGCTTGTCCACGTACCCGCTGAGGTGGAAATGAGCCTCATCGCTCATTATGATTTTGGTGGAAAAATCCTCCACTTCGTCCACGAGATTGAGGATGGCTTGGGCGTAGGTTACACGCTAGACCGGTCGTTATTTTCCAAAAAAGTGTCGGATTTTGAAGTGCCGGGCAGATTTTATTTCCTTTTGGTCTAAAACCATTAAATTTAAAATTTGGGGCTGATCGGATAATATTTAGTGGCCGCGCCCATCAACCAAAAATTTAAATACATGAACTATATGGAAAAAATTTATATTTACTTAATTAACATGATACATAAAAGGCAAGGGAAGAAAACAGCAATAATTAAGAGATTAAACTTATTTCTGAGTTGAGTGTAGACTTGTTATGAGTCGGAAATTTTGTCATATATGCTTCAACAAACTGAAAGACCAATTGTTTTTGTTCTTCATTCTTCGTTAGAATGCGGTTATAATCTTTCATAAATTTCACACCGCGTTCTGCATTATCATTGACAACAAATAACTGCCGACTAAAATCCAATGCTGCTTGAAAGTCTTTGTTTTCTACCCATGTTGATGGATCGCATTGCAAAAAGGCCGCAGATAAGTTGAATGCCGAAAAGAAATATTTAGTTTTATAAGAGACAAAATCTCTCAATGAGGTGAGGTGGAGCACTTTTGGGTCCGCAATTCTTCGCCCTTCCAATTGCTTTACATTGGGTTCTATTGATTGTAGACAATTCACCATTTCACGCTTTTCTTCTAGTGAAACATTAGGGTCAAAGAATGCTAAGGCTGTAGTTTCCGGTGTTAAGTACCACAAATGTGCTTTAAATTTTGACAAAATTGTGTCAGATACTTCTTTATCAATTTCTGCGTAGGCGATGGCATTTTTTATAAATTGAAGATCCTGGCTTGGAGCTTGGATGGCGTTTGGGCATCCGTACCAGTTTTTTATGTAAATCTTCACAAGAAAAATACAAATTTCTCGCAAAGCTTTGAATTCTGCTACTGTTAAGCGAAACTGGTCTCTAAAAAGAAATATTTTCAAGCAATACAATCCTTTTCCCATGAACCTTGCATGTGATGTTGAACTGCATGTGAAAAAATTCATACCATCTTCTCCAAGAAATGTCAAGGTAAGTTGAAGAAATTCTTTATAATCTGCACGGATTTGCATTTGCTGCAGCTGATTATTGCAGAATATTTTTATAGCTTCAGATTCTTCGTTACTTATTTTAGAGCGGACAATTTCATCATCTAGACCACATTTGTACAACTCGTGATCAAGGTTATCCCAAACCGCAGCGAATCTGTTGAAAATGGGTACTTCGGGTGCACTTGTTGCGGAATATTTTACTTCAAATACACTTTTCAAAACAATTTCATACATGTGGTGGCGGCATGGGAGCTGAATCAATTTCCGTTCTAAAAAATTTTGTATGAAAACAGTTGCACCGCTTTTTGATCCGGTATTGGTGGAAGTTGTATCAAAGCTCATGGCGCCAACTCGATCAATAATGTTCCAACTGACCAATGCGTCACGAACAGCAGTTGCAATGTTTTCTCCCGTAGACGGTTCTACAGCGGTAGCACTGAGAAATTTTGACGTACCATCATAACTTACGAGAATTGCGATTCTATCTACTTTTTTTTTTACCAAGTGTTGATTCCATTAGTTTGCCATCCCAGTGAACCACCAACGATCGAGCATTGCTTATCTATAGAAAAAAACCAAATGGATGAAAAACAATGAAGAAAATGAATAAATTATCGAGATAATTACAAATTACATATAAATCATAAGAATATAAATTAAAATAAAAAGTTACATTTTCTTGAAAATCAGTTCGAATGTTCTCTTCTTCCATTTGTCGATGTTTCTTTCGCATTTCATGAATAGATGTTCTATTGATAACTAGTTCACTAACATCCACTTTCAAAGCTTCTGCTGTAGCTATCAAAATATGTACGGCTTTTCCACTCGATACTTTAGCATCATATAATGCAGCGGAAAGACGTGGCGTGATCCATTGGGTTCGGCCTCTTTTTTTACGTTCTTCTTTACCACTATTGACTTGGTCATCGGTAGCAAAGTCCATTGTGGGATCTAATACCTCATCATCATCATCATCCATATCATCATTATCTTCCCCTGCTATCACTTATGCCGAATCAAAAAAGTATTATTAAATTAAAAAAAACACAAAATCATGTATGTATCTACCAATACTTTGCTTTAACATTTCTGAGTGTCTCCTCTTTCGAGCTTCCTCTTTATCTTTTCGCTCAATTGAACGTTTTTCTTGAGCGTACATTTTCAGATCGACACCAGCCATGCAACCCGGACGTCCCTTCTCTCTTTGTTTTAATAAAAACTGTCTGTCTTCTTCGACAGGAATCATTTGCAAAGCATTTGCATGGGCAATGTCGAAGAGATCATCCAATTTTCCAACAAATTCTCCTTGATTACTGTGTGGTTTTCCTTTCGAAGAAGTTTTCCTAACACGGTTCCACTCATCATAAATTTTAATTAGTTTTTCACAACATTTGTGTTCTTCACGTATTGGTATTCTAGCTTGTTGCCAAAACACCGATGCCATATTTACAGATAACTTTGCACTCTCTTTGGATGAAAATTTTGCGATTCGCATATTATAAAAGAATGCTTGCAAAACTTGACGATTTGAGGGTAATTTAGCTCCCAATATTTGGTGTAATATTCGGCCAATAAGAATAATATTGGAATCCACTGAACTTCGAGTAGTAATTGAAGAAGATGTTGTTGGCAAATCCGCCATTATGAAATTTCCAATTAGTGTCGTGCTAACAAATTATGTATTAATATTTTTTTTAATATTTTCACACGAAAAACATGTAAACTAACTTACTTCTTTGAAATTCACACGATACACAAATTTACACAATATTAAATTCTTTTAATTCTTTTACCGTTTCTTTTTCATAATTATTTGCACTTTTTCCTTAAACAATATCTGACATGCATCAAGACTGAATGAAAATAAAGAATAAATACTCAAAATACATATATTTTGTGTACTGAGCTATTCGCAACGGCACTTTTTTATTTTGCTTTGCAACAGCAAGACAAATATTTCAAAACGATATATATAGCCTTTTCATAAGTGTTTAAAATAAATAATTATGTTACTTGCTTCAACTTTCTTATTAACCAATTTTGGAAATTGATGACTTATTAGAAGGATAATTTCATTGCTAATCGTAATCAATTAGATTTTGTAGAAAATATTCTCTTTTGTGCACTTAATTTGAAGAATATTGGGTAAATATAAATTTTTTCCATATATTTCATGTATTTAAATTTTTGGTTGATGGGCGCGGCCACTAAATATTATCCGATCAGCCCCAAATTTTAAATTTAATGGTTTTAGACCAAAAGGAAACAGAATCTGTCCGGCACTTCAAAATTTATTTTTAACGACCGGTCTATTACACGCGTTTAACAGTCGACGCGCATCAGCTGATGCACGGACTGGATTTTGTATGGGAACATGCGCAGGTATTTGACCAAATTCGTCATAGGGACGACCGGCTGATGGCTAATAGCGAGGCACGGTGTCTGGTCGATGTTTCCGGCGACAGCTCGACATCCTCGGCAACAGCGGCAATATTCTCGGCAGAACGGGTGCTCCGGGGACGGCCACTCCTGGCAACGTCTCGTGTGGTCCCATACTCTTCAATGTTGTACCGACACGTATTCGGTGTCGGACGGTCGGGGAATCGGCGACGGTATTCGCTCTGCGCCAAAACCAAAGACGAATTGTTATGCAAAAAAATAGACACGATTATTCCGCGTCCTTGGGGAGTGTATCGCTCCATGGATTGTTTACTTGTATTCCACATCTGTCTAGTCCACAAATGTCAAAACAGATTTGACATTGGCGGCCATTTGCAAAAATAAGAGCATCTTCCAATAGCGTGGTCACTCTTGAAACACCCTGTACATGACGTTGCAAATCACTGTCAATTATCATACCTGCTGTCGAGTTTGCGTGGTGACGAATAACGAATGCTCGGGCTCTTTCCTTCTGTGAGCTCATCCTTTGACAGCAACGTCAGCCAAATTATCTCAGGTTAAGTTAAATAAATAAATGTAAGTTGTGATTGAAACCTCTGTTTTATTTCCTTCAAACAAATCCCGCTCGAATCTCCCTCGAATTGCAAACTCGTATCTCTCAATTTTGCTACGATTGACGTGTATTGACAAAATTACTTACTTATTTATTAGCACAAGACTTAATAAAATCTACACAAAGAATTCGAAAATTGTACTCGAAAAAATACTTCGAAATTAAATATGCACTCGGAGGTCGGTTGACTCATTGCATTGTCCAGTAAGGGGGATGTAATTAGTAATAGTTAGATTTAAAAATAAGCCTAGAGATTGAAATAAGAAATTACAAGATACGAACATGCTGAAATATTTGTCTTTTTTTGTTGTTGTTTGGATGCAAATATAACGTGTTTATAGCTTGTCCAAATATATTGTACTTATGAGCAAACACATTGTGGTTGCTATTCAATATAACATGTTTGAGACACAATGATTAATAGGCCATAATTTATGGTTTTGAGACCCAAATTTGGATTTATTTGTTGGAAACCATAGATAACAAAGGGACAACAAGGCAGCACATCTTCAATTCGTGAAAACAATGCTTGCAAACATGTACATGTTTCGTCCAGTATGTTGCTTGGGCCATTATTTTTCAGCGTTGACTTATATATATATATATATACATACATATATACAGTAACGAGCAAAATTGTAATAGGGTTGACACAGTTTGGAAATACATTTATTTATTTTACATTTTTTATTAAAAACAAAATAAAAATTAACTAAATAAATTTATTGCTCTCTCGTGAATGAAATTAAAAAAGTTAATTCTATTTTGATGTATACAAAGTGAAGAGAAAATATTGTAAAGAAATGTTACAGATTTGCACTGTGGTTTTATGTTCTTTTATTTGGTTTCTGATTCAACATTTTGTTTCTATAGCCTATGGTATTTTTAAGAGCTTGTGCTTGTTTGCCGTTATTTCCCCAGGAATCACATCCAAAGTCTCTTCTTCTCTACCCCACAGCTCGTTTACGCTTTTTGGAGCATCTGTGTACTTGGCGAGCTGAGATTTTATGTAACTCCAAAAGTTGTCGATCGGCCGCTCCGTAGAAATAAATTGCTGACTGTTAAGCCAGCCTTTAACCATTTTGCCCGAATGTTTTAGGTCGTTGTCATGCTGAAAAGGCAGTATATAAGCAGCAAGACCCGTTTTTTCTGTAGCATCTGGTAAATAGTTCTGTGCATAATTTGAAGATATTGTTCTTTTTTCCAGAGAACCTACTCCATTCTTCGTAATACATCCCATACCATTATGGATGCACGTCCATGATTCATCGTTTGTGTTACTGCATTAAAGGTAGTAGTATTTCGACCTTAGTTCCTGTACCAAGCACGGCCATCGGGCACAAGTCGATTGATTTTTGTCTCGCCATATCATGAAACACAAACAAAAGGCGTAATTGTATTTTTATTATTTACAACGTGTCGAATTTAATACTTTACCTTCTTCCAGTCAGGCGAATTGTCAAGTCGCTTTCGAGACATAAAATTATGAATAATACAGAAAAACTACTAAATTGCTGAAATTTTAAATTTTGAAATTGCAACAGCAACTTCAGGAATTTTACTTTTCATTTTTGTGAAGTTGTATATATTGACATAACCTTTCGCCATCCGATAAGACAGAAAACATATATAACAATAAATTCATTTGCTTATATTATTTATCAGTTATTGTTATATATGTTTTCTGTCTTATCGGATGGCGTATTCTACGTTAAACTTAATGGTCGTGTCTCTGACACAGCCTGCAGGGACAGTCCGTGGCCGAAGGCCTCGGACAACTGTCTGCTGTAATTTTTATATTTACCAACGGCATTTGATTCAAGTCCGTTTAAAAAAAAAATATTATGTTCAATTTTTTTAAACTTAATTTAAATTATGTATTTTAATTAATATTTTTATTGAAATAAGTTCTGCGAATGTTGAGAGGGCCGCCCTAATATTAAAAAAGGTTTACCTTATCGAGTCTTCGCATTAGCATTCGAGCGTTGTGTGAAAGCTTTACGCTTTACAATTCAAAATTAATGTTACAACAGCTTTATTGAAGCTTTCGCAAAAAAGCTTTATTACGATAGCTTACTATTTGTTTCACTTTTTACTCGATACATGTTGCCAAACAACTAGATACATGTTCCTAAGCAATGTTGAGCAACCAAAAACACTCAACCAAACACCACACATATGTTTGAGTGTATGTGTTTAAACAATTTTCATTTGAGAAATTAAAATACTAGAAATATATCAACCAATATGAAATGTATATCAAACGAAAGATAACATCTTCATTTACCTACAAAAAAAAAATTTTAAAAAAATTCATCTAGCCGTTTCCTCAAATTCAATGAAATAAATATTACAACAATAAAAACCTGACATGACTCCTCATACCGTAAGGTAAGACGTATTCTACGTCAAAAATACATTTTTAACAGGGAAGTGAGGTTAACAAATGGTTTTCTTAACTACCTCCTTAATGGGTTAATACAAAATAATATGTTACTGCCCATGTTTATAGAATTTAGAAAGTCCTTTACAATGATAACCATTTCAACCAGATCGGTTTATAAATACCTGAGATATGTGTAGTTATATACTCAAGCTTTAAAGGCCTATATCTCAAGAACTAGGCCCGACCGCGGGAGTAGAATAAACTTTTTGAACTTAGCGTAGTCGGTTTTGTCGGTGGTGAAATCTTGGTGTAGATCGGAGAGGTGGTGCTATGGTAAATTTTTTCGTCTATTTTTCGTGGATGCGCAGGTGTATTCTTTCCGCTTAACATCTCCGAACGTTCTTTGAGGAAGGTAATATAGCATTCCAACTGTGCCTTTGCGGTGCACTCATATTTCCTAATAATGTATTAATTTTAATTCAATAAAACATGAATATATTAAATACCTTTCTTGCCGCTTTCATTTTGTTCAGAAGACCGACCATATGTTTTTGTTTTGTTTTCCGTGCTTTTAACAATCTTTTATTGTGAGGTGAATCATTTGTTACGTGGTGAATTTTTCGTTGTCACCGTGTTGCCAGAATACCAGATTCAAACAATTTTGACAGCCTTGTAACAATTTTGTGGTTACAATCTGATGATTACCACATACAAAGAATAGGGGTGTAAGAAGAGTTGTGCGGTAAATGTAACACCTCTCGAACCCTGCATTATTTACACTCTATCTTCTACAGGGTTTTCCAATAAGGCCTTAACAACTTTTTTTTTTAAACAAAACGCAAACCATTTAAGATACTACTAAAACTTTATGATCGACTTGAAATACAATCAAAACATTTATGAATGGAACTCGAATTCGTTCAAATGACCACCGCGGGCACGTCGGCAGCGGTCGATTCGTTGGACCCAATTTTCGATGACTTGGTCACACATTTCGGCCGTAACGGCCGAAATTTCGCGTTCAATGTTGGCTCTGAGTTCTTCCAACGCCGTCGGATTGTTGGCATAGACCAATGATTTGACGTAGCCCCAAAGAAAAAAGTCCAGAGGCGTTCAATCGCACGAACGGGGCGGCCAATTGACTGGTCATTTACTTCAGATAACACGCTCACCAAACTTACTCTTCAATAAATCGATTGTAACGTGTGCTGCGTGGCTTTTGGCACCGTCCTGTTGAAACCACATGTCGTCCAAGTCCATGTTTTCCAATTCGGACCAAAAATAATCCCTAAAAATGGCGCGATAACGATCGCCATTCACAGTAACGTTCGGATCGTTATTGTCGATGAAAAAATATGGCCCAATGACGCCGTCGGCATGCAAACCGCACCAAACAGTTACTTTTTGTGGATGAAGTGGTGATGTGGAATTTCAGTAAACCAATAACGTATATTTTGCTTATTGACGAACCCATTGAGCCAAAAAAGAGCTTCGTCACTGAAGATAATTTTGCGTTGAAATTCATCATCTTGCCCAATTGGAGAACGCACGTCTCAAATGGTCCATCGGCTTCTATTCTTGAGTCAGCTTGATCTTGTATGGGTGTAAACCAATATCTTTACGCAAAATTCGTAAAGTGGTGTTGGCGATGCCCAGTTCTTGAGAACGCCGCCGAATCGACCGATTTGAATCGTTTGGTACGGACGCTTGAACGGCAGCGATATTTTCGTCACTTCGACCAACCCGTTGTCTCACTGGCACGGTAGCATCACACAATGAATATGTAGACTCAAATTTGATAACTAAACTTGTTGTTGCTTGTCTACTAGGGCGAGAATAACGACCGAAAATTGGAGTTAACGCTCTTAAAGTTGCAGTCACCGACTCCGAATTTCGGTAGTACATTTTTATAATTTGCATACGTTGTTCGTTCGTGTTCCTTACCATGATGAAAATGTTGAGTTTACCGAAGAAAAGGAAATCAACAGTTGGATGATCAGGGAAATAATGCGTTCACAAATTAAATTCAAAGTTCTCAAGTACCTATTGGAAAACCCATTCCATTACTGCATTTGTTGTGACAGACAAACACATCTAAATTTCTGAATTGTATTCGAAGTTAGGCGGAAATCACAAGAAGTCTGAAACTTTCGGTCTTTCTTTGCATACCAGGCACTAGATAGGATGTTCCTGCTCTATAAATAAGCGAAATTGCAGCCACATTTCTTTCTTCAATCAAACACAAGTGTTAGACATTCTTGCCTTTATTTAATGCAAAATACTAAATGTATTCCGTATTTTAATACATTTTAGCTTGTAAGAGAATTCTGCGTTGTGAATATAAAGCGAATTCGAAGCTTAAAATATGTGTCCTCGCGCCCGGCACTTCACCAAAGAAGTTCAATCCAATTAAAAATCCAATCCAATTACAAAGCTCTTAAATCTGAGTTGGAATAGAATCAGTTTTTGTAGAAAGTTAAATTTCAAGTTTTGAAAAGGAAGACCCCGTTCCAGCGGTGGCGGTCGTTTATCTGAAGTCTGCACACTTCCAATAAAATGTAACATATCAGACTTTCTAAACGATTTCAAAGTAGGGTACCTAGAAGATGAAATTTCAAGATGGCCTAAAATGAGTGCCAAAATATGACATACAACACAACTTATATACTCCGAAAGCTTCAAAGAATTTTGGTTGGTTTATTAGATACAATAATCGGTTTAAGGTGTTGGTGTTACGACGTGTTTTCGAAATCCCGTTCCCCGTTTTCACATTACAAAGAAATCATAAAGAATCCTTGAAGTGCCACCCAAAGCAAAGTTACTTCCTGTAATGCAGAAGTGAACACTGAAGGTGTTCGATGGTCTGTTCGATGGGTGTGCCTATTTTCGTAATCTACAAATCCTGTCTGTATCATGTCCGTCTTGCCTTTTGGTAGAGACGAAGGCTTAGAGTGGCGGATACCCTTTTGCTATGATGGAAGTTGATCTGCAGAAACCGTACAATTACTTGGTGTCTCCACCACTGTCGCATTTTATTTGTCAGACACTGAAGAAGCATATTCACCTACATACGAAACCAACGGAATTCAGCCAGACTTTATATCCATTTTCTTATATAGTCTCATTCCCGGTTGAAATAGTATCAACAAATTTATTTTCCCTGGCGTTTTGCCCTTGAGCCACCACCGCTGCGTTATAGTTCTGTTTCGCTCACAGTCCAAATAGCGTCAACAGATTCCTACTTCAGATTCCGTTCATAAATCTTTAGGATTATCTGTCTACAGCCAAACGAGACCACGCCTGCGAATTCTTTTAGAAAAGACAATTATAAATTGTTTGGACTGAGAATCGAGTTTTTACGGACACTGTCTGTCTCATCCAATCGTCAGATTTTCCTGGAAAATTACCAACCTTCTGAATAAACTCAGTGGCACAAGCTATGTGCTCTGGATCTCAATGGGACGTCCTCGATCCGAACAACAGCCTGAGGTGCTCCGAACATATTTAGTGTGCTACATTCTAAACTTGTGTACGATAATTTATCTCTCAAAATTAATTTTCATACAAAAAAATGACTTCGTTTGAAGCTAAAGGATTTTATAGATATTTCATTCAGATTTCATTGAAAAATACTCAAAAAAATGTGAAAGTTGTTTTTCACTGAGAAAAATTTGAATTACAGAAATAAAAAATTTGAAAAAAAAATTTCGTAAAACTACAAGTTTTACGAGGTATAAGACACATTTGTGAGTTTCAAAGCTCTAATGAAAACCCATAATATATTACTTGCCTACAATGAACAATAAATGACAAAATGGGTCCTAAAATTTGGTATTTTTGTACTATAGTATTTGGCACAAAAGAAATGGGTTTCGAAGTCGAGTTTTCAACTTTAGTAAAAACTAGCTGACCCGGCAGACGTTGTCCTGCATAGTATTTCAAGCGATTTGTATGGGAGGTACCTCGCCCCTTTGTACAATTGGACCGAATAGTAAATCAAAACCACCCAGGGCGCCACCCACACGCATACAAACAAATTTAGTCAAATCGTCCAAAAGTTTAGGAGGAGTACAGTCACAAGCACATGTGCGGTAGAATTATAACGGCTTTTTCAATAAGAGCGCTACAAAAGTTTTTTTAAATAAAACAAATCCGGTTTTAGATACCAATGAAATTCTTTATTCCTGTGAAAGTACGTTCCATGCCATTATGTATGGAACTCGATTTCTTTTGCATGGCCACCACGGGCACGCTTGCAGAAGTCCAGACGCTGAACCCAATTTTCGACGGTTTTCAAGCATAAATCGGCCGATACTGCTGCAATTTCACGTTCGATATTCGTACGAAGGTCATCAATCGTCGCTGGCTTGTTGGCATAGACCATAGACTTGACGTAGCCCCACAGGAAATAATCTAACGGCGTCAAATCGCACGACCGAGGCGGCCAATCGACTGGGCCATTTCGTGAGATAACACGTTCACCAAACTTGGTTTCCAATAAATTGATTGTGGCATTCGCTGTGTGGCTTGTGGCGCCGTCCTGTTGGAACCACATGTCCTCCAAGTCCATATTATCCAATTGGGGCCAAAAATATTCGGTTATCATTGAACGGTAGCGATTCGCATTCACAGTAATGTGCCGGTCTTGATCATCACGGAAGAAGTACGGCCCAATGAAGCCGCCGGCCCATAAACCGCACCAAACCTTAATTTTTTCGGGATGCAATGATGACTCATGGATTACGTGTGGATTGCTGTCTGACCACTAACGCATATTTTGCTTATTGACGAAGCCATTCATCCAGAAATGAGCCTCATCGCTGAAGATGATTTTCCGATGAAAATCCGAATCATTTTCACCTTGTTGCTCAGCCTAATTCACGAACATACGACGCTTATGGTGGTCAAGCGGCTTCAGTTCTTGCATCAATTTGATCTTGTAAGGATGTAGGCCAAGATCTTTTCGCAAAATTCGCCACAACGACGTCAGAGAGATGCCCAACGCTTGAGAACGACATGTGAGAGACACATTTGGGCTTTCTTATACTGAAGCCTCGGCGGCAGCAATATTCTCGACACTACGGGAACTTCTTTGTCGCACTGGCACGGGAACATTTTGTACTGTGCCTGTGGATTCAAATTTTTCCACTAGACGCTCAATTGTTGATCTGGTAGGACGATTATGACGACCACAAATTGGACGTAGCGCTCTTAAAGTTGAGGCCACTGACTCCAAATTTCGGTAGAAAATTTTAATAATTTCGACTCGTTGTTGGTTCGTATATCTTTCCATGATGAAATGGCAAACCTTACTGAAGAGAAATGTCAAAAGAGCGGATAAAAATATGGCGTCGTTTGCTGCCCCTATCGATTTACTTTTGTATCGTCTCTGATGAAAACCCCTTTATATATAAAGATTTAACCTTTTTATTTTGTTCTCTTTGGTCTGACCACAAAATTTCCAAAAATTGTGCCTTTGGAAATTTTGTTACTACTTCTTGTTTGCAATTTGGTTTATTTGTTTTTTCTTTTGTTATTTTGCTCTTTTTGATGGTGTTTGCAGTTTCTTTTGAATATTTAGCCCTTTTTTGAAAGCATCTGGCAGCACTGCTAACAAGTACTGTGCCGTTTCACTGTGGTCCAGCTCACCCAAGGCCTCTGCCTTGAGCTCATTCCACCACATCATTAACTCACCACTCACCCCTAAATCTACCATTACTTGTGTTGCAATTCTTTAGTTAGCGTGTTTTATTCTTTCGTTTCGGATGTGAGTCGCGATGGTCAGACATTCGATAGATCAAATCTAGTAAAACGATCAATTGTTAATAAATAGAAAAAGTAAAACATATGTATTTGTGACAATGTTAGTAAATTAACGAAAAGATGTATCTAACTTTATGCAAGCTTGTCCAGTCATTCGTACAAAAAGAGAATTAATGTGACATAAAATGGTGACAAAATGTAAACAAATAATGATCAAGGGTGTGGGAAATAAAACAAAAACAAAAGAAAGTGATGAAGAAGTGCGCGTGTGTGTGTGTATCTTTTGATGTCCCACTTGTATGGGTAACTAATTATAAACTAGAATAGCGCTAGTTCCAAACCAACCACCACTAGTTCCACTTCAATCCACTTCCAATGCTTTGAAGAGGCGAATTTAACATGGGCATGTCCTAGGCAGTAGTCAATTGACTACTCCTCAGATAACTATTGAATAGTATTTAACTAGTTCCATAGTAATATACGTATATACTAGTACCATCTAACTAGTACATATCTCTTTTCCATGTAACTATTTACAACTATAGTTCCATGAGTTCATCAGTTAAATAACTAGTATTCCAATAAAAAAAAGGATGTTTTATCAACGTATGAATTTTATATAAAAATAAAAAAGGTACTTGGTATAGCAAAGAAATTACATGGAAACTAACACAAAAGGTAATTCAAAAAAAATATTATGTATTTCAGTATTTAAGAGTTAAGGGTGTGGTTTTCTCCACACAACTTGTTTGAAATACCTTTTTTTAAGTTGAATTTCAAATGAAGATTAATCTCTTTTTCTTTTGCTTGTAATAAAACAATATTCCGTTTGTATTTTTTCGGTAGACTAACGGTACTGCTTTTTTGCTATTGCAAAGAAATTCTTTAATGACGCTTTTAATTAGTACTGAAGTCAAACACATCGTTTTCATTCGTGTTGTAGACGACGAAAGTCTTAAACGACTCCCTTTCGATTACTATGGGTCAAAAGAGTGTCGATTAGTTTCTCTATAGATTCCATTTAGTCAAAAATAGAACTAGTGAACTTTATAACTAGTAATGCAACTAGTGGCATGTAGTTAGTCGCCACTTTCAGAACAAGCGGGGTGTTAACATCTATACGCGCGCCTCTAGGGCAGTAAACTATAAATTTAATACATACGCAAGTGTTAGGTTTGTAAGAGTAAATCATCGTTTGTTTGTTCGTTGCTTGGCAGTCAGTATTGAAAGTGATTATTGGGCGATTTTCATATAATTTTCCCACGCGATTTTCTCCGGAAATTCATAGCCGATTTTATTAATTTTTGGATTAAAAAGCTAGTGCGGGTTTCGACGAAGAGTTTAGGCCAAAAATTAAGGCGATCCGATATCGGCGAGCCGAGATTGAAGTGTTTTAATTTGGAGTATTAATTTGGAGTAATATTAAAAAAGTATTTTATGTTGATCTTCGGTTATATCGTACGAATATAACAATGTATGTATGTATGTACAAGTGTCTGTTGCTTTGCATTCTTTGACTTTTGTGGGAATAAAACAAAAAGTATTGAGCAAGAAAATAATGACACATGTGCTTGCACTGGGTCTTTAAATATTTTTAAGTATTAATATTATTTAACTGTAACGTCACCATATGATTGAACGCTGTTTTTTATTTTCCAACGTGACATTTACGAATGTCTTCATAGAAATCGAACAAGTACCGTGTAGCAAAAAGGTGTTAACACATCGCCCGTGAGTTCGAACACTCAGTGGATTTTTTAAATCGACCTTTGTTGCGGGGGAGTTTGTGAGCGAAGATGGTCGTTATGTTAACGATGCGTCGTAGAGAAATTTGGGTATTGCTATGTGATAGCTGTTACAAAGGTGAGTTAAACTTATGCATGTACAATGAGCGACAAAAAAGGCTGTATGTAATGAATGTAAATGAAATAATAAAAAATAAAAAATTAAATTAAATAACCAGTAACAAATATCGCACATATGTTTGGATACTATCTAATATTTACCATAAAATGTTACTACAAATATTGTGCAAAAGGCGAAAAAACTAAATTTAAATTCATTGTTTTAAGACTTATTCAATTGAAGCTACATTTTTTGTATTTCATTGAAAATATCTCATTCTATTATTGGTTTGGATATTATTTACTTAGCGACAATTTAATTTTAAAACCCGGTATTCAGTTTTAGTGAAATCTCCTTGCCATAAGAAGTATGTGCTGAAATGCATGAGCTCGGGCCCGGCTCAAAAAACAAAAAAAAAACGAAAATCGAGTAAAATATGGCAATTTCAGAAACCAAAAAATTTTTAACGATCGGACCCATGGGCTCCTAGTGTCCAAAAAACGGGTGCACCTAGGTACATCTACGAACAAGCAAGTGTGGGTACTCAAATTAAAGGAGTATATATTCGGCTGTGCGGCGTCTGTGGACCGATATAACCCTGTTTTAAGATATACCGGGTCTGCTGAAATTAAAAAAATTACATTTCCAAATGAGAAATAATTTAAATTTATTCGCAAAATTTACTCGATTACGGGTATTCCAAAGGGTAAAGTTTCGCTTTTTTTATTGACAACAATTTTCTTACTCATCAAAATAAAGGAAATACAATTTTTTTTATAAATTTTGCCTGCGGCGGGCGCAATACAATTATAAACTCCATCAAAATAAACGAAATAAATGACCTATGGCTTTCTTGTTTATGACACGGTCTAACCTCTCTGCAAAAGCTAGACTAGTCTACGGAGGTATGGTGGCTGTTAATCCGCAACTGTTTCCTAATCACCGGCAACGGAACATTGTCCAGCCACAGGCAACCAAATTTGCACACATCTCCTTAGCTCAGTTTAGCTTTTGCAAAGAAGCTACCTTTATTACACGATACGCCGAAATTGCATCGTTTCTTTTTTTTTGTCTATGTGTACACCAATAATTGCACCGCCAGGCGAATTTATTGTCCCCGTCTTGCCTCAAGGCCATTGGGTTTGGATGCTCTTTGGGACAAAACAAACTCCCATGCATAAGCACAAAATCCATAAATTTTTCGATTAAAGCGATGCGCCCCTCACGCTTCCAATCGTCTATATCAAAAATTGTTATGTGCGACATCTTCTCTACTCAACGGGCGATGCATGAATGAAGTCATTGAATTACATTAGGTAAAAGGAAAACTATGTTCAGGAAAATCATTTCCCCATTTATGCAAATTATCGAACATCGTAGGAAAAACCCAATTTTGAACCGGGGAAAACGCCCACAAATGTGTGTTTTGAAACCTCGACGGGAAACAGTTTTGTAAATTTTTTACTAAATTCGCCTTTTACAAACAAGTAAAACGGAATCTTTTTTCCCCCATTTTAAAGTCGGAAAAATAAAATATTTCAATTTCTTCTGGAAAATCATGTCCCTATTTATGCAAATTATCGAAAATCATAGGAAAACACAATTTTGAAGCGGGGAAAATGTCCAAAATTTATTGTTTTGAAATTTAAAAACAATTTTAATATTATTTAAAAAAAAAAAAACAATTTCCAGTTTAAAAAAACATTTTTTGAAAAACATTTTTTTTTAAACCGCTTTTAGGCCAACTTAAACGCAATAATTGTTTTTTTTTCTTTTCGAGCACTATATATAGGCGGAATCTATACATAACTGCAGATGTCACAAAGCAAAATGTGTTTGAAGAAAAATGCCGCTGTACCCGCTAAATATGGACCGAATTGAACCATATTTATATATGATCTTTAGTTTACCGCCGCACTTCATTTCCAATACTTTACATTGATTTTAAACCACGGATTAATTATTAAAAACGCGAAACAAAATCATGAAATTTCGCAAAATTTTTATTTCCTTTATAAAATTTTTGCGTTTCAAAATATTTTAACGCCTTCTTGACGTTGAGGTGCCATTTACTAAGAAGTTTAGATCACGCAATACATAAACCAGTTTTAAATAATATTGCAAATGTCAGGCGCGAAAAACTGTCATTTTTGACAAATTTACGCCAATTCTATAAAAGTTTGGGGTCATCGTTCTCAGCAACTAGCAGCCTGACATCGACGTGATATGGCGCAAATTTTAGCAAATTATACCATCTAATACTGTTGACGAAATGCAATTTTCTTGAACGGCGCAAAAACGCAATAGAAAAAACTGTGAAAATTGAAAAATCGGAAAATGTTGGTTTCAAAAATGAACCGCTGTACAAATTTTTTTCCAAATAGTAGTATGGGCATAACTTTTATAGTGTAAATATCTACTAAGTCTAGTGACTTTATTTTATATCAGTGGGCAACGGAAGTTTAAAACTAAAAGTAGAAAAGTGATGAAATATGAAAAAACTCTTGTAAATTTCAAGCCTTTTTTTGAGTTTTTCCATATTTGAGTGCCCATAACTTTTAGAGATAAAGAACTGATGGTCTGAAATTTTGAATTACCGAGTTTTCTAGTGTGCCCTACCATTGCCTTTTTACCGTTTTGGTCAAATCGAAAAACTGGAGAAATAATAAGCATCTGAACTCAGTTTCAACAAATGTTGAACATTATTGAAATA
Organism: Phaonia tiefii; assembly: GCA_963931995.1. Taxonomy (NCBI): domain Eukaryota; kingdom Metazoa; phylum Arthropoda; class Insecta; order Diptera; family Muscidae; genus Phaonia; species Phaonia tiefii. Next base: position 82,425,161 of record OZ008369.1, on the reverse strand, counting down.
GCCCATATCATAAGTCCGATATCCTAAAATTTTTTTGGTTTTTTTATTTCCCATATTTTGGTCGAGTTTTGGATTTTTTTCGGGATGAGTGTTTTCAAGCCGTTTTCGACACGTTTTTTCGACCTCAAGGGTCCCATGTTTCCGATTGTTAAAAAATTTTTTGGTTTCTGAAATTGTCATTTTTTATTCGAATTTCGGTTTATTTTTTTAGCATTTTTGGGTGCTACCTAATATTTATCATAAAATGTTACTACAAATATTTTGCAAAAGGCGAAAAAGGTAAATTTAAATTCATTGTTTTAAAAGTTATATCATTGAAGCTATATTGTTTGCATTTCATTGAAAATATTTTATTCCATTAATGGTTTGGGTATTATTTACTTGGCGACAATTTAATTTTAAGCATTCGGAGATATTTCATTATTTAAAAAAATCCACATTTTCTTTCATTTGTATTGGCGGTCATTTTTATATTTTAACTTGTATACAGCCATGGGCACTAAATTAGCATAAAACTACTCTTAAGTATGACCATAGAGAAATAGAAAAGAGCCGCTATGCCTCTCTTCGTGTTGTCTTGATGACGACGAGGTAGTATACCATTTCATCGAGTTGAATTTGCTTTTGTAATTTACCCTTTGGTTGGTTCAATACGGACAGAAATAAAAGGGAATGTTTATTTTCGTTCGATGAAAACAGCATAAAACATAATATAGTTGTCGTTAGTATCAATCAAACACTTTTGAACTTACTTTGCTGCATCGTCTACAATCTGTATGTCTTCTTCGTCTCTGATTCTACATCATTTCCCTAATACCTTTTCGATCAGCTGTGCCATTGAAACCCCCTGGTTTGACGTAGCATTTTTTTCCACAAAAAAATGTGCAACACAAAAAGAATAACAAGGATCTGACAACGGGGGCGAAATAAATATATATGTACGTGTATCGGCGTTTTGAAAGTTTACGTATGAGTTTTTTTTTTAAAGGGGTGGGGTGGAATTTTTCCCATTTTGCATATTCTTATGATGATGAAGGACGCCATGTTATCCTTTCATTTTAGGTATAGGATGTGTTCAGAAATTTTATGTAAAAAATTAAGAGAAACATTTTTGTGGAATACTTTAACCCTCTTCTGCCTCAATATATGGTTCTTTTTTTGGGGAAAGTATAAAAAACACCCCTAAAACGGAGGTGTAACGAGTTAAAATGTACTACAAAAAAACGTACTTCTTCGTACAACTCTACTATAAGTTTCTTAACACACCAAAGCTCGTCAAAAGTAAGTCAAAACTCAAAATGCATTTACGGGTTAATTTCGTACTTATTCCGAGTTGGCGCTAAAATGTTCCACAAAACTGCATTTTAGGGGGTTTGTGTCAATTGAAAAAATCGCAGTATAAGATACCGAACAAAGGAAAGCTGTAGCTTAATATCTGTGACTAAAATATAAGAGAAAATGTTGAAATTTATTCACATTGAGCTAATTTAGCTGCACTTTGGCTGATAAGATCCGTCGGCCTGCAACAAAAACACATGAAGACTGAAAATCAAAACAAAACTCAAAATCCAACCACTACTGACTCAATTACCTGTTCGAATTGCATTACATTTGGGGCATTTCACGTTAAGCGGGTAGACAAAAAAAAAATTTTCTCAAATTTGTTCATATTTGGCTTAACTCTACTTATAGTACATATGAAAGTTCGACACATCGAATCAATCCATTCACAAAAACTGTTGCGATATACATGTACTACGAGAAGGGGCAATAAGATTGAAATGGGGTGTTTAAATTTTTGTCTTCAAACCTGTCCATAAAGTACTTATATGTAAATGACTTACACATTCTCGCTTGCAAATTGGCCTTTTAATATGTCTGGGAAGTCTTTTATGATAATTTTCTGGTCAATTCGACCTGTAACCGTTTTTGTTTCCAAAACTGCCCTTTCATTCTAATCAACGAAAATCACACGAGAGATAGAAAGAGGAGAGAACCCCCGACGACGTCAACTGCAATTACTTACAATGTGACCAAGACAGTCAGTGGCCAAGAACGCTAAGGCGCTGATGAGAAGAGTCACAAACTTCGAATCGATAGTCCGGCAACATGAGTTCAAATCCTGGTGCCGACTGTTTACAGTTTTTCTTATTGCAGAAAAACCGCTCATCTGTGTAGCTCATAAGAACTACAAAAATATTCTTCTAAGAAAATGATTGCAGTTTGGAATACCATTCGCTGGCTATATAGACCCAGGTGACCATGGTGCCGTGACATAACCCCCAACGGACATAACCCTCAAATCGATTTTGGGGGTTATGTCAGCCAGGGTTATTGCGATGCTGATCGGACATACTCCCCAATGGGTGATATGACCGTTTTTTGATTTTAGTAAACATTTTGCCAATAAAAAAAAATTCAAATTATAGTTTTTTGATTCGAGTACGACTGCATTTAGAATACATTAGCGGCATTCATGCAAACGTGAAAGCCGAGAACTTTTGCTCAGCGCAAGTTTCCCTCGCACCGTTGCATGAGGCACCAGGTAAAGTTGCTCAGCGTAGTTGTGTTCAAAACCATATCAGCTGACCAAGATGGATACATAAGGTGGTAGAGTAGCAATTGCATGTATTATGTATGTGTACTTTTTCTACTGTTCTAGTGCTATCACCTTATTTATCCATCCTAGTCAGATGACAACGAAATGTCAGAAGTTTACACATTTCTCCATCCCACGTTTGCGCAGCAAATTTGCCTCGAAAACTTTCCACTTTTGAGCAAGTCGCTTTGTATGGGAAATTTGTTTGTTTTGACGTTTGCTGTGCAAGTTTACGATGTTTTCGAGTTTACGAGGTTCTTTCGAGCTTTCATGAAGACCACTATTAAATGCTTAGGGACACAGTACAAAAGTTCCACGCGCTGAGTTCAAAGAGTTTCTTGAATATAACGCAATTGTTTTTTTTTTAAATAATTTTAATTCTTCTAATTGATTTTAAATGCAGAATATAAAGAAATATCGTTCGTGGTTTAAAATCGTCGTGATATCAGAACAGGCCTGATATTATTAAACTTTTATTAAACTAAAATAATTCTCGATATTTTCAACCCATAATTCTCATAACCATAAAATAATTCTCATTGAACGAGGTCTACACAGTCATTGCAATTTCGGCCTCGTCTTCAAAAAAGTAAGGCCCAATCATGCCGCCTGACCAAAATCCGCACCAGAAAATTCCTCTTTGTGGGTGCATTTGTTTCTCATCGATTGGATGAGGATTTTCTGAGCCCCAAATTCGACAATTTTATGTATTTATGAAACCATTCAGATCGAAATGCACTTCATCGGATAATATGAAAAATTGGCATTGATTTCATTTTGCTCTATTACCCATTGAGCGAATTGCCGACGCTTTCCATGGTCTGGTGGTTTAAGCTCCTGAGTAAGGTCAATTTTGTGCGCAAAGTTCGCTGCTTCGTGAAATTTTAAGTTGTTGAGAACGATGCCGAATTACTCACTCTCGTTTACAGCAGCAATGTTTTCAAGAGTCCTACCGGCACGTGGGCGCACAGGAGTGTTACTCTCCATAACCGACCCAGTTTCTTCAAATTTGTTGACCACTCTTCGAATGGCTGACAAATGAGATCAACTGAAAATTCTTCGGAAATTTCTTCTTCTGCAATTATAACGCGTTGTTCTTTCGAAAAACGCTTAGTTTTTAATAATTGGAATAAACATATGTGACAGCTGCCAAATTCAGAGTTGCCACTTGCACAAAAAAATTAAACTAAATTTAAAAAGTGCAATTTTATTGGGACACTCTTTACATGCAAAATATTCGAATATGTATACAAAAGCTAATAGCTATGAAAGTATAAATACAAAAACCTGGATGACCAGCTGGTGAAGTATGGGGAGAGAATGAGAAATATGATGTAAACAATGTATGATACACTTACCTTGATTTTTTTTAGTATTGCACTCTGAAGCCCCGTATTCAGTTCTTGCCAAATTTTCGTATTTATCTCTGAACGATAAATTTCGTTGCGGAGAGTTACCACCTATCTTGTATTTACCTTGGAAATATTTCATTTATAATTCCTCGACACACCCCTTTTTATTCTTAACGCATGGGGTGTTTCTTCTGATTGTTAAAATTATCGAAATGTCAAAATTCCGGTCCCGAACAATTATCAAACCATTGTTATCGTACGAAATAACTTTGGCGTAGCAACCCTATAATTGATTTTGCCTACGAAATTTTCGCAGAGAGCTGATTACCAAGCAAATGAAATGTGAGCGAAATTTTCTTTATTTTCTATACACGTACTACTTATGGCAACGGAAATTTCATAAAAACTGAATACCGGGCTTAACGACTTAAGTTATAGATTAATACTTAAGAGTTTCCATAACTCTCTTCGAGGCCTCTTCATGACGACGAGGTAGTAGGCCATTTCATAGAGATTTATTTGCTGCTGTATTTTACCAATTTTGCACTTTTGGTGGACATAAAAGGGACAGAAATCAAAGGGTGCGTATTTTCGTTCAATACAAATACCCTAAAACATAATTTAGCTATTATTAGTATCAATAAACACTATTTAAAATTTGTTCCTGTCTTCTTTGGTCTCTCCTTCTCCATCATTTCCCTAGTAGCTTTTCGATCAGCTGTGCCACAGAATCCCCCTGCGTAAGATCCACATATGAATAATTTGACCAAGAAAAATTGATCGACACTGTTTATCTGCCTTTTTTTGTTATATTTATTCAAAGTCCCATTTAAAGTCGACCGTCACTCGTAAATACACAGAGAGATTGAAAATAAACGCTGCAGAATTTCTTAGAAACAGGTTGTCGCTTTCCAAATATTTTAAAAAAGAATTAAATAAATAAAATAAATGGTTTCCCATTACATCCCATGAAGGGACTGGGGAGAACTTCTCACAATCACTGAGCTGTGCGCTTTCCAGTTTTCACTCACTGATTGGGACCTACAGTTTTACACCGATTCCGTACGGTAATTTGAGAAGCTTTTTCATGGCTAGATACTCGATAGTGTCGCCGTCACTATGCGAGGTGACCGCCGCCGAAAGAAAATTTGAAGGTGGTCAGTGCCGGGTTCGAACCCAGGATCTCATGTACAGGAGCCGCGCACACTAACCATTGCACCACCGACGGCCAGAATTACATGTCTCAAAATTGAGAATTTTTTTTTTAACAAATAAGGTGAAAAATGGGTTCAAATTCTGGAGGTGAATCCGCTAGCTCTTTGTTTCTTTTACTGAAGGCGTTCGAACGTCTGGAAGTTGCAAGATTTTACGACTATCAAATACTTATGTCGCTGAGGTTTGATAAACACTGCTGGATTTGTTATTGTGAATGTGCAAAATTTTAAAATATATGAGTTCGAAGTTTCCATAATTTGTTGTAATTAAAAAAAATCACATGAGGTGTCGGGGGACACCCGGTTGGAACACAGTTCCTTTCGATATATATTATGTACTAGTTAGTTCCAACACTCCTAAGGCGCCCGATAATTTAAATGGATCTTTAAGAAAATTTCTGTTTTGTAAAATGTTAAACTTTTTTTTATAGAATGTATTGTTTTTTAAGAAAAAGTATGTTTTTAGGTACTTTCTGTAAGAGTCTGTATTGCATTTTCCCGAAGAGGTCCTCTTTTAAAGAGAGACACTTCTTTTATTAGCAGCTAATGTTTGTTTAAGAAAAGGTACTATTTTTAAGAAGAAGTACTTTCTGTATGAAAAAGCCAAATGAGTATGAATTTTTGTTTTACAAAGAAGTACTTTTTTTAAGAACAGATACTGTTTAAAGAAGTGGTACACTTTTTAGGAGGTTTTTTTAAGAAAATGTACTTATTTTCAGAAAGGCTACTTTACTCAAAAAAAGAAAAGGCATTTTTTTATTTTTAAGAAAAGGAATTTGTGTAGGAAGAGGTTTTTTTTTCAGAAATGCAAATTTTTTTTTTGAATTGGTCCTTGTTTTTGAAGAATGGGTAAATTTTTAAGAGTAGTTACTGATCTCAAGAAATGTTATTTTGGTTCACAAAAAATTTACTCTTTAAAGAAAATATAGTTTTTTAAGTAAAGAAAATTTGTTGCTAGAAAATTTACTTTTTTAAGAAATATAATAAAATACACTTTTTGTAAGAAAATTTACTTAAATTTTAAATTGTTCGAGCGTTTAGTCGTATTTTCAATATATTTTTTTTCTTCGATATTTCGCTACCTTTGGATAGCATCGTCATGAAGATAAACAGAATTATTAATAACAAATGAAAACAATTGATAAACAAAATTTTTTGTTATTGTTGTTTTTTCAAATGACATAAAAAAATTTTCCTGATGATGCTACCCCAAGGGTAGCGAAATATCGAAGAAAAAAAATATATTGAAAATACGACCAAACGCTCGAACAATTTAATATTTAAATACAATACGAATAAAAATAAATAAATGGTTTCCCATTACATCTCATGAAGGGACCGGGGAGAACTTCTCACAATCACTGAGCTGTGCGCTTTCCCGTTTTCCACTCACTGATTGGAACCTACAGTTTTAAATCGATTCCGAACGGTATTTTGAGAAGCTTTTTCATGGCTAGATACTCGATAGTGTCGCCGTCACTATGCGAGGTGACCGCCGCCGAAAGAAATTTGAAGGTGGTCAGAGCAGGGTTCGAACCCAGGATCTCATGTAGAAGAGCCGCGTACACTAACCATTGCACCACCGACGGCCACAAATACAATACGAAAGGTCGGATAAATCATCACTTATTCAAGAAAATTTACTTTCTTTAAGATAAAGTATATTTTTTATGAAAATGTACTTTGTTTAAGATTATGGATGGGTATTTTTTTTTTTTGAGAAAATTTACTTTTGACTGCCTTTTCGCGTTTGCTTTTCTAAATTTACTTTTTATTGGGTTCAAAACTACAATATATACTAAATATTGGTTACAGGCTCCACCTAGAAAATTTTGCATTAAACAAGAAATTTGCCAACATACAGGGTGTTCAAGAAACTTTCCGAAAAAATGAAATGTTCGATAGCTTGGATCAATATGAATATTTTTTGTTCTAGCACCACTGTTCTAACCCCTACCGTCTTCGAGTTATTGAATCTCAAAGATAAATGCAGTTGTGAATGCATTTCTTAAATTTCAAAAACAACTTTAAATTTTTAAATAAATTTTCTTTGAATTAATTGTTAAAAAAATTTTTTCTTAAATTTCAAAAACAACTTTCAATTTTTAAATAAATTTTCTTTGAATTAATTGTTAAAAAAAAATTTTTCTTTATTTTGTTTTACAAATGCTCCAAATGACAGCCATGCATGGTGGTGCATTTTATATATCGTCGCCTAATCTCAGCGGTAGTAGTAACATCCGGCGTTATTTCTTCCTGAATGGTTTGAAAGGCCTCCTTTATTTTGCGTGTAAGCTGATTGCATGAAATTATTTCTTCATTGTAAACGTGCTCTTTTGCCCGACCCCAAACACAAAAATCTAACGGTGTTAGATCCGGAGACCTCGGTGGCCATTTGAGTGGTCCATTGCGTCCAATCCAATTTGTACCAAAACTACTGTTTAAAAAGTTCTTGACTACAATGCTAGAGTGTACGGGACAACCGTCTTGTTGAAAAGTAATTCCGGCTAATGTTGCTAATGGCAAATTATCGAGATCGTCTCTAGGTTCGTTCTGGAGGAAATCCATCTACAATGTTGCATTTAACCGATCTGGTAAGAAACTGGGGCCTATAACGCCATTTTTTTTTATTTTTTGACACATAACTCAGAAAAATAGGTTTAAAAAAAAACTAAGTTGTTTTAAAATGAATTAAATGCATTTAGAAACGCATTATTTTTTGAGACGCTATAGCTCGAAAACGGAAGCCGTTAGAACAGTGGTACTAGAACAAAAAATATTCATATTGGTCCAAGATATCGTGCGTTTAATTTTTTCGGAAAGTTTTTGGAGCACCCTGTATGTTAGTCTAGACACAAACCAAAGCAAAAGTACCCAATATAGATGATAATACTTGATTGTAGCATAATAGTGTTAAAAAAAGTTGTTTAATTTTTTTTCATATAGTTTAATTTTTAATTTTTTCCCCAACGTGCGATAAGTAATTTCTTTCCAATAGGAAATCAGTTGACAGAAGTTCGATTCCTCTCGGATGAAACCCATAGTAGAACGTCAGATGAGACGTATAACAAATTTATAACATGTTATTCTGCTGTAATTTTGTTTGAAGGAAAATTTTGGTTCTACTTGTGAAATTTCTGTATTTAAACTATTAGAATTTATTCCATCAAGTTGAGAAAATGATATCGGCCAAGTGGCCGCCGCCAGAGTCGATGACCATACTGGCTCGACTTATGGAATTTGCCATCACTCTTGCCAGAACTTCGGGCGACAGGTTCTCGCACTCTTGGCGAATATTCTCCTTAAAGGCTTCAAGAGTCTGAGGCTTGTTGACATAAACCCGCGACTTCAAAAAACCACATAAAAAGAAGTCTGGATCGGTTAAATCGGTCACCATTGCAAATCACCAAAACGAGAGATTAAGCGACCCGGAAATGCTTCCTTCAGAATATCGGTTTAGGTTCGAGCAATGGGCGCCGTTGCACCGTCACGTTGGAACCACATGTTCTCCCGTCCCAATTCATTCAATTGTGGAAGAAAAAATTCCGTACACACCGTCCACAGTCGTAGTTTGGCCTGCAGCGTTCTAAAAAAAATTTCCCGATGTAACTTTAAGTAACTTTAAGCGGGTGTAATGGTTCTTCGTGGGTGATACACGGATTTGTGGTGCCCCAGAAACGATTATTTTTTTTATTCCCGTAACCGGTAAGATGCATATTGTCGCTCATGATCATTATAATTTTCGATGAAAAATCGACCACCGATTCTCTGAGATTCAGGATGGCTTGAGCGTAGTTTACATGCGTTTGGCGTCAACAGCTAGCAGCTGATGCACTGTCTGTGCTTTTTAAGGCAACAAGCTTTCTCCAAAATTCTTCGACATCTTGGGCAACAGCAGCGAAATTCTCATTTAGGGGCATAGTAAACGAAGATGAGGACAAAATGTCAAAGGACAAAATAACAATATATATGGGCTGGCTATAGGCCGATGTACGTAACGTGAATGAGGAAAATCCTAGATTAGTCGTCAGATGTTAGGAATTATAATGTACTTATGTATATTAATGTTAAGTAGATGTAAGATTTGAACAAAACGTTGGAGAATAAAAATGAATTTAAACAAAAAAAAAAAAAAAAATTCTTCGACATCTTGGGCAACAGCAGCCAAAATTCTCAGCAGAACGGCTGCTCCGAGGCCGGCCAGCCTTGAGGAGATCTCGTGTTTTCCCAGTTTCTTCAAGGCGACTGGCCAAACGCCGTAGTGGTTGGCCTGTTGGTGTCGGATCGCCATGAAATCAGCGACAAATTTCACGCTGCGCCAACACAACCGACGAATTGTTGCGCAAAAAAATTGGAAACAATTATTCCGCGTTCTTGCAGAGTAAACCGATTTATGGCTTGACGATTTATATTCTGCGTTTGTTTACTTCAAAAATTTCAAAACCGAATTGATATTTGGCACCTTTTGCAAAAGTTATAAGGTTTTCCAATAGGGAATTTACTTTTGCCCCACCTTGTATAAATCTTATGAAAAACACTCCAATATTCATTCGAAAAATTTATTTCTGAAATTGCTTACTTGATTACATATTGAAACTAAAAAAAAATCTCAGTCGATCCTACTTTACCAACACTTGATGAAATTCCACAGTACTCGAATGACGTAGCGCAATTCATAAACAAATTTGAAAATATATTGAACAACTTGTTTGTGTGAACTCAACATTTCACTTGAAATCCTCCATATGAATTATTTATGAATATTAAAATCCTTCTTACTTTTTGATTACGAATTTGACTGAGAAATCTCACACTTTATTTATTTTGCAACATCACCTGCTGTTGGCAAACAACAAATTGTGTCAATTATCATTAACCCAAAAGTAATATTTGAAATGTGTATTAACCAACCCATCATGCATCAGCCAAATCAATCAGGGCACATAAAAGTCAATATATTTATTTCAAATTAAGGACTACATATTTGTGATAACTGATAATGATAACGTAAGCAACAATGTCAAGTGATACTGAGTAAAACACAACTGGGATATCATCTCCACTTTCTGTTTTTTTTTTTCATAACTTCAATAGCAACTAATGATTTCTTTTACAGGCGGAGGAATGAAATCGAATTTACATATACATACATACACATATGTCTAAAATATATTGACTGTACACCCGATATATTTACGTATAATTAACATTTGTAAATTTAAATGTGACATAAATATGTGATAGGATTTCTGATTCAATTGCAGGATTGTTATACAAAATTGAATCAATATAATTTTCGTCCTTTGTTTCTAAACTACAATTTTCTCATATTTTTTTCCTTTCCGTTTTGATTGGAATTATTGTTACGTACCCACATGTCAAAAATGTTTTGTTAAAGAAACGGGGAGGGGAAATTGGCACCAAGAGGAAATATGAAGACAAGCAAATGAAATAAATTTCACAAAAATATTTTGAAAATCAACAGCAATGCCAACATTCATTCACTTATTCGTGTCAATCATGATGGAGTATTGATGTGAATTGGGGTGTATATAGTATATTGGGAGTGTATATTTGTCAGAGAGGGAGAGGGGTACAGAGAATGTAAGAAACATCTTGTTTGTTTTATGTAATGCACTTCGGTAGATATTTACCCCAATCTACGGGTATATTTTCCCCAGTGTAATGACTCTGGGAGATACAAATACAGATTTTGTTCTAGCAATCAAATTATACTGTAGTGGTGAATATTCTAGTTGTTAGATCAACGAAAAATTTAAAAACTAATGCGGTTGTACCAAATAATATATTGGCATGTTCAACTAATTACTTGAATTTAATGGCTGTCACAACCATATGTTGATGTCTCTACTGCACTCTACCGAAACAAACTCTCTACTGAGAAACATCTTCATGCCGATGTTTTTGGTCTATTGAAAGCAAGCGCGGCACTTATCTTGCGCACAGCTTTCTCATCTTCACATCTTCGGTCAGTATATGATATATAACACTTTTTGAAATGCCTATTATTTCAGCTAGCTCACGCACCTTCAGCCGACGATCATCCAATATCATTTTGTGGATTTTCTTAACTGGCGTGGACACCTCAATTGGTCCACCACTTCGGTGTTCATCTTAGCAGCTCGTAAAGCCTCGTTTAAACTCTGCCCCCAATATTTTGCAGTCGTAAACGAAGGCACAGATTCCCCCAGAGTAGACTCTAGCTCGTCTTTAATATTGCGTGGACTGATACCTTTCAAATGGAAATATTGTATCACATAATGGTGACCAATTTTTTCCATGTTTACACATTTACTGAGATCGCTTACTTTTGATGGCTCAAATAAAAAACTAAACAAAGTGACGCCTTGGAACTTAAAACATATGCTTTATAAGGTTTCCACTTTACACCAAAATATTTATCTATACGTCAGGTTGGGTAATTTTCGGACCGCCCTCGTACAATGGCAACTGATAGAGATCGTGGTCCACACACGATGAACGCGCTAAAATTTCATCAAACGTCAGAACTGCAACAACAATAATATGTTGACCATTTGGTGGGATTGTAAGGGAGTAATTAATTTTGAACTGCTTCTTGAAAATCAATACATAACTTCTGGCATCTATTGTCAGCTATTGACAAACCTAAATTGGGACACTGAAAGAATCACCACCTGAATTGGTAAATCGATATGGCGTGAAACACAATTGTGCAGACTCGGCAAAAATTCGTGGAACTTGGATGGGAAGTGATGCTACATCCATATTTGAATGGAAAATCCTTCAATACAGAAAAGGACCTACAAACTGAGCTGTTCGAGTATATGGGCTTTTTCAAAAATGATCGACATTTTGATATTTTTTTTTCCAAATTTTTTTTGGATGACACGAATGACGCTTTGATCAAGCAAAGGGTAATATTTTAGCATACCAAAACAGTTCGCGTTAATCATTATTGCAAACGGCGCGAAAGTTATGGAGGTTTTAATTATACAAGAATTATTTTTGAGGTTAGGATTTTTTTTATCTGTAAAATTTAAAATCATGAAAATTTTTTAATGCCTATTCGGTTTTATTCTCATGCTTAAAAAAACCTTTCATTTGGTGTCAATCGCGGCGGAATCTATACATAACTGCAGATGTCACAAAGCAAAATGTGTTTGAAGAAAAATGCCGCTGTACCCGCTAAATATGGACCGAATTGAACATATTTATATATGATCTTTAGTTTACCGCCGCACTTCATTTCCAATACTTTACATTGATTTTAAACCAGGATTAATTAAAAAAACGCGAAACAAAATCATGAAATTTTCGCAAAATTTTTATTTTCTTTATAAAATTTTTGCGTTTCAAAATATTTTAACGCCTTCTTGACGTTGAGGTGCCATTTACTAAGAAGTTTAGATCACGCAATACATAAACCAGTTTTAAATAATATTGCAAATGTCAGGCGCGAAAACTGTCATTTTTGACAAATTTACGCCAATTCTATAAAAGTTTGAGGTCATCGTTCTCAGCAACTAGCAGCCTGACATCGACGTGGTATGGCGCAAATTTTGGCAAATTACACCATCTATTAAATACTGTTGACGAAATGCAATTTTCTTGAATGGCGCAAAAACGCAATAGAAATAACTGCGAAAATTGAAAAATCGGAAAATTTTGGTTTCAAAAATGAACCGCTGTATAAATTTTTTTACAAATAGTAGTATGGGCATAACTTTTATAGTGTAAATATTTACTAAGTCTAGTGACTTTATTTTATATCAGTGGGCATCGAAGTTTAAAACTAAAAGTGGAAAAGTGATGAAATATGAAAAAAATCCTTGTAAATTTCAAGCCTTTTTTTGAGTTTTTCCATATTTGAGTGCCCATAACTTTTAGAGATAAAGAACTGATGGTCTGAAATTTTGAATTTCCCAGTTTTCTAGTGTGCCCTACCATTGCCTTTTTACCGTTTTGGTCAAATCGAAAAACTGGAGAAATAATAAGCATCTGAACTCAGTTTCAACAAATGTTGAACATTATTGAAATAGCCCATATATATCTATGAATCTGGGATCAAAAAGTTGCCTGAACGATGGCAGAAAGTCATTGATTGATGAGATTAAAGTTAATTATTTGAATAAAATAATTGAAAATTACTGTGAACAAAAACATCGAAATTATTTTCTGCCAATCCAATACATGTTCCCGCATAGGGACTGTTTTTTTTTTTTGAGTGATAAAAAGCATATGCATGAATCCCCATTATTTGTTTCCATAAAATCATAATTTTGTTTAGAACAAAATTAAAAATTTGTTATTAAATTGTCTATTAATTTAGCAAAATTAATAATTTTGCACATGCTTCTTCATAATTCGTACGATTCAACAAAACAAAATTGAATGAGATGTCAGGGGACACCCGGTAGGAACGAAGTTCATTTCGGTATATATGTATTATGTACTAGTTAGTTCCAACACGCCTAAGGGTGCGTACAGAGTGGCCGCTTGTTGCCGAGCCGAGCCGACTGACGCTTATTGCGAGAACCAATGCGAGGAAACTGGTGCTATAGAAATTAGTACAGATAAGCGCGAACAGGTCATAGTGGGTGCCGAGCTGGTCAGAGCGCAAAGCTGATTGAGTGCGAGAAAACAGTCCCAAAGCGTATTTCAGCGCCGAAAAGATATTAAAAACAAAAATTTAAGAAAAAGTAAAAAAAAATAAAATAAAAATTAAAAAAAAAAATAAAAATTAAACAAAAAAATAAATACTAAAAATTAAATAAAATTATAAAATTTTAAAAAACTTATAAAAATTAAACACGAATGAACAACAAACCCAAATGCTTACAAACATAGTACATAAAACACAAATAATAGATAAAATATCAGCGCTGATTCTCGCGTCCACTATGAACACTCAAACTTGTTTCTCGCATGAACAAGTTCTCGCAATAAGCGTCAGTCGGCTCGGCTCGGCAACAAGCGGCCACTCTGTACGCACCCTAAGGTGCCTGCTGAAAAATACGATAACTTAAATGGATCTTTAAGAAAAGGTACTTTTTGTGAAATGACAAACTTTTTTTAAGAATTTAATTTTCATAGAATGTATTTAAGAAAAAGAAGCAAGTTTTGGGTCCTTTTTGTAGGAATTATATTTTATTATTATGTAGTATATTTTCTTTTTAAATAGAGGTACTGCTTTTATTAAAAGCTAATTTGTTTTAAAGAAAATGTACTATTTTTAAGACGAAGTACTTTTTGTAAGAAAAAGCCATAAGAGTATGATTTTTTTTTACAAAGAAGTACTTTGTTTAAAAACAGGTACTTTTTAAAGAAGTTGTGCTCTTTTTAGGAAAATTATATTTTTTTAAGAAAATGTACTTATTTTCAGAAAGGCTACTTGTCTCAAGAAAAGGAAAGGCATTGTTTTATTTTTAAGAAAAGCTACTTTTAAGAAACGGAATTTTTGTAAGAAGATGTATTTTTTTAAGAGAATGTATTTTTTGAGGAAAAGGTTTTTTTATAAAATGGGAATTTTTTGTTAGAATGGTAATTTTTTCAAGAATACGTACATTTTTAAGAGTAGGTACTTATCTCAAGAAAATTTATTTTTTTCACAAAAAATGTCAAAGAAAACGTAGTTTTTTATTTTACAATTTGTTGTAAGAAAATGTAATTTTTTAAGAAAAGGTACTTATTTAAAAATCAATGTGTGTTCGAACTCACGGGCTATGTGTTAACACCTTTTTGTTACACGGTACCTGTTCGATTTGTATGAACACATTAGTAAATGTTACATTGGAAAATAAAAAAAAGAATAGTTTTTGTGCGAAGGCTCTTTTGCTGTTGCACTTTCTGGTTTCTTACATCTGCTTTAACATTAGATGTAATACTTTTAGAACAAATAAAGCAATATTTAGCTCACTGAAATAAATGTTTTTGTTAGGTCACAAACAGAGCGACGACAAAAAGTATTGAATAGTATAGAGAACTTATTGCACTCCTTTTCCGCTCTCATGTAGATAGTCTGAGTAAAGAAGCCTAAACGAGGCTTATACTCTTTATAGAATATTTCAATATAAATACACCATTTCGACAATGTTATTACACAAAACGATACAAAAAGCATAAGTGTTTCAAAAAGCATCAATATATCACAACAAAATTAAGAATGGACCAAGTTATTACAAAAAGAGACTAATACGTTTTGAATCATTGGCCAGATGTCGCCAGTGCTTTGGAATCATACAATTCGTTCAATGAGTTCTCTATACTATTCAATACCCTTTGGCGACAACGACCTGGTTGGTTGTTCGCTGCCGCTACATCAATACCATCATACTTATTTTCAGGCAGAGACTATTGCTGTACAACAACAATGTATGTGATGCTAACGCTGTGTTTTGCCTTTAGTTGTTAACGCATCAAAAAAATACTTTTTGTATGAAAAGTTACTTTTTGTAAGAAAATTAAATTCTTTTAAGCAAAGCTACTTATTTAAGATAAGGTATCTTTTGTAAGAAAAGGTACTCTGTATTTTTTTTGTAAAAATTTACTTTTGTTTAAGAAAATGCACATAGCTATGTGGCCTGCTCCACGAAAAGGGACCTCTGCGCCGAAAAAATTTTTTTTACTTTGTGAGTGATTCTTATAGGAAAAAAAAACGCTCTTTCAAATGCCGCAAACCGCAAATTTCTATGTAAAAATGAACAAATCACCTGTAAAAATGAACATAATTAATGAAAAAATTGACAAATGTGATATAAATAAATATAAATATGTTATAATATTTGAAATTTAAAAAAAGTTCAATATCAAAGGTACAAAATTACAAAAATATCAAAATTTTACTCTGTTTTACTCCTAACACGTTTTTTTGGTGGTTCTTCTGTAGCGGAAAAACGAAGCGCTTTTTTTAAACGCGTTTTTCTCAATAACTTCTTTTCGGCCCAGAGGTCCCTTTTCGTGGAGCAAGTTACATGTATAAGAAAATTTTCTTTTTTTAAACATCTTTCAATTTGGCTTTTCCAAATTTACTTATTATAGAGTTCAAAACTATAATAAATTCTAAATATTAGTTACTGGCTCCACCTAGAAAACTTTCCATTAAACAAGAAATTTCCTAACATATGTTAGTCTAGACACAAACCAAATTAAAAGTACCCAATATAGTTGATAATACTGGGTTGTAGCAAAATAGTGGTGAACAAAACTTGTTTATTTTTTTTCATTTAGCCCCCATCCCGCAACGTGCGATAAGGAACTTCGTTCCAAAAACTAAAAAAATTACAGCAGACAGTTGTCCGAGGCTTTCGGCCACGGACTGTCCCTGCAGGCTGTGTCAGAGACACGGCCATTAAGTTTAACGTAGAATACGCCATCCCATAAGACAGAAAACATATATAACAATAAATTCATTTGCTTATATTATTTATCATTTATTGTTATATATGTTTTCTGTCTTATCGGATGGCGTATTCTACGTTAAACTTAATGGCCGTGTCTCTGACACAGCCTGCAGGGACAGTCCGTGGCCGAAGGCCTCGGACAACTGTCTGCTGTAATTTTTATATTTACCAACGGCATTTAATTCAAGTCCGTTTAAAAAAAAAATATTATGTTCAATTTTTTTAAACTTAATTTAATTTATGTATTTTAATTAATATTTTTATTGAAATAAGTTCTGCGAATGTTGAGAGGGCCGCCCTAATATTAAAAAAGGTTTACCTTATCGAGTCTTCGCATTAGCATTCGAGCGTTGTGTGAAAGCTTTACGCTTTACAATTCAAAATTAATGTTACAACAGCTTTATTAAAACTTTCGCAAAAAAGCTTTATTACGTTAGCTTACTGTTTGTTTCACTTTTTACTAGATACATGTTGCCAAACAACTAGATACATGTTCCTAAGCAATGTTGAGCAACCAAAAACACTCAACCAAACACCACATATATGTTTGAGTGTATGTGTTTAAACAATTTTCATATGAGAAATTAAAATACTAGAAATATATCAACCAATATGAAATGTATATCAAACGAAAGATAACATCTTCATTTACCTACAAAAACAATTTTAAAAAAATTCATCTAGCCGTTTCCTCAAATTCAATGAAATAAAGATTACAACAATAAAAACCTGACATGACTCCTCATACCGTAAGGTAAGACGTATTCTACGTCAAAACACTTTTTTTATTTCTGGAGTTGGAATCGGAGTCGGGGCCGTAGTTCCTAATATTACCACTGCGCAGTTGGAGTCAGATTTTTCACAACTCCACACCCCTGGTAAAAATAATAACATTTATATTGTAAAGTAAAGTTAATCCTTGCTTATACTTATATTACCCAGTAGTAAGACCAAAAACAAAATGATTGTCGTGATTAAACTTACCTATCCAACTTTATACTATTGCAGACAACGGAACAGTAGATTGATGCACATTTTGAATTTGAAGTTTCTTCAAGCAATGGGGTTTTATTTTGGATTCGTTATTTGTAACAACAGAAAAGACACTGTCACTTAAAGCAGCTTAATAAATTGCTCGCAATTGCACTTGCGGTTCGCTACGCGGGTGCCCTTACGGGAATATGATGGAATAAATCCTGTATGGGATATGCAACAACAGACTAGAAATCTACCCCCGTATAAAACACAGAAATTAAAACAAAATTAATTAAAACTTTTTATCGGAGTTTAACTAAAATATGACCAGCCTGACGTTTAAATTAAACCAATGAAGTTAATTCAGAAAAATAAGAAATATTTAATATTTATACTCAGGAATTGAATTAAGGATTAACCCCAACGTTCTCTATATCAAATCTGTATCATTTAAGCAGTAAATTAATGTATTCTCCTTTGACGGTCTGCTCTAAAATCACTGAAACAACTATTCTCATAATCAAAGTAATCCTAAAGTCTCGCCATCAATTCCACTTCAGATAATCCTCCCTCAACCAATATAGACTGAGTGTCCCCCCACACAAATGTCATTTGAAGATTTTGAAGTCAAGCCAATGCTAATTACATGGAATACTAAAGCGAAAGGGAAAGACTCATCAAAGAACCTACTTAGCTCTAGCATATGTGAGCACAAAACCGTCGCTTAGGCTAATCAACAATATATTATTATGGGCAGATGGCGATGTTGATGTCGCTGCGACCCTCGTATAAATATGTAGCACGAAATGGATGTAGATGTAATGACACCATTGTAGATTGTTACATTTATGTAATGAATCAAGTAGGGGACGCGGATAGCATCACAGCTGCCAACTTGAAAGTTAATTTAGACGAAGAACTTAGACTCAGACTGTGATAGGCAACGGGATCCGGATCGGCTTGGGCTGATGATGATAGAGACGCTGCGACAGATTTGAAATACAAAATACCGGAGAAGAGAAGCAAATAAGAGTTATAGCTGAAACCAGCACTGAAATCAATATGCAATATTGTAAATTGTTGAAATGTGCCAACAATACCAAAGATAGGGGGAAAGTGAAAGGAAAAACTGACTAACAACGCTGGGGTTGTAGAAAAGGAGACAAAAAATAACTTTCATTCAAGTGTATTTAATGAAAATTTAATGCTAGTTGTATATACGTGGGGGAATCGAAAAATATAAGCATTTCTACACTGAACGCAAAGGTTTTGTAACGAGTAACGAGAATATTCGTTGCCCCAGCAAATAATTTCATCGAAAGCGAGCTGACCTAAAATGTTATTCTCGCTAATAAAATGTGTTCAATAACTGTAAGTATTTCGTCATTGTAATGAAAGAGGTGGTTGTCATTGCACAGAATTTATTTTATTGCTGCACTGATATTGTTTGAATGAAATTCCTTCATTGCTGTAATGAATTTGGGTCACTTTTGCAATGTAATTGTTTCGTTGCTGCAATGAATTGGTTTCACTTTTGCAATGAATTTGCTTCATCGCTGTAATGAACTTATTTCACTGTTTCAATGAATTTGTCTCATTGTTGCAATGTATTTATTTTATTGTTGTAATAAATTTGTTTCATTGATGCTCTGTATTTATGTGCTTTTACCTAGATTGTCCAAAATTATTACAGCAATGAAAAATTATTAACAAATATGTTCTTCTTTCAGTAAAGTCTACCGGTTTTATTTTGTTATCATCGTTGACTTAGACTCTTGGCAATATGAACCAGCTACATACAAAGATCACATTAGAAGCGAACCGTTACATGAAATCAATGAATAGTTTTATCAATTATTCCTCCATAAACTGATGATAAAATTTCGTCGATTCCATGTTGCGGCGGCATTAAGAGGTAGCGTAAATTACAAATAGGTATGAAATTATCAACAATACTGAAAACAGGAAACACAAAATTTCCCCCTCAAGTACAATCTCGTGCGTTAGATATCGTATTATAGAGAGGAAATCACAATAATATACACGCATACAACTACATTGTGAGGTAACAAAAAGTATACGACTAATCTTTGCCGCAAGCTTTTGCCAACCAATTTGACGGATCTGTCGAAATTTGTCAATTATATGTCCGTAAACTTGTGCACATTGGACCGCATCGTGCTTGTAGTTGAGTCGTTTCCCAGATGGAACGTGAATAATATGCAGCACCTCCTGAAAGAGACGTCGTGAGTAAATCATCTCTTCAGTTAGAATTTTCACTTCGCCAAATATTGGCCTGTGTTAAGTTAATATACAGCGGGTTGGGAGTGCTGTGTTGCATCCCAAGGCCCGTAGTGTGCCTTTTGGTCGGATTTATGTGATAAAATTCTCGCCCTCAGTTCATTCCCACATATACCTTCACATATACCTTCAGACATATATCGGTTTTGTCCCCGTTGCACCTGATCTGACACTGATAAGGTCCAATCAGGTCTCCAAAAATTGGCTTTAGTCTTTCACATAATGCGCTCGACAAGATCTTATACGCGATGGATAAAAGACGGATACCGCGATAGTTGGAACATACTCGTACACACGGATGACCCTTTTTGAATACAGGACATAATATATTGAGACTCCAATTAACAGGCATAGATTCTCCCAACCATATACCGCACATAAGTTGATGCATGTGGGTAAGCAGTCCTTCGCCACCGGCTTTAAAAAGCTCAGCGGATCTAATCTCGCCTTGGCTGGGGTACACTCTACACTGTCTTCCACAATCGTTACCTCCTGATCTATAGTGGAAGAATCTGAGTGGAGTAGTGCTGAAACGTGGTATCTCTATATTTTAAGCTCACAGTGGTTTTCTGTTCACGTCCTTGCAGGAGGGCAGCCCATTAGTCGGCCCGTTACTCAATCTTCTTACCCTCTGGAAAAATTTTCGGGATTCGTTATTGATCCTATACATTTCCGTTTTTTCACTCTCTCTCTCTCTGCTCCCACTTCCATTTTTTTCTCCTAAATAGTTGGTTTTCTTTCCTTCTCAGCCTTTTGCACCGCTCATTCGCAGCACGCGTTGTAATTTACTGTTTCGTTGCCATACGTGCAGCGTCTTTTTCATCAGTTGCAATGCGGCATTCTTCGTCGAACCAAGTTCAGATACGATAGCCAAGTTCAGTCCTCGTAGCGGTTTCCAAAGAATGGGAGATGTTCTTCCACTGCGCTTCTTTGTCCTCAGGAGGGGGAGTATTCCGCTCTAGCAGGAGAGTGAGATTTTGGTGATAGGACCTTGATATCTCCGGTATTTGCAGCTTTACAATATCTAGTTTTTCCCGTGTTCGGCTTCGGACGTTTTCCGCCCTGCTCAGCTTTGTGCGAACTTTCGCAGCCACCAGATAATGATCCTAGTCGATATTGGCACCTCGAATCACACGTACATCCATTACATTCCAGGATTTCGTGGCATCTTTTACCAAGTGGTCAATGTGGTTCTTCTTTCTCTTATCAGGAAATATCTCGGGCGCCTTATGTATGTCCTTATGTTGGAGTCGTGTGCTACTAACTACCATGTTCTTTGCTGCACCTAAGTCAATAAATTGTATTCCATTATCGGAAGTGGTATCAAGTAGATGATGGTTGGTCGGAAGACACTTTCCTTTCCTAATTTGGCATTAAAATCGCCGAGAATAATATTAATGTCGTGGTCAGGGCATCGTTCGTATACTTCCTCCAGGCGCTCATAAAATGTTTCTTTGACCTCATCATCTTTATCCTCTGTCGGTGAGTGCACACAAATTGACGAGATATTGAAGTATTTCCCTTTGATGCGAATTGTGGCTGTGCGGTCACTCACTGGTTTGTACCTTATAATTAGTTGTCGCAGTGTTTTGCCAACTACAAATCCGCACCCGAATTCGTGCTGTCTCTCGTGGTAGCTGTAGTAAATATCGAACTTTTTCTTTCTGGTGCAACTATATCCCGTCCATCGCATTTCCTGGATAGCTGTTATTTTAGCTTTATAGTCTTCGAGGACATCCACCAATTGGAACGTGGAACCGGTCCTGTATAGTGTTCTTAGGTTCCAGGGACATATCCTTAAATGCTAGTGTTGTCAACAGTTGGGGGTTTCTTCGGGAGTCAAACCCATCTCACCGAGGTTTGCATTTTACCTACTGCCAGGATGATTATATTTCAGGAGCCCATTATAGATCAGACGCTGACCAGAATGCAGTGTGTCGAAAATAAGTTTTGGTTTCTTCAGTTCTGATCTGCCGTGGGCTAGGGGTGTCGGCTTATCCAACTTCAAAGGACAGAAGAATGTGTCCCCTACTTCGAAGAGCTTTAGTGACAGCGTCACCTAATATGCGTGAGACGTATCAGTGATCGCATGACCAATTAGCCTGCTCATTCGTTTCTGCTGTTCCTTGGTAGCTATCGGAGGTTTCTGATAAAGCCATTGCCCACGACATACTTCGAGAAAGTAGTTATTTCGCTTCACGTGGTCAATTCTGAAAGCCCAATTTTGGCACACTTTTCCCCTCATTTCGGATGGTATCTCTCCAATGACACGTGTAATGTTGTCTCCTAAGGCAGCAATCGTGGTTAAATTGCCCCCACACGATGAAAAATCTGTCTTTTTTTGTTTGGATCCAAATATAACGCATTTGTAGCTTTTCGCAAATATACTCTACTTGTGCCCAACCACATTGTGTTTGGTACTCAATATAACATGTTTGAGACACAATGACTAATAGGTTATAATTTGTATTTTGGACACCCAAATGTGGCTTTGTTTGTTGAAAACCGTTAAAAGCAAAGACGAGACAGACAAACAAGAAACAAAAAGGCAGCAGATCTTCAATTCATGAAAACAATGCTTGCAAATATGAACATGATTCCTGCAATATGTTCCTGGGGCTGATATTTTTCAGCGTGCATAGAAGAGAGACTTCACCTGCTCCCACAAAAAATAATTCTCTGGGGTCAAATCGCACGAACGAGGCGGTCAATGGATAGCGACACAATATGAGATTAATTGCTCACCCAACTCGCCTCTTTATTGGTTCGTAGTATCCTGTTGAAAAAAAATTTCAGCTAAGTCCCATTCTTCCATACTGGAGGGAAACAATTTTCTTGTTCATCGAATGGCACCGTTAGAAAAGAGTTGAGACGTTCTTACCTCAACTTTTCCATTATTAACTACTATAAATTCCAGAAACATCGGTGCTTTTTTCTTCACTGTGTTGACTTTTGTGATCTTAACGTGCGATACTATTTTACCAAAATAAGTTTCTTAAGAATTTCCTCGATTTTCAGAACTTTTATAGATCTATTTTTCTTTTTGATAATTTGTCATCCAAACTTAGGGATCAGTATGTAGAGTCTCCAAAAAACCGTAATTTTTTAAAAAACGGTTTTCGGTATGTTCGAAAAATCAATTTTTCAAGAAACCGTGTTTCGGTTTTTTATTTTGGCAAAACCCGGTTTTTCGGTTTTTTTTGTTTTAAATTAAATTACACATGTAGAACTTGCAATACACTCGTTTAACTACCATTTCTATACTTATTCGTGTTGAAAACTCACCATTTCACAAATGTATTTATTTAATTACTATAAACTATATATGGGCAATTCCACAGAAAGGTCCACCTTTTGTCACATGACGTCACCCTCGTTAATTGCTTATTGTTTAAAACCAGTTAGTTAGATTGTTGTCTCATCTGTTATTAAATATACAGCTTTTTACATTCTGTATTTAATACAAGAATAAAAAACAATCGAACTTCATAGTCCTAAAATATAAACAATTTACGACGCTGACGTGATGCGACATAGGGTTGCACTTTCTGTGGAAATGCCCATATTTAAAATCAAACTGTTCGAGCTTTAGGTCTATTTTAAATTATTTTATTCTTCAATATTTCGCAATAAAAAAAATAATGAAATTAAAAATAAATTTTTAATTAATAATTATGCTTATTTTCCTAACGATGCTACCCAATGGGTAGCGAAATATTGAAACATAAAATATTTTTTAAATAGACCTAGCGCTCGAATATTTTAATTTTAAATATAATACGAAAGGTCAGTTAAATCACCACATTTTAAAAAATAGATATCGTATTCCAATTTGGAATGCGGGTTTAATATAAAATTTTAAAGTTTTATTCAAATTCGAATTAAACTGTTTTAAAATCGAAAATCATATTCATACTTGAAAAAGATTTTCATGTATGAAAATCTTATTAAGTTTAAAATATTTAGTTACCAAATCATTTTAAGTTTGAAATTTGATAAAAAAAATTGTTTGAAAAGCTTAATTAATTCTTAGTTAATTTTTAATTAATTCTCATTCAAATCATCAAATAATTTTGAAAAAAAACTGTTTGGATATGTCATTTAGATCATATGTCAATATGGAAATGATGTTTCTTAATTCCAAAATTTAACTAAAATTCGAAAACCATATCATTATTGATTATTAATTTTATTAAAGATATTAACTCGAATTAAGTAAAATCCGATTAACCGGTTAACCGACGTCAAAACCCACTTTCCGGTTTGTTCGAAAATTACCTTTTGTATAAAATCGGCACACGATTAATAGGCAATACAACCGGTTAACCTGTTTCACCGGGTTTTCGGTTCCGATTTTGGACACTCTATCAGTATCTCAAAAATTATTTCAGACCCAAAACAATTGGAATTTTGAGATCACAGTCTTATATATTTTCCGGCACAAGATGTCACCAAGACACATTTGCCCAAATCTCTGCATCAGTTTGCGCCATATTTATCGAATTGCCTACTTATGTGTTGTTTATGTTGCAGCAACAATATTTCGCATAGCATCGCACCACGTTGCCGGTTGGCACTTGCTAGTTTTTCATTAAAGCATTTTAATCTCTTAAACCTCTTTTACAAACAATAGCCCAGATTTTTTTATTTCCTACTCTGACTTTGTAGTCCCTATCTCTGGGTCTGCTGTTGTTGCTTCTCCTCCTCTTTGTTACACATTGTCTTCATTTTTTGTTGCTCTATGTCGTAGTTGTTGTTTGGTCGTTATTCATTGCAGTCCAATTCATCATGATGTTGCCAAAGCAAAAAAAAAAAACAGAGAAAAGTAAAAAACTACTCGTTCGGGTTGTTTCTATTTTAGGTCGATTAAAATAGAGACAGTACAGAAAAAACTGCCCTCAAATGTGGGCCAAATGTGTTGACTTACATTAGACACTGCCACTTGTCACACTCACTCATACACAAACAACGGCACACACACAAACACACACGTGCACAACCTTCCTTGCATGCATTTCATTTTGGAAAATAGATGGGCTGGTTGGTTGGTATAGACTACGCCAATTGTTAGAGAAAAATCGGGAAATACTCGTCGTACAATGTAAAAATAAATCTGATGCCATAAGTACAGAGAAAATCTGTTGCTTGCAACACCGGCAACATTACTAACTGACACCGTCATCTACATATAATAGTAGTACATGTGGACCCTTTAGGTTGCCCGTATGAGTGCTTTGGGTTAGCCATCCAATATGCAACATCTGTTGTCAACTTTATGCGAAAGGCAACAGAACAGAGCTGATCAGTTGAATGGGGCAAAGTTGGAGAAGTAGTAGATGCCACTGTCCCATCCACCCCGTTTGTCGGTTGCACTTTCAAACGTGATCCAAAAACAAGGAAGCGCAACAACAATAGCACATTAGAAGTCATTGTGAAAGTGTTACCGAAGTGGCAAATGCTAAATAGTAATATGAAATGCTGTCACACAGAAAAAGTCAAAGATTTCATTCATATGTATAACTATGAGGCAGGAAAGAGTAATTCTCCATTTTAAGGGTTAACAGCAGGCAAGTAAACGAAAATACGAAAACAACGAAGCAAGATGAACCCTGAAAACTCTATGGAAATTCGGAGGATGTTTGGAAAACTAAAAGGGCACATGGAACTGCAAATAATTACAGGGCTTATATCGCACACCAACTACGAAAGAGTAATAACTACAAATTACTAAAAATATATGAAACCAGAACAGAATTTTCAGTCGGGTGTAGAGACTTAAACATACCCTCACCCTAAGTCATCCACTGCATCCGAGTTCTGTTAAAGAATGCCTAT
Organism: Phaonia tiefii; assembly: GCA_963931995.1. Lineage (NCBI taxonomy): Eukaryota > Metazoa > Arthropoda > Insecta > Diptera > Muscidae > Phaonia > Phaonia tiefii. The sequence goes on along the minus strand of OZ008369.1, from coordinate 82,399,483 downwards.
ATTACATTAGGCATATTCGTTGAATGAATGGGCGTGGCAAATGTGACCATATTCACTAGCAGATTGATCATTTAATACCCAACTTAGTTAGGATCCTAAGTGGTTTTAGGGAATTTTTGTGACTACCAACTAGTGTATTCAAAACCGAAATCGGTTAACCGAATTCCGGCCGGTTAACCTTTCGTCGGTTTTGTAAAAATTACCGTATTCGAAGAATCGTTGTCACCGGCTATTTCAAGTTGTTTAACCGGTTTTGTCGGGTTTTATACAACTGATATGTATAACAACGCAGAATTATAAACAAAATAACCTAAACCTAAATAAAGGATGTGCGTGAAGATAAATTCGTAAATTACTTAGCAGAGCTCTGTTATAGATCTTACAGAGCTCTGTAACCCACTTTATTTTAAAGATAAATCGGCAATTTATTGATTTTTTCAAGTAAGTACTCGATGCAAAAATTTAAAATTCAATAGTTAAAACAAAACACATTCCAAGCTAAATATATTTTTTGGACTAACTAAAATATATGCAACGAAATCCCAAATATTGGCAAGATTTTGTTCCACTGTGGTCAAACGACAAATTCTCCAAGAACCAAATATATGCAGTTGGGTGGTGCCTGACACATAATTTCAGAATATGCCAACCACATATTTCGGAAGACCTTCAGAACCGAAAATTCTTCATTTTGAATTTCATATTCGAAAACAGTTTTTCGCCCACTGTACACAAACGATGAATTCTCCACGAACCTAACATATGCCAGTCGACAGTCCTTAGGAGTTTCTTCGAAATACCTCGCACAGAAAATTTCAAATTCTGAATTTCTGAAGGTCCTTGGGAAATTGTAGATTTTATATTACGAAGACATTCCTTAAGGACTATCGACTGGCATATGTTTCGATTCGCGTAGGCAGAAAACTGTTTCCGTATATGAAATTCAAAATTAAGAATTTTCGGTTCTGAGGGTCTTCCGGAATACGTTGTTGGCGTATTCTGAAAGGATGTGTCAAGCACTACCCTACTGCACATATTTGGTTCTTGGAGAGTTCTTCGTTTGACCACAGTGGGCCAATATCTTGCACTGGAACCTCACACAGAAAATTTCAAATTCAGAATTTCTGAAGGTCCTTGGAAAATTCTAGATTTTATATTTCGAAGACACTCCTTAAGGACATTTCAATGGAAAATGCATTCAATGGAAAACATTTTCGCTGTAGCGGAAAGTGTGCTCGAATAGCGATTGACATCAACTAGCAGCAATTGAATAGTTCTCTATTGGTCTCCTTGGTATGTAGACTTCCATAAACTGAAGCCCCGTGAACTGCCGATGCGTTCTCGTCGCGCTGAATGGGCTGGAGATCACTTGGCTGAAGATGAACCTTTTTACCGGAAACAAAATTGATGCACTTTGGACTCCGACAATCCACGCATCGTCGAGAAGACGATGCATCCACAACGAGTGACTGTTTGATGCGGTTTTAGGCAAGGCGGCATGTTCGAAAATGAGAAAGGAGCCGCGTTACCGTCAATGGAGAGCATTGCATTCGCCGTGAAATTTAAGTACTACGCAAACAATTGAGGCCATAAAACACCAAAAAGAGGCCCAAAATGTACTGAAATATGGGGTTGATCGAATGAGATACTGTGTCTATATTACTATTTTCTTTAAAGCGAAATTAAATTCCATGGCCCACACGTTATGTTTCCCATTACATCCCATGAAGGCATAGACTTACAGACTCTGATTTGGACCTGAAGTTTTACACCGGTTCCCAACATCATTTTGACAAGGTTTTTTATAGCTATGTACTCGGTAGTCGAGTTCAAAATTCAAACAGATTGAATTAAAAATAATCGATGTTTATAAAACGCATAGTTTTCGATTTTGTCATAAAAACCCGAAACCGGTTATTACCCATCTTCTACATATTGGTTTAACCGCAAACTGATTTCTTGAAAAACCAAATATTCGAAGAAACCCAAAACCGAAATTTTTGAAAACCCGCCTTTTTGAATATACTACTACCAACCAATTGGCCGTCCAATATTTATACGGGAGGTACAAAAAAGGGCATGGCGAAGTTGTTAAATTTTTACTACATAGTAGCTTTTGCCAAAATATTGATCATTACTAAATTGTATTAAGATCGGTTGTGGTTTACCGGAGATATCGAGTCAGCCAACCAGAAATAGACCCACCTTTTGCATCGAAGGTACGAAACTGTTCGTGGCACGGTAGTTAATTATTAACTACACAGTAACTTTTAGAAAATATTCCGTAGTACTGATTTTCATTAATATCGGCTGTGGTTTACGACAGTTGTCATGTCGATTAACCATTCATTCGCCCAACTTTTGCATGGTAGGTACCAGAATGGGTGTGCGGTTTTGCCACACAGTTTCCCTAGGAGAGTGGAATTTAAGTAAATTTTGTCTAGTACAAAATGGCATTACGATTGCTTCGGGTTTTCGGAACTTCTTGTGCCCAACAAGCAGACGGCTAAACAACTTCTGTATGGGAGGTACCAAAATGGGAATGTCAAAATCACACTTGTCCAATCGGTGGTTGGCATTTGATGATGTAAAGCCTTATACCTAATTTCATTAAGGTTGGAAGTGCTTCACGCGATTTATCTGATTGAAATCCCAGAAGACCAGCAAGATTTTGTATGGGAGGTACCATAATGGACATGGCAATCTCGCCTATTTTCTCCGGTTAGCTAAACATTGCGACAAGTTACAACCACGTTATATTTGCGTCCAAACAACAACAAAATACAGGTTTTTCAATGTGTGTGTTTCCAGTGTGTTTTTCAGTTTCAAACTTTTTGTTTGCCTATAGGAGTTATCCCTCCATCTTTACCCGTCCACCTTCCCCCATTAGAATTCGTCACTCTGAGCGACTCCTTCCACAGCTCCCTTGAAATTCATTCACTTAGTCGTCGGAGTACTCATCATATCAAGCATATCCAACATCATTCTCCTTGCGGAGTGACTCTCACATTGTAACACACATAAGTACATTGTCAAGATCAAGATAATGGTCAGTAGGCGCATAGTGGCTAGATAGAGCTGACTCCCGCTTAATATTGACGTGTCGTAACTTAATGTCAGCTTTGTGCCATGATATTCGTGATACTACCCCCCTCTCGCCTATGTACATTCCCACATATCTTTCGATGCTATTCCCCTTGCAAACTATTCGGTATACTAAACTTGATTCGCCACTATTCCCAATTTCGGATTCCAATTTCGTAAATAATCCTCCAAGTGTGTCCCATGACCTTGGCGTCATACTATATATAGTGTCGTCCATATATCCGGATTCTCGAAAACCTTCGAAATCCTCGAAACCCTTCTGACACATCCGAACATTCCAGCACTATTCCCCTCGTCCTCCGGTCCCCTCTCAATCACAATTAGTCCGTCAACTGCCCCAACCTGGAAAACTGTTCCGCTTCACAATGAACCCCATCCTGCCCCCATATCTCCCTTGTGGATATGATCGCCACCTTTAGTCAACACACTGTTCACGTAGTTCTCAGCAGTGTTGTGTATCGTACCCCTCGGATATTGGGAATGTTAATTCATTATCCTTTCAGACCATACCAATGATACCAATCCCGCAATACCCTTCTCAACCTCAAATAACAAGGTATCCAGTGAAAATTTCACCCCGAATTAAAAATATCGAATGTCGTCAATATGTCATTCATTGCACAAGTCCCCATAACCCTAAATAGGTCGTTCACATATCCAGCCAGGATCTTAGGTCCACCTGTGATTCCCAAACATCCATGCAAAAGTTCCTTCTTCACGACGTCGGCTACTATTGGAGATGCCGATGATCCCATGCGCAGACTCTTTTCTCGTTGGCAGATCCTATCCTCGTATACCAAATACCGGCCGTCCTAGATACAAAACTCCAAAATCCCCATGAACATATCCTCTGCTACCTCAGTGAACTTTCCAATTGTCGCCCATTTTCTCCCCACAACTCATAACGCTTAGTCAACAGGAAACTTAGGAATTGGAAACGCTGTCTGCCGAAAGCATCGTCTCATCCCTTCCAATACCCATCCATTCCACAAAATTCTCAAATTCTCCAGAGAGCCCCAGAGAGCCTGAGCCCCAAGTGAACCCTTCCAAAATACCAATGATATAATAGCATAGTTCGCCGGACAGGGTGTTAATCGAAGAACAGATCGAACACAAGGAATAATTCTCCTTATGAATCCTCGGCAGCCCATATACTCCGGGAGGTTTTCGTTTCCACCCCTCCCCCCTTTTCAACACATCACCAATGTGCCGTGCAAACAGTTCCCCTACCATAACATTAACCTCCCACTGTGGAATACTTGTTCGATCTCTTTCCATCCCACAATATGCCATCACGCCATTGACCACAATGCCCATCCTGTGGTCATAATCCGTGCGCTTCATCGCCACTGTGGCAATGGAGATGCTTGATATTATGAGTACGTCGACGACACAGCGACTGGATATGAAGGGACACATAGAAGTAGTCGCTCAGAATTACGAATTTCTAATGGTAAAATTGGGGGGATCAGTCGGACGACTAGAGATGAGGACGTGTGAGTTTGAGCTTCTCATGCTATCGTATTTATTGTTTTTGTTTCGTATCGTATTTATTCTAACGATGTTTAAATGTTATGGCGGTTTTGTAATTTAGATAATATGTTTTTGTAGATATAAATGTAAATATGTATATTAGCAGATGTTCCTGCACACAAAGAAAAAACTCATTCGTCCCAAACAAAATCTCAGATAACTGAAATTCATTTGGGACTGTAATTAGGAGAAACGAACTTCTGTTAAGCAATACATGTCATTCCGTTTAGAATAACCGAAAAATTTTTGCAGCAAACGAGTTATTAAAAATATAATCTGAAAAAACGTTTGCGAAGAACGAAAACGATTCCGCCAACTGTTGTTACGGTTACATCAACCCAGTTGTAGATACTCCAAAATAAAACAAACGTTTGCGAAAACAGAAAAACGTTAGCAGTAAACGAGTTATAAGAAATGAGATTTGAAAAACCTTTACGATAAACGAAAAACGGTTCCGCCAACAGTTCATTCGGCTACAGGAACTGAGTTGTAGTTGCTCGAAACTAAAAAATCGTTTGCGAGAACTGAAAAGCGTTTGCAGTAAACGAGTTTTGAAAAATGAGAACTAAAATAACGTTAGCGAGAAACGAAAAAAGGTTTCACCAACTATTCTTTTGGTTACAGCAACCGAGTTGTAGTTATTCTATACTAAGGAAAAGTTTGCGAGAATTGAAAATCGTTTGCAGTAAACGATTTATGAAAAATTAGAGCTGAAAAAACGTTTGCGAGAAACATTACTTGTACACTAATTCTTTTTTTTATGGCTTCCATAAGCTCTTTTTTGTCTAAATTTCCAACTTTTATGATTTTGGTTTTACCCATAAAGTTTTTTTTTTAATTAGTTTCGAAGTTATTCCTGTCAGTGTAAGATATTTCGCAGATTCTTTAAACAAAAAGTATGTAAACAAAAATTTTTAAAATTGAATGCAAAACTGAGTGTACATACACAATCGGAGCGACAACTTAGGCGTTGGCAATTTTTACACGCATTCTTATGTTAGAAGAACTAGAACTGGCGTTTCACGTCGCTTCTTAGCTTCTTGAAGCCAGGGAAATAAAAACAATTCAAATTGTTGTTGACTCTGCCAGAAAAGACGTCAAATGCCAGCTCTTCTTCTTCCATAAGAATGCATGTAAAAATTTTCAATGCCTACGTTATCTCGCCGATTGTGTTCAAAAAAGTGAAATTTCAAGTTTTTCAGCGATTTAAATTTCAAGTTTCAGCGATAAAATATGATTATGATGATAACAGCCAATTATTAATGCTAACGGTCGATTTAACTCCTGATCTTGACTTAAGGCTAATCATTTAGTGCAGGGCCCCGACTAATTTCAACCATACTGAAGACATTCCCAAAATTAACTGGTGTTAACAATTGTAGGCAATTTTCCACAAGCCAAGGGTATCTCCAATTATTTTGAAACGAGCCCCATTATAGATTGACAGATTTCCATATACCTGATAATTACCCAGTAAAACCTGTGTACAACACAAATCGCGTTTTCTCCTATACACAAAGTAGACTCGACAGTCGACGAAGTAAACTGTTCTATATACCAACCTCATATACTTTCCAGACCAAATGACCAAGACATTACATTGTATACAAGAAAAGTATATGAAACATCTTTGTAAGTTATTTTCGTATCACATATACACTCTCTAGCCACAAGATTTGTGAGGAAGTTAACAGTCTAGTACACTATCCAATGTACAATGTGTATGGGAATGTATGCAACAGTGATTTAATTCCATTATACTTACAGTTTGTGTATAATAAGAAAACAAAATGCATATGTAAATTCTATATGTCAAATATATTATAAAATATGAAATAAACATATAATATAAATTAAAGTATCTTTTAGACATATACAGGGTGTTCCAAAAACTTTCCGAAAAAATTAAATGCGCGATAGCTTGGATCAATATGAATATTTTTTGTTCTAACCCCTACCGTCTTCGAGTTATTCAATCTCAAAGATAAATGCATTTGTGAATGCATTCCTTAAATTTCAGAAACAACTTTCAATTTTTAAATAAATTTTCTTTGAATTAATTGTTAAAAAAAAAATTTCTTTATTTTCAAATTTCAAATTTTTTTTTGACACATAACTCAGCTAAAAATGTTTAAAAAAATCTAAATTGTTTTAAAATGAATTAAATGCATTTAGAAATGCATTATTTTTTGAGACGCTATAGCTCGAAAACGGTAGGGGTTAGGAAAGTGGTGCTGGAACAAAAAATATTCATAATGATCCAAGCTATCGCGTATTTAATTTTTTCGGAATGTTTTTGGAACACCCTGTATATATTAAGTAGCATACAGATTAATGTATAAAATATACTAACTATATTAAGTATCATATTTTGCAAACTCTCAAAACTCAAACGTGCGTACAGTTCGCAAATTTGTCACAACTTAAAAACACGCGAAGCAAAGGTGGTAAACAAATTCGGCAAATTCAAGTTCTATAAACAATGTATATAGAAGATTTGCGGAGGAGTAGGCAGTTGATAATATAACAAAACGAAATTATAATATCGATTGATAAAATCGTGCGTGACTACCTTTCCATAGATAAAGTGTATGGATGTGTAGGCAGTATATTTCTTGACTCATATACAAACACTGGGTACATTCCGGCGTGATCGGAAAAACTTCTGCTGGGTACGAATGATCATTGATCGCGTGTGAGCAGAATGAAATTGCCTTTTGTTCAAATACGAATGGTAGCAAAATTATGATAATGCATTGCGGTTCTTGTTCATATATGAAAGCTACTCCGTTCACAATCAATTAAAGGGAACAACGGAACAAACTTGTGAACTAATCATTAAGTTGTCTTATATAAAATATCGCTTCCTAAGTCAAAGTTTCCAACAGAATCCATACAATCTAACAATGATGTACTGACGTCGTTGGTTGAAGTATCTTCCCTAATTACATCGCTTCAGGCATCGAAATCCCCTAGCCTAGACACAATTTCTAATATTTTAATAAAAAAATCAATGAGTGTTCGAACTCACGGATGAAGTGTTAACACCTTTTTGCTACACGGTACCTGTTCGATTTCTATGAACACATTAGTAAATGTTGGCGTAGCAAAATAACTCCCCATGAAATAACTCCCATGAAATAACTCCCAACGAAATAATTCCCACCAAAAATGAAATAACTTCCAATAACGAAAAAATGAAATAAGTCCCACAAAAAATTAAAAAACTCCCAATAGCAAAGTGAAATAAGTCCCAAGACTTCTCCTACAGCACTTGTTATATGGGCCTTGTACAAACGGTAATTTTTTTTGGGAGTTATTTCATTGTCATAACATTGGGAGTTATTTCATTATGAAATAACTCCCACCAGAGAAAATGAAATACCTCCCAAAAAAACGAAATAAGTCCTACTAAAGTGGGAGTTATTTCATATGAAATAACTCCCACTTTTGTATGGAAATTTTTTGGGACTTATTTCATTTTTCTGGTGGGAGTTATTTCATGTGGGAGTTATTTCGCTACGCCGTAAATGTTACATTGGAAAATAAAAAATTATAGTTTTTTTGTATACACCGGGCAATGCTGAACATCAAATGACTCGCTCTGTTTGGCCATATCAACATCAACGAAACAACCAAACACACAACACTACACATACTTTGTCCGAAGTAGTTGACGTATACGTGTGTCACATAACCACAAGTTTGCCATATCAACAGCAACGAAACAGCCAAACGCACAACATCACACATACTTTGTACGAAGTAGCTGACGTATTAGTGTGTCACCATAACGTCGACTGCGCAAGCCCAAATGAAATTTTGCGTGGCTATGCTTTATATCTCCGTTCATCAACAGCAACAGACACATGAACATACATACATTATTATGTTAATACATACGCTATAGACACAATTTCGTTTGCCTCACCCCTGCCACGCCACCCTTTCATTCCACTCTTGCTCGCTCATTTTTGTTTAACACGTCATTATTCTCTTTCGCAGTCGCAGAAAATCTGGTTTTAGCAGCAGCATAAAATCTGACTTTGATAGATTTAGTCCCTATACGCCGCTATAGATGTTAACACATCAAAAATTTGCCCGTTAAAACAATTCAATTACTGGTAATAATTTTTAATAGCTGCATTCGCCTACAATATTTCTCAAATCATTTCCAAACGGCAAAAGTGCTGCCCATCCCAAAACTAAATAAACCTAAAAATTATCCCAGCAGTTATAGACACATTAGCCTTCTCAGTAACCTAGGAAAACTTTTTGAGAAGATTATCCAAATTAGAATACTTGATTATGCTACCAGTGCGTCCATAATAGCCAATGAGCTATTTGGGTTTAAAAAACATCAGATCAACCGAGATACCAATTTAATAAACACGAATAAACGTAAAAGTCATTCCACTGGTCTAATTATTTTGGACGTTGAAAAGGCATTTGACACCAATTGGCATAATGGGCTAATCTATAAACTTATACAGTCTAATTTCCCTAAATACTTCTGCAAACTCATCGCAGATTTTCTGAGCAACAGATGATTCGTTGTCTCGGTTAATGGAATATTATCATCCCCAAGGTCAATAACAACAGGCTTGCCACATGGTTCGATATTGTCATCTTTATTGTATTCGATATATACATCAGATTTTTCTCATCCATCCTATTCAGAATGAGGTTAAATATCTAAGAGTTGTGCTAGATAAAAAGCTCAACTACTGTAAGCACATCGAGGAAATCTGTAAAAATTCGTTACGAACAATCAAAGGTTTGTGGCCCCTTATAGGCAAACGATCCTCACTTTATAACAAAAACCAAAACCTTATCTTTAAAAGCGTAATAAGACCTACACTTACTTATGCATGTCCTATCTGGTACAAAGCTGCAAAAATACAACATAAGATACTACAGATTCTTCAAAACAAATGCCTTAAGATCATAAGACAAAAGACATTGGAGATATCCAACGCACCTCCTTCACATCGAAACAGGTTATGAAAAAATTTACGATTTCATACGTAGACTAAGTAACAAGTATTGTGACAATATAGAAAATTCTCCTTATCGTCTGATAAGAAAATGTAGAGAAATACCATAAAAGTAAAATGTACTCGGAAATTATCAATTTGAAAATGATATGCTTATAATACCATTATCTCACTTATATCCCTTCGATTTTTCACCCCACCCGATCACCCCACACGATCTCCTCAATATCTACACCACGTATATTCGGCCGAAAATGGAATTCAACTCTTATTTTTGGGCTGGGGCTCCAGCGTCCACCTTGGAGCTTCTAGACCGCGTGCAAAAGAGAGCGTTGAAGCTGATAGGCGACAGCAGTGTATCCAGCACTGTTGCCTCCTTGGAGCATCGACGAAATGTTGGCTGTGTCTCGGTATTTTATAGGTATTTCCATGGAAAGTGTTCCACCGAGTTACATGGCCTTATTCCAGAAGTTAGGGTAGTTAACCGTACGACGCGGTTTTCAAGTGAAACTCTTCCCTTTTCTGTTTCCTGGCCATTGGATCGAACTGCGCATTACAGAAACAATTCGTTCTTCATCCGAAGAGTCCGTATGTGGAATAAGCTTCCGGCAAGTGTATTCCCCACTTTTTACATCATCAGCAAGTTTCTCTCTTCTCTCTCTTTCCCCCTACTCCTATCCCATTTTTCTAAGTCCAATGCAATGCACTGCATTTATAGGGGACATCCCCTGAGTGTTGGTCTTCGCAAAAAAAACTATAATCATTTATAATGCATACATACATATTTCTAAAAATATTTCAATCCTTTTTTCTTTTCATATAAAGGTTTTACCTAATTTTCCTTTAATAAATTTAATATTGTAATAAATTCTCAAAATCGGTGATTACCAACTATAGTTGCTGTAATATCTATTGATAAAATCTCAAATAATTATGTAAATACAAATTGTAAATAAAGATGTAATACTAGTATTATTAGTATTAGTATTTTTTAATTGCTAATTCTCTTCCAACATTGGGAGCGATTAACATTTCAGAACAGCAATTATTGTCTTCCCAACCCTGTCGTAAACTCGAGGTGAAATAAGTAGACCTAAAGTGGCTGCAAATATGTTGAAAAGTCCTCATTCTGTTTAATCAGTCAAATCTAGCAAGCATGTATTTCTAAAATTTTTGTAATTTTTTGCATTTGCTTTCTGGAGCTTCTTCTGACAACTCTTCAGGCGATAAATTAATAATCGTATTTTGGCTTAACACTCTTCTGGGGCAGGCTGGTTGATTAGGAATGATCGGGCACTTAGTGCGTCGCACATACGATTATTCGGATTCGCTGTGTAGATCGAATCCCGGATATGCGGGATGCTGGCTCGGTATGTGCTGTGAATGTCCGGGGGAAACGGTTCGGTATAGGTTATCGTCGGGTGGGTTACATATGAACAGTGAGCCGAAACTCCTGTGTAGGAACAGTCAGCCGAAACCCCTGACGAGAAACAGGCTGTTAGTCTGCCAAGTTGTGCGTCTGCCGACACCTCAGTTACCTTTAAATGAAGCGGTACTTCTTCCATTTTGCTAGATCCAATTTTTATCAGGCAGAATATTAACATTATGATGCGTTAAAGAGCTCCGAAATATCTAATAGATTCCCTTAGAGAATCCCACCAAGTCCATAAACAATACATAAAGACTGCATTTCTCCAATTACATTTTCATTATCCTTTCGACCCTCACATAATACCTGTAATTTGTTGTTGACTCTTCCTGGTTTACTCTTCTGTAACCCTTTTTGTTTTTCCAACTGGCCTTATTAGTTTACGACTAAAACAAAATACCTGCTGTATGCTCTACTACCTGCACTTCCTGCAGTATCTTTTCGTTGCGAGGTTGCCGCAGTTTTATTGTTCCAGTATGTAGACGGGCAGGATAGGGCAGTCAATTTTAGTTTAATTAGTTAAAGGATTTAATAATAAACCGTCTTTAAGTAACATCTGTGGTAATAAACCTTCACTTTTTTAGTTTTATTCTCCCAAAAGTGGACAAAATTACTAAGAAATTTTATGAAAATCTAAACAACATAAGAACTCGTGTTTTATTATATTCCAATAGAATTTACCATAATTTTCAATAGGCAGCAACATATAATGATCCGGTGTATAGTTTGCCTATTATTCAATTCGGAAGAAGATATTTTATTTCAAATTTACGGCGTCTATTTCAGCTGGCAATTTTGCAGCTTTGAGAGGCTCTGCCATTCATAATTTTTATCCAATTTCAAAAAACTTTTCGAATTCGTAATCAGTGAGGGAGTCTTTAGTTTTTTAGTCCGTTAGATTTTAGCCGCGCTATGCGGGTTAAGGCCCCACAGTGCATCGATCGTTTGGGTTTCGTGTATTCTCAACTACTGGTAAACACGGCAGCCATCATGCAGGTAGTTTTTTTAAAGTTTTTAGATATTAAAATGTTTCCAGAAATTATGCAAGTGGCTAATTTATCGCACAAGATTAAGTAGAGCGAAAATCGTACGAAACCAGACGCAGAGGAAGCTGGACATCGGAAAGCTGCAATTACCAGAGCTAGCCACAGCCTACTCAAGGAAGCTCTCGCAACTTTTGGCACAGAACCCACCCTCTCCCGATGACGATCCTGATGCGCAGGGGAAACCCATTTCCGACTCTATAAAAACTGCCGCAACAACCGTACTTGGTTTCGAAAAACCGCTTCGCAATAAACCGTGGTACGATGAAGAGTGTCGCATTGCAAATGACGAAAAGAACGCTGCACGTATGGCAATGCTTCAGTCAATTGCAACGCGAGCTACGGCTGAGCAGTATTGGGAGAAAAGAAAGGAGGTAAACCGTCTCTTTAGGCGTAAGAAACGGCAGTGGAGAAAGCGCGAGAGTGAGAAAATTGAGACATACAGAAGGAAGAACGAAGCCCGAAAATTCTATCGAAAAGTTAAAAACGGAACAAATGGACATGGTTCAGGGCCCCCTTCTGTAAAGACAAGGACGGAAATCTCGTCGCAGATGTGCAGAGCATGTTGGGAATATGGAGAGAGCATTTCTCCGCGCTACTGGTACCTGAGATATCCAATGATGATGGGACAATCGATGACAATATGGACGACGACGTCGATTGCCCCCCTCCTAACCAAGACGAGGTCAGAACAGTTATTGCCCGGCTTAAGAACAACAAAGCCGCAGGAGCCGATGGATTACCGGCGGAGCTGTTTAAGGCTGGCGGCGATGAACTGATAAGGTGCATGCATCAGCTCATTAGCAAAATTTGTTTAGATGAATGCATGCCCGGCGATTGGAGTCTCAGTGTACTATGTCCCATATTTAAAAAAGGTGACCCGAGTATCTGTGCCAACTACCGTGGAATAAGCCTTTTATCCATAGCATATAAGGTTCTATCAAGCATAATGTGCGAAAGACTAAAACCAATTATCGCCTACCTGATTGGACCATACCAGTGTGGCTTTAGGCCTGGAAAATCGACAACTGACCAGATTTTCACGCTACGTCAAATCCTGGAGAAGACACACGAAAAACAAATCGACACCTATCATCTATTTATCGATTATAAAGCGGCCTTCGATAGTCCGATACGGGAGAAACTCTATGAAGCAATGTCTGAGCTTGGTATTCCCGTAAAACTCATACGCCTTTGCAGGATGACCTTGAAGAACACCAAATCAGCAGTGAAAGTTGGTAAGGATCTTACCGAACCTTTCGAAACTAAGCGAGGCCTCAGGCAAGGCGACACCCTATCGTGCGATCTCTTTAACATCTTAATGGATATCATTATGAGAAAAGCTGCAGTCAACATGAATAAAACCATCAGCAGCAAAAGTCACATGCTGCTCGCGTATGCTGATGATATCGATATTATTGGGTGCACAATTAGAGAAGTTACTGCGGTTTTTTCGAGAATTGAGAAGGAGTCAGCAAAAGTGGGTCTGACGGTGAATGAGGACAAGACAAAATGAATGGACAAAATTAATGGTAGACCAAAGCGTGAACGTTGATAACCGTTATAGCTCCGAGGTAGTGGACGAAGTTATTTACCTCGGATCTGCCGGGAACAAAAACAACAACGTCAGCCTTGAAATCAAGCGGAGAATTGTGCTTGCGAACAGATGTTATTTTGGGCTAAGCAAGCACTTTAGAGATAAAGCCCTCTCTCGAGTAACAAAAGTCCAGCTGTACCAGACTCTCACACAACCTGTCTTGCTTTACGGCGCAGAATCCTGGGTCCTATCGCAAGCAGACGAAACATCTGTAGGAGTCTTCGAGAGAAAAATACTCCGAAAAATGTATGGCCCTATAGTGCACAACGGCGAGTATCGGCGACGCATGAATCATGAGCTGTATGAGCTTTATCCTGACATTGACATAGTTAAGCGGATCAAGATAACGCGATTGCACTGGCTAGGCCATGTCAGTAGAATGGATGAAGACGAACCAGCACGAAGGGTTTTCGAAACCGAACTCGAAGGAAGTCGAAAAATAGGAAGACCAAGACTCCGCTGGAGGGATCAGGTTGACGAATCGCTGCGTACACTTGGTATTGCCAACTGGAGAAATAAAGCAAAAGATCGAGCTGGTTGGCGAAATATGTTGTCCTCTTTTTTTTAGGTCCCTGACCCCCCGGGGTTGTCCGAGACCGGATAAGTAAGTAAGTTCCTGCCCATATATGGGAGTTATATTCCATCTTTGGCCTGATGTAGGTAGTCTAGATATTAAGAAGATCAGATGGAGTGAACTATTTGTTGCACCGCTTTAAAAAGCCTAGACACGTGAATGGATCTTTCGACACTTCTAATACATGTTTTGTCCAACGGCCAGCACATTCTATATTTATGCCTAGAACATCAATAGCGTCTGATTCATAAATATCCCCACGGTCGATAGACAATGACGACACTGGGTCAGCAATCCGCTTATGCGACAACAAACAAACTGGGTCTTACCCGCATTAAAATCTACGGTCAACTGTTTCATTCATCGTCTCTTGAAAACTTGGGCTACGGTCGAATGAATAAGAACGACAGAGATTACTGTCATCCGCAAAAGAGTATATTGGATTCACAGTCTGACCCAGGAGATCGTCAATGAAAATAAGAAAAATAGAAAGAGAAGGAGATAGAACAAAGCACCGTGGTACACCTCCTCGTCGGCTGAAACCCCATCCACGAGAACTCGTAGGCGCCACGAAATAACCCCCAATGAAGTAACCCCCAAACTCGAAAATGAAATTATCCCCATTGAAATAACGTCCAAAATCTAATGAAATAACCCCCAAATTGAAAAATTAAATAAAGCCCAAACAAGATGAAAATAACCCCAAATTAGAAATGAAAGAACACCCAAAAGATATCGGTACTACCGCGTAATGAAATAATCCCCAAAATAGCAAAGAAATATCTCTCAATGAAGCAAGCCCCAAGTAAATGAAATAAACCCCAAAATAGTTATTATTAATTATAATATTATTATTAAAGGATTTAGAGGAATTCATTATTGTAAAAAGGGTAATTTCTTGCGAAAATTAAATAAACCCCAAATAAGATAAAGTAACCCCCAAAACCAAAATGAAACCATACCAAAAAAAAAAAATTTGGGGCTTTTTTCATTTGGGGGTTATTTCATTATGAAATAATCTCCAAATTAAAAATGAAAAACTCCGGAAAATTAGGAAGATATCCCTAAATTCGAGTTTCTTGATTTTTTTGGGGATTATTTCATTTTCGAGTTTGGGGGTTATTTCGTGGCGCCCAACTCTTATAGTGCGATCTCTGAGAAAATTCGGTATAAATCGAGTGAAGTTACCACCGACACCAAAAGCAGCGTGGTTTGAGAATCATGCCATCATGCCATACTCAAGAGCAACTACCTTACTCTCTCCAAGCCGGAGGATGGATTGACGCCACTGTTCCGAAAGGAACGCCATCAGGTCTCCAGTAGATCTCACTCTACGGAAGCCATACTGCCGATCATTAAGAAGGTAATTGGACTCAAGACATTTCACAAGATGGTGATTAACCATGGTCTCCACAACCTTCGAGAGCGCAGAACAAATTGCAATTAGGCGGTAATTTGCAGGGTTACTTGCATCACCTGGTTTAGGGATTGGCAAGAGCACCTACTCAAGGCCAGTGCAGATATGCCATACGGGTCCGGGGAAAAAATATCTTGAAAAAATATCTGGGGCATGGAACAATATACGTATTTGATCACGGGGAGTGGTTGACCGCTATCCGCAATTGTAATTGGTGTCTTCTAAAATTCAATTCATATATTCTTAATTCAATTGATGCGTTTTAAATTTAATTTGATGTATTTCAAACTTCAAATAGAATTTTTAAATTGCAATTGATTATTTTTACATTTCCACTGGAAATGGTGTGGTCTCTTATAAAGTCGCCAAGGTTTTCCCAAACAACTACGCTCTATTTAAACGCTTTGTCTTTCGTTGTTCTCCACTTGCACTTTTTAACTTCATTTAATATTTTCCTCATTCCAAATTAATCCTTGTGAGACACAATTTGCTCTCCACTCATAGTTAGTAGCACTTCAGATCGAAATAGGCAACATCTCGACAACATTTCCATAAAATCCGCTTAAGTACTGGCGCGCGTGAATGCTATCAAATGTAGAGCAAAATCCGCTTTATATTTTCATACCACTGCAATGAATGTGTTGATGCTGGCGGAGTTATAAACCTATATACTTCAACAGTTTTGGCGTTCAATCAAACAGTCATTCAAGAGGTCAAGATTGTCTTAAAAAAAACACACCCATGCAAAAAATATCAACAACGAATCGACGTGAACTTTTGCCAGAGCGTCAATATGTCTGTGTCTACATTCGAAATGCTGACAGCGCTTATTTGCCATCACTTTCTATGTAAAAAACCAGGACAAGAACCAGGACATCGAAAATAGGTCTTGAAAAACGAAATCGATGCAGTTTATTTCATTTGAGATGCCAAAACTGCAGCAACAACATAACGTCACCAATGAAAGTGAATAAGAGGGGAAGCGGGTTTAGGTCAAGGAGTGCTGGAAGTCAACTAAAAGGAGGGCAGTGCACACATTGTATTGAACGTTATTTGTAGCAATGGACTCATGGATGAAGCCAAAATCCACAACAAGGATTTGCGGAAATGTCGAGATCAAAGAGACAGAAAAACAAAATAAAAAAAATCTGTATTTTGTGGGTCAAATAATTGAGGTCTCCTTTAAGCATTATACCATCAAGCGTACATTGAAAATAATAATGGGTGATTTTTTTGCTATTTGGTTTTTGAAAATTAAAGAAAATACAGAAAAATTGTATCATTTATATCAGAGACATAAAAGCTGAAAATTGTTTTCCAAAGGTTTGTGATGAACCTATTCGGTCGTAAGTGGTACATGACTATTCATTTATCACAGCCGCCGACAAATATCAGAGAAAGAATACGATTAATATCGTTAACTATGATGATATTCACTTTTGAAAGTCCAATATCATCATATCTTTCAATACTATTACTGATATTTTGTTCTGCTTCGTAAAATTCCCAAACTAAACTGCCAATCATCACGGACCAAATGGTCAAAAAAGCTATAAAGAGCTTCTACCCACATAAAGCGACCGGACCGGATGGGATTTTTCCGGCTATCCTACAACATGATATTGACCAAATAACAATCTGTTCGGTGGGAATCTTCTCCGCATGTTTAAAATTCGCCTATACATTAAAGAATTGGCAGGAGCCTAGGTAATTTATGCAACGGCAAAGGCTTACATGCCAATTAGCCATACCTCGTCTCTACTCCGAACAATATGCTGAAGTTCTTGGAATGGAAATTGAACTGGAAGCACCACAGGACCCATAAGGCCTAAAGATGTTGGTCGCTATGTAAAGGGGCCATAGGATCCAGATGGGACCTCAACCCGGAAATAACACACTGGTTCTACAGATCGACGTAGTGGTGGACGCAGTTGAGAGGAAATGCAATATAGTGATACTGGAAAAAGTTCAACGTATATTCTGCATTGGTATTATCGGTGCAATGAGGGCAACCTTGACAAGGGGTATAGAGACTATTTTATGTAACCACCCCATCGAGATTAGGGACAAATAAAAGGTGAGTCAAAAGTAATCAGCCAATGTTAATTTGCTGTAATTTTGTTTTAATGAAAATCTTTGGCTCTGCTTTTGAAATTTGTCTACTGAATCCATTAGAATTTATTCCATCACGTTGGGAAATTGGTATCGGTCAAGTGGCCGCCGCCAGAGGTGGTGACCATACGGGCTCATTGTATGGCGTTTTCCATCACTCCTGCCAGAACTTTTTGGCGAATATTCTCCTTAAGGGTTTCAAAAAAACCATAAAAGAAGTCTTACTTACTTATCCGGTGTCGAACAAACCCGGGGGGTCAGGGACCTTACAAAACGATAACATATTTCGCCAACTAGTTCGATATTTTGCTTTATCTCTCCAGTTGGTAATACCAAGTGTACCCAGGCATTCGTCAACTTGATCCCACCAGCGGAGTCTTGGTCTTCCTATTTTCCGCCTTCTTTCAAGTTCGGTTTCGAAAACCCGTCCTGTTGGTTCCTCTTCATCCATTCTACTGACATGGCCTAGCCAGCGCAATCGCGATATCTTGATCCGCTTAACTATGTCAATGTCAGGATAAAGCTCATACACCTCATGATTCATGCGTCGCCGATACTCGCCGTTGTGCACCATAGGCCCATAAATCTTCCGGAGTATTTTTCTCTCGAAGACTCCCATAGATGTTTCATCTGTTTGCGGTAAGACCCAGGATTCTACGCCATAAAGCAAGACAGGTTGTATGAGAGTCTGGTATAGTTGGACTATAGTTGGAGAGAGGCCTTTGTCTCTTAAGTGCTTACTTAGCCCAAAATAACATCTATTCGCAAGCACAATTCTCCGCTGGATCTCAAGGCTGACGTTGTTGTTTTTGTTTACGGGTATATACATTCGTCCACTACCTCGAAATTATATCGATTATCAACGTTCACGCTTTGGTCTAATCGCGTGGACGCCCTGCTCGTTGAACCCATTAATTTTGTCTTGTCCTTATTTACTGTCAGACCCACTTTTGCTGACGGCTTCTTAATTCTCGGAAACACCGCAGTCTGATATCTATATCATCAGCCTTCGCGAGCAGCATGTGACTCTTGCTTCTGATGGTTTTATTCATATTGACTGCAGCTTTTCACATAATGATCCCCATTAAGATGTTAAAGAGATCGCACGATAGGGTGTCGCCTTGCCTGAGGCCGCGCCTTGTTTCGAAAGGTTCGGTAAGAATCTTACCAACTTTCGCTGCGGATTTGGTGTTCGTCAGGGACATCCTGCAAAAGCGTATGAGTTTTGCAGGAATACCAAGTTTAGATATTGCTTCGTAGAGTTTCTCCCGTATCGGGCTATCGAATGCCGCTTTCTAATCAACAAATAGGTGATAGGTGTCAATTTGATTTTCGTGGGTCGTCTCCAGGATTTAGCGTATCGTGAAAATCTGGTCAGTTGTCGATTATCCAGGCCTAAAGCAACACTGGTATTGTCCAGTCAGGTCAGCGATAATTGAGTTTAGTCTTTAGTACATTATGCTTGATAGAACCTATGGATATAAAGCTTACGCCACGGTAGTTGGCACAGAGACTCGGGTCACCTTTTGTAAATATGGGACACAGTACACGGAGACTCCAATCGCCGGGCATGTATTCAACTAACCAAATTTTGCTAATGAGCTGACGCATGCACATTATCTGCTCATCGCTGCCAGCCTTAAACAGCTCTGCTGGTAATCCGTCGGCTCCTGCGGTTTTATTGTTCTTAAGCCGGGCAATAGCTGTTCTGACCTCGTCTTGGTTAGGAGGGGTGCAATCGACGTCATCGTCCATGTTGTGGTCGATTGTCCCACCGTCATTGGATATCGCAGGTACTAGTGGCGCGGAGAAATGATCTCTCCATTTTCCCAACATCCTCTGCGCATCTGCGCAGAGATTTCCGTCCTTGTCTTTACAGAAGGCGGGCCATGAACCATGTCCATTAGTTCCGATTCTGACTTTTTGGTAGAATTTTCGGGCTTCGTTCTTCCTTCTGCATGTCTCAATTTTCTCACGCTCGCGCTTTCTCCACTGCCGTTTCTTATGCCTAAAGAGACGGTTTACCTCCTTTCTTTTCTCCCTATACCACTCAGTTGCAGCTCACGTTGCAATTGAATGAAGCATCACCATACGTGCAGCGTTTTTTCGTCATTTGCAATGCGACACTCTTCACCGTACCATAGTTTATTGCGAAGCGGTTTTTCGAATCAAAGTACGGTTGATGCGGCAGTTTTTAAAGAGTTGGAAATGGGTTTCCGCTGCGCATCAGGATCGTCATCGGGAGGGGTGTGTTCTGTGCCAAAAGTTGCGAGAGCTTCCTTGAGTAGGCTGTGGCACCTTACACACATTGCACCTTTCCGATGTCCCGCTTCCTCTGCGTCGGGATTCGTACGATTTTCACTCTACTCAATCTAGTGCGAATCTTTGCTGCTACCATGTAGTGATCAGAATCGGTGTTACCTCCTCTGATCACTCGTACGTCCATTACACTGGATAAGTGCCTTCCATCAATTACTACGTGATCAATTTTGTTTTTCGTTCTTTGATCAGGGGATACCCAAGTAGCCTTGTGCATGTCTTTATGGTGGAATCCTGTACCACTAACGACCACGTTTTTTGCCGCGGCAAAGTCAATCAGTGTCATACCGTTGTCGGTTAAATCGGATGATCTGGCCGGCTAGTGCAAATCACCAAAACGAGAGATTAAGCGACGCCGAAATATTACCATCAGAATATCAGTTGTGGTTTGAGCAGTGTGCGCCGTTGCACTATCCTGTTGGAACCACATCTTCTCCAGTTCCAATTCATCCAATTGAGGTAGATAAATTTAGGTAATCATAGCTCTTTAACTCTTTAGTCCACAGTCGTCGTTTGGTCAGCGGCGTTTTCAAAAAAAAAATGGCTCTACGACTCCTCCAGCGTAAACAGAAAATCAGGCAGTAAATTTGAGCCGTGAGTGATACGCGAATTTTCGGTGCCCCAGAAATGATTATTTTGATCATGATAATGTTCGATGGAAAATCGTCCACCTCTTCGTTGAGATTCTCAGCAGAACGGCTGCTCCCGGGTTGGCTAACCTTGGGAAGATATCGTGTTGTCGCAGTCTCTTCAAACCGAGTGGCCAAACGCCGCAGTGGTGGTCCAGTTGGTGTCGGACGGCCAAAAAAATGGAAACAATTATTCCGCGTTGGTGCAGAATAAACGGATTTATTTATGTCGAAACCGCCAATTGCAAAAGTTATAGGGCTCTCCACTAGGGTGATTACTTTTGCCTCACCTTGTACAAGGTCTACTGGCAATAGGTGAATGGATCAACAACAATCCTAACCATGGTATAATCTAGAGTAGAATAGGTTGTTTTATAGTATAAGATGTTCCACTACTGGTTCTTTGCAATCGAATGTTTTACCAGGAAGGATCAAAAATGATCAAGTAAAATGGGTTTAGAATCTCGAAAGTATGGACTACAGAAGACCGAATGGAACTGACTGCACGCAAGCATATCCACCTTTTTTACGTGTAACAATACAAAACCTGATCACTGATAAACAAGCACTGCTTTCGTGGATAAGGGGTTATCCAGGAAAATAACATGGGGAAAATAATGGGTAGCTACCCACGACACTGGGAAATACCAATCACGTTTACCCATTACCCTCAAGTTAATGGGGAAAATAATGGGTAGTTACCCACGACGATGGGTAATGGGTTACCCAGGGTAACCCATCCCCATTTTTCATCGAAAATATGAAAAAATTATAAACAATTTCTATATCTCGGACACGAATCGTTCATGGAGTGGTCTAATTAGTATGAAAAATTTTTTTTAAAAACTCGTCCAAATAAGAAAATCGCTACAATAAAAAAATGAGTGTTCGAACTCACGGGCGATGTGTTAAGACCTTTTTGCTACACGGTACCTGTTCGATTTCTATGAACACATTCGTAAATGTTACATTGGAAAATAGAAAACAGCGTTCAATCATATGATGACGTTACAGTTAAATAATATTAATACTTAAAATTATTTAAAGACCCAGTGCACGCACATGTGTCATTATTTTCTTGCTCAATACTTTTTGTTTTATTCCCACAAAAGTCAAAGAATGCAAAGCAACAGTCACTTGTACATACATACATACATTGTTATATTCGTACGATATAACCGAAGATCAACATAAAATACTTTTTTAATATTACTCCAAATTAATACTCCAAATTAAAACACTTCAATCTCGGCTCGCCGATATCGGATCGCCTTAATTTTTGGCCTAAACTCTTCGTCGAAACCCGCACTAGCTTTTTAATCCAAAAATTAATAAAATCGGCTTTGAATTTCCGGAGAAAATCGCGTGGGAAAATTATATGAAAATCGCCCAATAATCACTTTCAATACCGACTGCCAAGCAACGAACAAACAAATGATGATAAGACAAAACCGAAGTTCAACATAAAACACTTTTTTAATATTACTCCAAATTAATACTCCAAATTAAAACACTTAAATCTCGGCTCGCCGATATCGGATCGCCTTAATTTTTGGCCTAAACTCTCCGTCGAAACCCGCACTAGCTTTTTAATCCAAAAATTAATAAAATCGGCTATGAATTTCCGGAGAAAATCGCGTGGGAAAATTATATGAAAATCGCCCAATAATCACTTTCAATACCGACTGCCGAGCAACGAACAGACAAACGATGATAAGACAAAACCGAAGATCAACATAAAACACTTTTTTAATATTACTCCAAATTAATACTCCAAATTAAAACACTTAAATCTCGGCTCGCCGATATCGGATCGCCTTAATTTTTGGCCTAAACTCTCCGTCGAAACCCGCACTAGCTTTTTAATCCAAAAATTAATAAAATCGGCTATGAATTTCCGGAGAAAATCGCGTGGGAAAATTATATGAAAATCGCCCAATAATCACTTTCGATACCGACTGCCAAGCAACAACAAACAAACGATGATTTACTCTTACAAACCTAACACTTGCGTATGTATTAGTTTGATAGTTTACTGCCCTAGAGGCGCGCGTATAGATGTTAACACATCAAAAAAGTGGCTATAACTCAGAAACGGTGCGTCCAATCGAAAAAATAATAAAATTTTTACCTCCGTAGGAAGCATTAAACAATGGATGAATATGGCATAACTTTTTAAAAATCGCTATAACTAAAATTTTTCAAATAAAAAAATCTCTAAAACGCCCTCATGTTTATATTTTGAAAGTGGGCGTCGAATTGAAAAATTTACCAAATTTTCATAAACTCGTCGAATTCGTACGTAAGAATTCTTTTTAAAATATCGCCAAAATAAGAAAATCGCTAAAATAAAAAAGTGGCTATAACTCCGAAACGATTGGTCGAATTTTCTTTAGCGATTTTCTTATTTTGGCTATTTTTTTTAAAACAAATTCTTCAATACGAATTACACCACTTTATGAAAAACCCTTAAAAACCCTCGATAGGACGCTCCGTTTCCGAGATATATAAATTTTTTCGAATTTTTTCATATGTTCGATTAAAAATGGGGAAGTGTTACCCAGCCAATATTATTTTAAAATTTGTATGAATTTTTCCAATTAAATTACGGTTAAAAAGAATCGGAAAAGAAATTTCTCAAAATTGTAAAAATCTTCTTCTTGGTTATATCTGATGAAAAAATGCATGCATTCCGCAGGCCTTATTTTAGGAAGGCATTACAAAAGAACCATTCCACATGCATTATTTGTGGAAGGCCATGCGACTTCCGCCGCTGGGTCATTCCCCATGACGGTGTGTATGGGCCACACAAGGGGGGTAAATACGAACTCTTCGGGAAATGCTTCGAAGTGCTCTCGAAACTACAGGAACTACATTTTAGATCACATGTCTTGAAACCAGAACTGTGATTTTATAATTTTCATTGAATCTGGATTAAATTATCCTCCTTTATCTTATACTGCTTTAAATTTTCTATCTTCGTACAACAAAGAAGTTAATATTAAAATTTAATTGTATATTTAACAGAAATGATCCGTCATCCTATGCCGGATGTTAGTCGAATATCTGCATTATATATTCAGGATACGTTGAAAGTGGAATTCACTCATTCTAACACACAATAAATTGACATTCAATGTACATATGCAAAAGTTCACACATACATGTGGCATATCTGTATGACATTGCATGTGACTATCCCTATCCTATCATCAGCATATACTATTAATGCATATCCGCAACTCAAGCAAAATCTATAATCATCATATTGGAAATTTATGTTGTCGAATATGTTGATATTAACTTTAGAGTAAATCATATTTGAAATTATCTTTCTCTTTAAGGATACACGAAAAAAGTTAGTCCACCTCTGGGGAATGTTTACTTTAGAGTAAATCATATTTGAATTTGATTTGCCGTTGAAGAACACACGCAAAAGCTAGTCAACATCATGGAAGTGTTTATATTGTCCAAAACATTGAACACAACAAGAACTGCCATTGAAGTGAACTGTCTTTCGGATATAAGAAACGAGAAGTTCATTCAGATACGGGGAAAATTAATTGAAATGACAACTATAATTTGTAGTTTAATTTGAATTACCTCTACACATGCAAATTCAAAAAAGTTTCAATACCATTGGCAATTGTACTTATTTTCAAAGCATTTCATTCATATCTGGCAATTTTAGTTTTCAAATATTTTGTACAGTACTGGTTTATGAATTTGAAAGTACTATGAGCTAATGCCTATCGAAGCCACAAACCTCTACATATAAAATACTAAAATTGCCAGCAGTCAACCAAATTCAAAATAATTCCCACATTTCATTTCAATTGGCATCCGATTCCCCAACCTGCATTTGCAGATGTAAAGTAAAAATTTTTTAATTGGCCTTGCGAACAATGGTAATTATTTTGCATTTGTATTAGATAAAGTAATGCAAATTGAAATTCAATGCAAATTAAACAAACCCATGTATGGTGTCATTGAAAGCCCCTTTTAATTTTGATAAAATATTAATTACAATTAAAACTGTAGTTATATAAAGGGTGTCTCAGTAAGATTGTACTTTTTAATTTTAGTTTAATTTCTTTTTGTGCAAGTGGCAGCTCTAATACTTGGCAGCTGTCACATATGTTTATTGCGATTATTCAAACTGGAGCACTTTACGCAAGAATAACGCGTTATAATTGTGAAAAGTTGTTACAAAAATTTTGAAAGTTATCCTGAGACCGCTCGCAAACTTCGAAGAATTTTCAGTCGCGAAAGTGCACCTAATGTGTCAACCATTCGAAGAGTGGTCAACAAATTTGAAGAAACTGGATCGGTTACGGACACAAAGACTTCTGAGCGACAACGTACCGGTCGATCTCTTGAAAACATTGCTGCTGTAAACAGAATGTCCCCGAATACCCGAAAACATCAATTCGACATCGTTCTAAACAACTTCAAATTTCACGAATCGCGACACAACGAATTTCGACAAAAGACCTCCACCTTCATACGTACAAAATTCAGCCTACTCAGCAGCTCAAACCAGCAGACCACGGAACCACCGGCTATTCGTTCTATGGGTAAGGGAGCCAAGTGAAGTCAATTTTTCAAAAAAGTTATCTTCTCCTATGAAGCGCATTTCCATCTGAATGGCTACGTGAATCCACAAAATTGTCGAATTTGGGGCTCAGAAAATCCTCTTGCAATCCATGAGAAACAAATGGACCTACAACGACCAACTCTCTGGTGCCGATTTTGATCAAGGGGCGTGATTGGGCCTTACTGTTTTGAAGATGTGTACGAATTTGCAGCGACTGTGAACTGCATTCGTTACAGGAACATGAAAACGAAGTTCTAGTGGCCTCAACTGGACGGATCCGGTTTGGTTGGTTCACATGGTTGCTGAAGATAATATGGAGCATCAATTAGCGTCCTGAGACACCGCTTTGGCTACCACATCACTTTGGACAGTCTAATATACAGTATCTATATCCAACCTGTTAATCGGATATACCTCATTAGATCCCCTACATCTATCTCGTGTATCTCAAGGAGGTTGTGTGGGAAGGAACGACCTGTTGTCTTTAGGCTTCTATTCATTAGAGCCGGTCAACTGCAGAGGAGATGTTCCACTGTCTCCTCCTCTTCTGCGTCTTCGCAGGTACGGCAGTGGTTATTATATGGAAGATTCAGCCGTCTTGGTTGATTACCGGTTGGCCAGTGCCCGGCCTTGATATGTACCCCCGATTTTGGTTAATCAGGGAGTTAGTCAGGTGAATGTTATATTTTGTTATATGTGTTTCTGGGCATGCGGCACGTTTCCGTCATATTCCCTCTGGCCTTTGCTCGTTCAATGTAATGCAGGATAATACCTCTTTTGATCAACCCTATAGACGTGAGGACTGCCACCATATGGAGTTCGGTGGAAGACGATCCAGGCCTGGCTAGTTTTTCTACCCTTTCGTTCTGTAGGAGACCCTTGTGGCCTGGTATCCAAGTAAAGATGTGGACGACATGTGGTTTCAGCAAGACGGCGCCACCCGTTTCCCATGAAGAGATTGGGGAGAGCTTCTCACAACCAGTGAGCTGTGCGCTTTCTAATTTTTCACTCACTGATTGAGACCTACAGTTTTTACACCGATTCCGAACGGTATTTTCAGAAGATTTTTCGTGGCGAAATACTCTATAGTGTAGCCGTCACTATGCGAGGTGACCGCCGCCGAAAGACATTTTTTTTAAGGTGGTCAGAGCAGGAATCGAACCCAGGATCTCATGTACAAGAGACGCGCACACTACCCATTGCACCACAGACGGCTCATGGCGCAATCGATTTATTGCCCCCTACGAAGAC
This sequence comes from Phaonia tiefii, assembly GCA_963931995.1. Classification (NCBI taxonomy): domain Eukaryota; kingdom Metazoa; phylum Arthropoda; class Insecta; order Diptera; family Muscidae; genus Phaonia; species Phaonia tiefii. The sequence continues at coordinate 82,372,880 of OZ008369.1, read as the reverse complement.
CACAACAAATTATGTCAAGAAATTCTGATGTTAACTGGCCACCAAGATCATGCGATCTAACGCCGTGCGATTTCTTTCTTTGAGGTTTTGTGAAATTTCGGGTTTATACGAATAAACCAGAAACAATTCATGAGCTCAAATCCGAGATCCAACGCGTCATCGGTGAGATACCGACACATCTCTGTGAAAAAGTCATGGGCAATTGCGTGAAAAGCGTAATGACCTGTCATTAGAGTCGTGCAATCCATTTGACGAATATTTTATTCCATACATAATCGGAACATGTCTTCTTTAAAATTCAATTCAAACATCACAACTATCTCCAAAACAACGTGGTTTTATTTTATAATGATGAAGTGCATTCTTAACGAGACACCCTTTATTAATAATAATAGAATAATCACGAACAAATGTTCCGTTTAATCTTTGTTGAAACTTTCCGTATGCCTGGTCAAAATGGTAAATATAATATCATAGTGAGAAGCTCTCCTCAATCCCAACATAGGATGTTATGGGACACTAATATCATGTGCTGCACATGGCACTCTTGTGAAGCTTATTATATTGATTATACATTCTGATGTAGCTGCTGCAGTCATATAACGTATATTGAAAATTATTGGTATTTTCAAAACGAGCCATTCTATTCCGCAATTCAAATATATACATGGCCATGTCCTTAATATCTGAATGTCTGTCAAACAAGTAACGTAACACATTAGACGCAGTAATAAAGACGTATTCATACAAAACACGAAGGATACGTGTCTGGTGGAAGTAATTGATTTAAAATTCAAAATAGATATTCAATATGAGTTTTGCTTACTGTCATGTAAATAAATATAGACATATACACACACACACAAATGCATATTTTGTTGATATGGATGTGGGTAATTGCGAAAAATTTAAGGATAATAAGATTTACAAACATCAAGAGGATGAATGAATTTATTTTAACTTCAGTCTTTGCACAAATTTTAAATTCTTAACCTCTAAAGTCTTTAAATACAATGCCATTTGTTGGGGGAGAGTTGGTCTTTTGTATCTATTTATTATTTAAGTCTTAGACTGAGAAAAACAAATATAAATCGCTTCTAATAACAATTCCAATCCATCTGGCTGTAATATTTTATGAGAGTTTTTGTGGTAATTGGGGGATTACATTTTGTTTAAGGCGAATGTAGCCAACTTTGTTGAATCCGACTGAGGGGAGCCTCGTCAACATGACGAATGGATAATGCGCACACTACGGAGTAGAGGAATATAGACAATACAAATGACCTAAAAAACTGAAATGTTCAGAGTAAAAACAAAATATTTTGTATTCTGTTCATTTTATTCTATTGTTGTTCAAATTATTATTCAAATTATAAATTATATTCGAATTAATCGAAAATGTTTCGCTGAAAAACTAGATGAATTCGTCAAGATCTTTAAAGTCTGAATAAATTTTATATATAGAATAAATATTTCCGTAATGCGACCACCAGAACCTGAGCTGAAAGATCTAAATGAAAGCCCCACTAAACTAAACCCGGAATTTTCACAACCATCAAGAATCCTAAGACTAGTACAGGAATGAAACATTTTCCGTAGATTACTTTCGGATCATACTCGAACGAGCCTATTTACGTATAGGTGGAAGTTATGAGTCGGGCTTTTAATAGCAAAGATGTAAAAACAAAGGGTGTCTCAGTAAGAATGCACCTTTTAATTTTACAATAAAACACGAATTTTTTACGATAATTTAGATTTTTTTATTGGATTGTCAAGAAAACATGTTCCGATTAAGTATGGAATAAAATATCCGTCAAATGACTCCCAAGGCTTTGATGACAGGCCATTACTTTTTTCCTAAAATTTTCCATGACTTTTTCATAGAGATGTGGCTGTATCTCATCGATGACGCGTTGAGTCTCGGATTTGAGCTCAGGAATTGTTTCACGTTTATTTGCCTAAACCCGAGATTTCACAAAACCCCAAAGAAAGAAAACGCATGGCGTTAAATCGCATGATCTTTGTGGCCAGTTGATATCAGAATTTCATTAAATAATTTATTCTGGAAATCGCTGCTGCAATAAATCGATAGCTCCATGCGCGGTGTGGCAAGTGTGTCGTCTTGCTGAAACCACATGTTGTCCAAATCCATGTCGTCCAGTAGAAACCACAACCGTCATGTTTCATGTTCCTGTAACGAATGCCGATCACAGTAACTGCAATTTCGATCTCATCTTCATAAAAGTAAGCGCCAATTACGCCGCATTAACAAAATCCGCACCATACAGTTGCTCGTTGCGGGTGCATTGGTTTCTCATGGATTTGAAGATCGTAATAAACATAAGTGACAGATGCTTAATTTCAGAGTTACCACTTGCACAAAAAACAGTGACACTAAATTTCAGTATTAAAGTACAATATTACTGAGACACCCTTTACAATTGAAGTAGACAATTTCGAGATATAAATATTCAGTGAATTTTCTGTATAATATAGTACCGGCAGAGATTAATACCAACAACATTTTGAACCTTAAATCGTGAAATTCAGGAATCTGAAACTCTTAAGCAGTGAGAGGAAAATGACGTCCTAAAGCTGAGTAATCTACATTCGGATCAAATCCGCGAACCCAGGATCATGACATGTGCGAAATGTGTTTCATTTATGATGTCGACATCTTTTAATCCTTTTCTATACTGAAAGAAAAACGCTTCGTCGCATGGATGAAACATTTTCGTTAATGTTTTTACGTTGTTATAGTGAAAAGTGTCGTATATCCGACAATTTGTTAGTCGCTGCAACGACAAATTTCAAACTTTTTTTCAATTCGTTGCTGCAACAACTTACTTGTCGCTCCTGCAACAATTTTATTTAATTTGAATTGTGTAGAAAAATGGGTTTAAAATTAAAACAAAAGGAAGTGCATGAGATTTAAACTATTGATATTTGGTGTATCTCTTACTTGTTATTGATTATTTTTATTATCTAGTTTATTTTGGAGTTTTTCCAACATTTACAGTTGACGAAACAATTTCGTTATTGCAATGAACCTAAGTTTTATGAAGATAAAGAGAGAAAAGCAGTCAGAAAAATGAGTGAGCGTAAAAAAGAGGTCAGCAAGTGGAAATGGTGAGCGTGAGTGCTGGGTCACGTACACATTTTAAATCAGTTCATTTGCAACAACCGAAAGTGGTAGACATAATTCTCCGCTGGAATAATTTAAATAAATTTTTTAAAATAGACTTATTAGTTCAACTTACTAAAGTAATACTATTTTATTCAGAAAAATAAATTGTGCGAATTTATGTGTTTGCTGTAATCGTTTGTGTAAATTGTGTGTCTATAAATGAAATAGATAAACAAACAGAATGCAAGGAGCAACAAAACTACCCCGAAATATGTAACTGAACATTTGTGTGTGTATGTGCGTGACGGTGCAAGTCGCAATAAAATTTTCGTGTTTTAATCAGAATTCGGTCGCGCCTGTTTCGTTGTGTTGGTATTTGGATTCAGAAAAACTGAAAGACACATGCATTTGTGCGAGCACTCGAAGTGAATGAAAACGAAGAAGTCAAAGGAACAAAATGATTCAAGTACGACGAACATAAATAATAACAATTTTACGTACAGTCAAATGAATCCAATCGAAATTTATTACAAATTTGGTTAAATGAAATAAAAGACCAGTTCAAGAAAATGCTTACAGAGGGATCACTGGCTTAATGACGGGGAGATTTGGCGCTACAATTCAATATCAAGACCCTCAACACAACAACAATTGCATGATTTAACAAAACAATGATGTTGTTCTATGTTAAACGAGTAGAGCATAGGGGAGTAGTGTTTATGTCCATGGTAAGAACAGACATATATACATATGTAATGGGTTTTTCAATAAGAGCGCTACAAAAGTTTTTTTAAATAAAACAAAACCGGTTTTAGATACCAATGAAATTATTTATTCCTGTGAAAGTACGTTCGATGCCATTATGTATGGAACTCGATTTCTTTTACATGGCCACCACGGGCACGCTTGCAGAAGTCCAGATGCAGAACCCAATTTTCGACGGGTTTCAAGCATAAATCGGCCGATACTGCTGCAATTTCACGTTCGATATTCGTACGAAATTCATCAATCGTCGCTGGCTTGTTGGCATAGACCATAGACCTGACGAAGCCCCACAGGAAATAATCTAACGGCGTCAAATCGCACGACCGAGGCGGCCAATCGACTTGGCCATTTCGTGAGATATCACGTTCACCAAACTTGATTTCCAATAAATTGATTATGGCATTCGCTGTGTGGCTTGTGGCGCCGTCTTGCTGAAACCACATGTCCTCCAAGTCCATATTATCCAATTGGGGCCAAAAATATTCGGTTATCATTGAAAGGTAGCGATTCGCATTCACAGTAATGTGCCGGCCTTGATCATCACGGAAGAAGTACGGCCCAATGACGCCGCCGGCCCATAAACCGCACCAAAACCGTAATTTTTTCGGGATGCAATGATGACTCATGGATTACGTGTGGATTGCTGTCTGGCCAATAACGCATATCTTGGTTATTGACGAAGCCATTCAGCCAGAAATGAGCCTGATCGCTGAAGCTGACTGAGGTCGCTGAAGTTGACGCCACTGACTCCAAATTTCGGTAGTAAATTTTAATAATTTCGACTCGTTGTTGGCTCGTATATCCTTCCATGATGAAATGGCAAACCTTACCGAAGATAAATGTCAAAAGAGCGGGAAAAAATATTGCGTCGTTTGCTGTCCCTATCGATTTACTTTTGTAGCGTCTCTGTTGAAAAACCCTTTACTTATCTTAATAATAAACTCCTTATATTTGTTTTTAGTTGCAGGACCTGAATACGACGGCTACAATAACACTCAACCCCTCGACTACCACAATCTTCTCCAGACGAGTGTTTCAACACGGAATGAATCTATTTAGCAAATAGATTTTCGAAAAAAAAATTCAAATTTTTTTTATCAAAACACCTACAATGGAATACTAACAGTGTATGTATGTATAATTGTCAATAGATAATTTCAAACACACTTCAAAACATTGATTGCAGTAATGGAAAAAAATCATTGTAGTAACCAAACAAATTCATTGCAACACTGACTCAAATTTGTTGCACCAATGAAACAAATTCATAGCAGCAATGAAGCAAATTCCTTGCAACAACGATACTTATTCATTGCAACAATGAAACAAATTCGTTGCGATAATGAAGCAAATTCATTGCAGCAACAAACATACTTTCACCACAGTAACGAACAATTTGTTGAGGGGATGAATATTTTCATCCGTGTGACGATGCTTTTCCGGTCAGTGTAGTTGTTTTATAATATTGCTGCGAATTTTCTAATCGTTTCTATGATTTATTGCTAATAAAACCAGACCCTTTTTACTTACTTACTTAGCTGGCCTCAAACAACCCAGAGGGGTCTAGGGATAACATGTCTCTCCAGCAGGCTCGATCTTCAGCTTTCCACCTCCAGTTGGTAACACCCAGATCTCGCAGGCAATATTACATCTGTTGTTTCCAGCGATTTCTTGGTCGTCCTATTTTTTGATGTCCTTCGAGTACGTCTTCGAATACCTTTCGCACTGGTTCATTCTGATCCATTCTACTAACATGGAGTAGCCGGCGTCAACGAGACATTTTGACACGCATAACTACGTAGATGTCAGGATTCGCATTATACTGCTCGTGATTCATCAGTCATCGACACTCGTCGTTTTCTACTATAGGACCATATACTTTTCGGAGCAGTTTGCTCTCGAAGACTCCCAGTGATGTTTCATCAGCATGCGATATAACCTAGGATTCTGTGTCAATAATTAGGACAAGCTGTATGGGGGTTCGATATAGTTGGATCTTCGTTTCTCGAGAGAGGGTATTATCTCTGAAGTGCTTGCTCAGCTCAAAACAACACCTGATTGCAAGCATAATTCTCCGTTTGATTTCCAGGCTGACGTTATTGCTTCTATTCACGGCAGATGCGAGGTAATTAAATTTGTTCACTACCTCGAAATTATAGCTGTTATCAGCCTTCACCCTTGCATCCAATCGGGTGGATGTTCTGCTTGTTAATTGTGTCTTGTCCTCGTTTACTGCCAACCCCACTTTTGCTCGTTCCTTCTCAATTCTCGAAATTACTTCAGCAACGTTAATCAGATTTCGCCCAATTGTGTCTGAATCATCCGCATACGCAATCAGCATATGACTTTTGCTTCTCTGAGTTTATTCGTGTTGGCTGCACCATTTATTTTTACACTGTTTACCAGTTTACAATAAGACTCGACTCAATAAGACTAATGGCGACGGTCTGCACCTTTCCATTTGAAGCAGGAATAACACTGACCTCAGTTTTGCTATAAATCGGCTGTTTATATCAATTCTGTCATTTCCAGACCCATCGCGCAGTAATGCTGTCCATAGTCGATTGTTTCAGACTGTCCTGGCGTACCTTCAAACATTCATGGTGGGTTGGTACGCGGTAGATTTTTCAACTTCCAAGAACGGCATACTTTTAGGCAATCAAGCTAGAATATCCACCACACACTGTATATTGATTGACTTCTTTCCCTTCGCTTGTCAAACGAAAATCGTGTAATTTTGTGTCCACTAGCACTCTCAAGAACGACAAAGCGAACGAAGATCTATTCGTTCGCATTGTATATAACCGGTTGAAATGAAGTTCCTTTCGCTATATATTATGTCCTAGTTAGTTCCAACAGGCCTAAGGCGCCCGTTGGAAAATACAATAATTTAAATGGAAATGATACTTTTTGTAAAATTATAAACTTTTTTTAAGAAAATTTGGTTTTTATAGAAAGTATTTTTAAGTATATTTATTATAGCTATTTATTATATATATTTATAAAGTATATTTATTATAATTTCCCGAAAAGGTAAATTTTTAAAGGGAGTTACTTCTTTTATTAAAAGCTAATGTTTTTCTTAAGAAAATATATATTATTTTTAAGAAGAAGTACTTTCTGGCAGACAAGCCATAAGAGTATGATTTTTTTTTACAAACAAATACTTTTTTTTACAAATAGGTACTTTTTAAACAAGAGGTACTTTTTTTAGGAAAAAGTTATTTTTTAAGAAAATTTACTTATTTTCTGAAAGACTACTTACTTATCTCAAGAAAAGTAAAGAAAAGGTATATTTTATTTTCAGAAAAGGTAAGGGTGGATCAATAGGTCCGTGACTTTTCGAACTTCCCTCGTAGTTATATGAAACGAAACACTGTTCCCATCAATTACCAACTGTTATTGGACCACTGTCAAATTTTGAGCAAATTGCCTCATTTACTTTGCGTTTAACAGCTGTTCAAAACTTACAACCTTGTGCTTTTTTTTGAAACTGAAGAAAAGTGAATTTCGACTGCTCATTAAACATTACTTTTGGGGAAAAAAACGTCATTCAAACCAAGGAAAAGCTTCATAAATACAATGGGGAATCTGCACCATCGATTTCAATCGTAAAATGTGGTTTACTGACTTTCGTTGTGGTCACACAAGTACAAATGACGCTGAACTTTCTGGACGGTCAATTGAGGTCAATACAACTGAAAATGTCGAAAAAATTCACTATATGGTGTTGGCCGATCGAAAAGTAAACGTGCGTGAGATTGTTGATGTCATAGGCATTTCATATGGCTGTGCGGTTTCGATTTTAAATGATCAGTTGGGTTTAGGAAAGCTGTCTGCAAGATGGGTGCCGCGTTTGCTTCAATTAACCATAAACGTAATCATGTGACAACTTCAAAGGATTGTTTGGAGTTGTTTAACCGCAATTCGAAGGAGTTTTTGCAGCATTTTGTAACTGTGAACCTTCCACGGTGCATGAGAGGAGACGGATGATGAATGACTCACTCAACCAGGACATTCGCCTGGTAACTGAGTGGGGTAGGTCGAATCGGGTCGAATTTAATGAGCGTAAGACCCAGTGCTGCATATTATCGCACAAGCGCACGAATGACATGTCCCTGTCACCTATTTCTATGAATGGTGTGGACATTGAGGATTCAGATGCTTTTGAAGTTCTTAGCATGAAAATACAGTGTGATGTTCGGTGGAATGATCACGTATTTAACGTGTCCAAAGAAGCTTTCAAGTGCTTACGCTTTTTAAAGCGGTGTAAGAAATTTTTCACCTCATCTGATCTCCTCAATATATACATTTCATATATTAGGCCGAAAATGGAATACAACTATCATATTTGGGCTAGTGCCCCTAGGTCCACATTGGAGCTTCTGGACTGCATACAACGGAGAGCGATGATGCTTATAGGAGATAGCAGGGTAACCAACTCTGTTGCTTCCATAGAGCATCGTCGAAACGTGAGTTGTGTATCACTTTTGTATCGGTATTTTCAAGGTAAGTGTTCATATGTGATACACGCCTCTGTTCCGGAGGTAAGAGTATTTAATCGCTCAACGCGCTTTTCCAGTAGTTCGCATCCATTTGTTATTTCTTGGCCTGTGGCCGTACAGATCGTATGTGGAATAAACTTCCGGCGGGTGTATTCCCTAATTCTTTCAATATCGAGAGATTCAAATCAAACATTAACAAACATTATACCCTTTTTCCTCCCACCTCTATCCCGACTTCCTAAGTCCAATACAATGCACGGCATTTATAGGGGGCATCCCCTGAGTATTGGTCAATGTGAAACAAAAAGAAAAAGAAAAAAGTTATTTTTCATCAAGATAATGCACGGGTGCACACGTCTGTAGTCTAAATGGCAAAATTCCATGAATTGGGCTACGAATTGGTACTTCATCCATCATATTCTCCGGATTTAGCCCCCAGTGACTATTTCCTCTTTCCAATATTAAGGAAATGGCTCGGTGGAAAGAGATTTAGCTCCAACGATGAAATTATTGATCAAACAAATGCCTATTGTATGGACCTCGAAAAATCCTATTTTTTGGAAGGGTTTAAATAATTGGAGAACCGTTGGACTGAGTGTATTGAGCTAAAAGGAGATTATGTTGAAAACAAAATTATTTTTTAGAAAATTAAATTTTTTTTGAAAAATTAATTTTTTTTTGAAAAAAAACTTTGTTTCATTTAAAAAACCACGGACCTATTGATCCGCTTTCTACTTTTAAGAAAACGCATTTTTGTAAGAAATGGGATTTTCTTATAAGAAAATTAACTTTTTTAAAAAAAGGTACTTGTTTAAAAAAAATACTTTTTTTAAGAAAAGGTACTTTTTGTAAGAAAATTTACTTTTTTTTTACTTTTACTTTTACCTCTTTAAGATAATGTATTTTTTTTTAAGAAAAGACACTTTGTTTAAGAATATGAATAAGTATTTCTTTTAAGAAAATTAACTTTTTTCACTTTGGCTTTTCTAAATTTACTTTTTATTGGATTCAAAACTAGAATTCATTATATACTAAAGATTGTTTAAAGGTTCCACTTAAAAAACTTCCCATTAAACAGGAAATATCTCAACTTATGTTAGTCTAGACACAAACCAAAGCAAAAGTACCCAATATAGTTGATAATACTGGGTTGTAGCATAATGGTGTTAAAAGAAAGTTGTTTAATTTTTTATTTTGCCCCCTTCCCGCATTGTGCGATAAGGAACTTCGTTCCAAAAATAAAAAAAATCGTATCCTATAACATGCCATGAAAAGATTGGGGAAAGCTTCTCACAACCAGTGAGTTGTGCGCTTTCTTGTTTTTCATTCACTGATTGCCACCTATAGTTTTCCACCTGTTCCGAACGGTATTTTGAGAAGATTTTTCTTGGCTAAAGATTCGATAGTGTCGCCGTCACTAAGTGAGGTGACCGTAGTCGAAAGAAATGTAAGGTGGTCTGAGCATGGATCAAATTGTTATCGAATATATTGACGCAAAAAATTTGGCAATGCAATTTTCAAATGAATGTTCAGCAGAGTGTTCAGTCCTACGTACTGGAATTGGAGGCGCTATATTCCGCTTCAAGTGATCGAATTCTCTTGTGCCAATCTTTATTGACTCAGAAATGCACGAAGTCATTGACATGCATATTGGAAATTTTTCAATGCCAACAATTCTTTTGAAATTGACACGTTTGTGTGGGTGGGAGTAAGATCTTTTTTATAGCAATCGTATTGTCCGTATTTCCTACAGCGTAACAATATCCTAATGACTCTTGCACGTTATTTCCAACTGGGTAATACAAAATTCTCACATCCTTAAAAAACCCGCACATTATTAATTATAACTGATTTAAGGCCCCAGATTTTAATGCTTTAGATGAAGCTGTCTAATATTTTATTGATTCTTAAAAAAAACTTAATTAATCAAAAAAAAAATACATCGTTGTTTACATCTGTTGACCTAAGTATACCATTGTGGACACAAATAACACAGTACAACACATGATTTCGGGACTCAATTCTGATAATTGTTTGTGAAAGTAGCCCCAGAAAGAAGAACTTCTGCGTCATTCGTTTGGTCAAGTTACCTCAAATAATAATTTAATAATTAATTTGATGTTAGTAAGTATCGTATAGGGGAATTTGTCACGTTTTAGGCTCTTTTGTTTGTCATAACTCCAGAACCACTAGTCCGATTTAGCTGAAACAAATTTAGAAAAATGAATAATTACAATTCCTCTAATATTTTCTTATACCGTTTTCCTATGTGTGCAACACTTTCGAAGTTAAAAATTTGCCTAAAAATTAAAATTTTTTTTTTTTAAATTCATAAAAAATCCAAAATGGAAAAAAGTATCAAATCTAATTACTTTCACGTAAAGTCACATAATCTATAAGCAAAATAAGGCATAGATCATGAAAATCGATGCACGCGTATCTCATTTGAATTGTATGAATTACAAAAATTTGCTCGAGATATGCTCAACATTATTTGGAGAAAACATTGACACCTTTTTTATGATTCTGAGAATTAAAAAAAAAAGGAATAAGCAAAAGGTTATGTGATTTTTATGATTGCGTAAGCAAAGCAATAAACGCTAATAAATGTGCGTGAACAATTAAAAGGAAAGTGGACTTTTTTAATTATTTGGGGTTTTCCGGTGACTGTCTGTATGATTTTTTTACAGAAATTGTACCCACATTTAGGGGTGGTCATTAAATGGAAAGTTTTGCACAATTTGAAACGTACAAGTACTGAGTCAGGTATATAGCCAGCCACCCCTAACATATGCGCCCATTTATAAGTACCTGGCAGTAAAATATTGAAAAATACGTAGTATTTACAGGTGTGCGTGCATTGATCGATTTTTGTCATTTAAAATTTTTTTTTTTAAATTCATAAAAAATCCAAAATGGAAAAAAGTGTCAAATCTAATTACTTTCGCATAAAGCCACGTAACCTGTGAGTAAAGTGAGACATTTTTTGAGAAAATCGATGAATAAATTTATTTCAATTCCAATAATGTTATGAATGAATATACACAAAACTTAAAATAAATATTCCGATTTGTGTTGCAGCTATTCTCACACAGAAAATATGGAATTTATGGAATCTATGCATAAAAACAGAATTTAGAACATTTTCAATTATAATTATAATTACTGTTCATAGGTTATGTGACTTTACGTGAAAGTAATAGGACTTGACACTTTTTACCGTTTTGTATTTTTTATGAATTAAAAAAAAAAATTTAATTTTTTAGGCAAAAAATATTTTTTTTTCTTCATACATTTATTTATAACTTCGAAACTGTTGCTTATGCAGCGAAACGTTGTATGAACAGATTAAAGGAATTGTAATTCTTAATTTTCTTAAATTTGTTTCGGCTTATTCGGACTAGTGGTTCTCGAGTTATAACAAACAAAAGAACCTAAAACGTGACAAATTCCCCTATACGATACTTACTAACTCCAAATTAATTATTAAATTATTATTTGAGGTAACTTGACCAAACGAATGATGCAGAAGTTCTTCTTTTTGGGGCTACTTTCACAAACAATTATCAGAATTGGGTCCCGAATGAATCACCTGAAAAATGTTGTACTGTGTAATGGAACACCACTGCGGGACTACAACTCATATTCTCATATACAGGAATCGCGCGACCCACATATTTGGGTCAAAATAACTACAACTATATTTATTACTTATAATTAATATGTTTTTATTTATTAACGAATTTATTAATGAATATTTCTTTCTCCCTTACTTTTAGATAAGATTGATGACATATAATTAATGTAAGTAAATGCTACTGAAAAATTGACTGCAAGAAAAGCAAAAACTAAAAATTAAAACACTAAATTAAATACAAATCTAAGAATTTTTGTTGCTTTTACACAAAACACTTACACATTAGGTACTTCCAAATTTCATTAATATAAAGGGTGTCCCAGTAAAACGCACTTTTCCATTTTAAAATAAAACCACGTACTTTTGGAGATAGTTGTGATGTTTGAATTGAATTTTAAAGAAGGCATCTTCCTATTAAGTACGGAATAAAATATCCGGCAAATGACCCCACGACTCTGATGATAGGCCATTAAACTTTTCATGAAATTTCCCATGACTTTTTCACACAGATGTGGCTGTATCTCACCAATGACGCGTTGGATCTCGGATTTGAGCTCATGAATTGTTTTTGGTTTATACGCATAAGCCCAAGAACTCCAAAGAAAAAAATCGCACGGCGTTAAATATCATGATGTTGGTGGCCAGTTGACATCAGAATTTCATTAAATAATTTGTTCTGGAAATAGTTCCTGCAATAAATCGATAGTTTCATGCGCGGTGTGGTAGGTGGCGCCGTCTTGCTGAAACCACATCTCGTCCAGATCCATGCCATCCAGTTGAGGCCACAAGAACTTCGTTATCAAGTTCCTGTAACGAATGCCGTTCACAGTCACTGCAATTTCTGTCGGTGCATTTGTTTCTCATGGATTGCATGGGGATTTTCTCAGCTCCAATGCTACAATTTTGTGAATGCATGAAGCCATTTCCATGCTCTTCGAATGCACGAAACCATGCACGAAACCATTTCCATGCGCTTCATCGGAGAAGATGAATATTTTTGAAAAATTGGCATTTGCTCCATTACCCATTGAACGAATTGCCGTCGCTTTCCGTGGTCTTCTGGTTTGAGCAGTAGGCTGAATTTTGTACGCATGAAGGTGGAGGTCTTTTGTCGAAATTCGTTGCGTAGTGCTTCGTGAAATTTGAAGTTGTTGAGAACGATGGCGAATTGATGTTTTCGGGTTATCGGCGACACTCTCGTTTACAGCAGTAATGTTTTCAAGAGACCGACCGGTACGTTGACGCTTAGGAATCTTACTGTCCATAAACGATCCAGTTTCTTAAAATTGGTTGACCACTCTTCGAATGGTTGACGCATTAGGTGCACTTTCTCGACTGAAAATTCTACGAAGCTTGCGAGCGGTCTCAGCATCACTTTTTAAATTTTGGTAATAAGTTTTCACAATTATAACGCGTTGTTCTTTCGTAAAGCGCTTCATTTTTAATAATCGCAATAAACATATGTGATAGCTGGCAAATTTCAGAGTTGCCACTTGCCACCATAAAAAAATGACACTAAATTTAAAAAGTGCAATCTTACTGAGACACCTTTTATTATTTAACCTGGAAAGTAGCTCCAAGTATCATAATACGTATTGCGAGAAAACGTTTTGCCAAATACAAATTTGGAAAATTATCTAACCTATTTGCTCATTTATGTTAAACTCTAAAATACCAGCACTGATAATAAAAAACTCTTAACGTGTGTACATGACTGGGACGTACCTTGTGCATTTTGTTTTATAACCCAGTGTTGCAAAACCTTTTATTCATACGAGGTCCTGTTGTGAATGCGGTTAACAAATCTCAACAGATCTTATGCCAACGGAATTTAAACTATTTACAAACATTTGTTTTGTTTTATAAAAATTAAAATAAAATAATCGCAAGATACAGCATATCTAGGGTGTACTGAAAAGGTGGGGCTCTCAAAAGATTTGTATCGAAGAGCTGATTACTGGAACGTGAAACTTGTTTTATACGAGAATACTTATAGCCCCCTACCGGCCATTGAAATTTCGATTCCTAGTCTGTTTTAGGAATGAAAATAAGTTTTTTTTGGTCAACATGGGGCTCAAACGACATGTCATGACGAGTATAAACAGAAATAAAAAAAAGCAACAAAAATCCGTTTCCCATTACATCCCATGGAGGGTTACTCACAACCAGCGAGCTGTACGCTTTCTAATTTTTCACTCCCTGATTGAGACCTACAGTTTTACACCGGTTCCGAACGGTATTTTGAGAAGCTTTTTCATGGCTCAGTACTCGATGGAGTCTCCATTACTAAGCGAGTTGGCTATCTTCGAAAGAAATGAAAGGTGGCCAGAGCAGGGAACTAACCCACACTCTGATTGCACCACCCACGGCCATATATAAACAGAAAAATATATTTTCAAAATTTTGATCGAGTATTTGTTTTCAGACAGCTTTTTTAAATTTCGTTCATGCATACGTATTTTTTCTTCCCTATTGTTCAATTAAATTTTCACGTTTTTTGAATTTTACACGAAAAAGCTACCAAATACGAGGGCGGTCCCAAAACTAGCCTACCTAACAAAGAATTCACAAAAAAAGTTTTGAAAAATTTTCTTTATTTTTCAACATAATCTGCTTTTAGCTCGATACACTTTTCCAGCGATATTCAATAGCTTCGATATCCTGTTTATAGTAAGAACTGTCAAACTCCTTAAGGTAGCCATATATCGCCGAATCAACCTCTTCATTGTTGGCAAAACTTTTACCACCGAGCCATTTTTCAAAGTTTAGAAATAGAAAATAGTCCGAGAGAGCTAAATCTGGCGAACAAGGTGCGTGATGACGCAAGTCGAACTTCAATTCATTAATTGTGGCCATCGCAATAGTGGATGTTTGAACTGGATTATTGTTTTGATGGAACAACACTTTATTTTTCGCGAAATGCGGCCTTTCTCCACAATTTCATCACCGAAACGCTGCAGCAACTTAGCATAATATTCGCCGTTGATGTTGTTTCCCTTCTGAAGATAATCAATAAAAATTATCCCATGCGCATTCCAAAAAAACAGATGCCATGACCTTGTCTGGAGATGGAACCGTCTTCGCCTTCTTTGGACACGATTCTCCTATTCCAGTCGACTGGTTCGACTGTTCCTTTGTCTCAGGTGTGAAGAGGTGGACCCATATCTCATCCATGGTTATAAATCGACGAAAAACTCGGCTTTATTGCGGTTAAACATCGCCAAACACTCTGCTGAAAAATCTTCACGACACTGTTATTGCTCTATTGAAAGCAAACGCAGCACCCATCTTGCGCACAGCTTTCTCATCTTCAAATTTTCGGTCAATATACGATGTATATTCGGTTCCGCACCTTCAGCCGACGATCATCCATATTTATTTTCTTAATCGTGTATGGCGTCGACACCTCTATTTTTTTCGCTGAAGATCTGCAGGTTTTTTCTATTCATTGTCTGGCACTTTGTTGTTTTCAGCAGTTGTTAACAAATAAAGCCACATTTGGGTCTTACTGTACTTTTATTGACTATTTTACAACCTCATGGGGTCAGACGTCTTACACATATTAATTAAACAAACAAATTAAACAAATTTCAACACATTCTTCCAACTGGCTCTATCCTTCTCCATTTCCCGCCTGTTGTTAACACCAAGGATACGGAGGGATTCTTCTGCCTGGTATTTCCAGCGGAGTCTTGGTCGTCCTCTTTTGCTGCTTCCGTTATCTTTTGATGCTTACGTTATCAAAAATCTTTCGCGCTGGCTCATCTTCATCCATTCTGATAACATGGCCTGTTATATTGACTAGCAAACAGAATCTGAAAACCTCGGGTCGCGATTAAAGCAATGGAATTTTGTGGTAAAAGATTTTCTTATAACATCTGATAGAGGAAGTGACTGGACTCTGTTATTTGAACAAAGTTGACTGATAGCAATGACAGGGATCTCGTGTATTGCGTACAGGCTGACAAATTTTCCTTTTTTTGTGTTGACCCGAGTATCTGTGCCAACTACCGTGGAATAAGCCTTTTATCCATAGCATATAAGGTTCTATCAAGCATAATGTGCGAAAGACTAAAGCCAATTAACGCTGACCTGATTGGACCATACCAGTGTGGCTTTATGCCTGGAAAATCGACAACCGACAAGATTTTCACGCTACGCCAACTCCTGGAGAAGACCCACTAAAAACAAATCGACACCTATCACCTATTTGTCGATTAGAAAGCGGCCTTCGATAGCCCGATACGGAAGAAACTCTACGAAGCAATGTCTGAGCTTGGTATTCCTGCAAAACTCATACGCCTCTGCAGGATGACCCTGACGAACACCAATTCCGCAGTGAAAGTTCGTAAGGATCTTACCGAACCTTTCGAGACTAACCGAGGCCTCAGACAAGGTGACACCCTATCGTGCGATCTCTTTAACATCTTAATAGAGATTATTCTAAGAAAAGTTGCTGTCCACATGAATAAGATCATCAGTAGCAAAAGTCACATGCTGTTCGCGTATGCTGATGATATAGATATTATTGGACGCACAGTTAGAGAAGTTACTGCGGTGTTTACGAGAATTGAGAAGGGGTCAGCAAAAGTGGGTCTGACGGTAAATGAGGACAAGTCAAAATTAATGGTTTCAACGAGCAGGGCCTCCACGCGATTAGACCAAAGCGTGAACGTTGATAACCGTTATAATTTCGAGGTCGTAGACGAATTTATATACCTCGGATCTGCCATAAACAAAAACAACCACGTTAGCCTTGAAATCAACCGGAGATTTGTGCTTGCGAATAGATGTTATTTTGGGCTAAGCAAGCACTTTAGAGATAAAGCCCTCACTCGAGTTACAAAAGTCCAACTATACCAGACTGTCATACAACCTGTCTTGCTTTATGGCGCAGAATCCTGGGTCTTATCGCAAGCAGACGAAACATCTGTAGGAGTCTTCGAGAGAATAATACTCCGAAAAATGTATGGCCCTATAGTTAACAACGGCGAGTATCGGCGACGCATGAATTATGCGCTGTATGAGCTTTATCCTGACATTGACATAGTTAAGCGGATCAAGATAACGCGATTGCGCTGGCTAGGCCATGTCAGTAGAATGGATGAAGATGAACCAGCGCGAAGGGTTTTCGAAATCGAACTCGAAGGTAGACGAAAAATAGGAAGAGCAAGACTCCGCTGGAGGGATCAGTTTGACGAATCCGTGCGTACACTTGGTATTGCCAACTGGAGAGATAAGGCAAAAGATCGAACTGGTTGGCGAAATATGCTATCTTCGTGTTTTGTATGGTCCCTGACCCCTCGGGGTTGTTCGTGACCGGATAAGTAAAGTAAACGTATTTTAAATTAGTAACAGCTGAGGCTGTTGGTCTGCATCTACAGTTGGGACACATGAAGCAATTTAAAAAAAAAAAAAAACTGGATGTCATAGCCGAACCGTTTTGTCATCTAAAAGCGGTGCTCCCAAAACTGAGTGAAGCCAAACTAAAAGGCGGTATTACTTTATTTGTATCCATATCTACTACTTTTTCCATCGTTTTCATCTGTTTGAATTAATTTTAGATATTCTTAAATTCGTGAAATTATGATGATGATGTGGACTTTATGAACAACCTAAGTTCTGTTGAAAAACTTGCATTGAAGGGTTTTGCTGTTTTCTGCGGCAACTTACTTGCCAATCACAGAAGTGACGACTATGTCACTGTTTGTTTCTAAAATGTTCCTAAAAAATTAACGGCCTTATTCATAAAAAAGAATGAGGAAAGGTTTGAGAGATATTTTTTATACGGTATATTTATCCCTCAAACCTCTCACAACTTTTTATGAATTAGAGCGGAATTTTCTGCATTCGGATTTTGACTTTGAACAAAGCGAATATTTTCACCACGAACAATTGAAAATCGCATTGAAGGCAAAAATAAAATTTCCCAAGTCTTCTTTAAAACATTGTGAAAAATAAAAGAAAAACATATTAAAATAATGAAGTTATAGTCTATTAAGTCTTCATTACTTAATCGTAGTCATTGACACATTAACCGCATTTGAATGTTGCTTGCAGTACAAATATGAAAATGAAGAACAGTTTTGGTTATTTTAAGAACATTCTTGAATTTGGTCAACATTGAAGACCCATACCCATTTATGTATATAGTGGTACGATCAAAGACAATGATATAAAGAGAAGCCATGAGTGTTTCAGTTCCACCAAATTCCCATTGAAAGTCACTGGGCTAACGATAGTCTTGATACAATTTTTTTATGCCAGTTTTTTTCTTCCAGAATTTGAACGAAATACAAAAGAAAATAAGTGAAAGTTATTGTGTTCTTCCAAAAAAAAAAAACAAATTTATTGAATATAAAATTCAATATGTATCTAGTACAGGTGGTGGCGTTAGAACAGCAGATTACATTTTTCTTGTCCTTGTGGTTGTTGCCGAATATTACCACAGTTCCTCCTGATATAACTTGAAATAAACACATCATGAGAATTTCGAACGACTGAATTTGACAAGGTCGGCTCCTGAAATCAAAACAAAATCGCTTCAATTCCTACTGCTTCTACCTTACTTATTATGCCACGATAAAATTATTCCAAATGTCATTAGTGCCAATAAACTCAAATTCAAAGTCAGTTTTTTTCAATTCGCCTATCGCTCGCTCTCTTTCACATTCTGTCCTGTGTCAAATTTTCAGCTGTGTCCAGCTGTGTCATCCAAACCCCTGGGTACGATTTTTTCTGAAACCCAAACATAGAGTTTCATTTCAATATTAACCACATTTCCAACACGCTCCTCGCTCAATACAAACGAACCCAACAATTTCGTATTTATGCGTTGAACAGAAATTATGCAAAAAAAGAGCGTAAATCTAAAATCTAGTAAAGGAAGGCGTTTCTTTGGCAGTTAGTAGGAACAGACAACAACTACAGAGCCATTAAAATCAACCATGTCCTCTCACAAGGTAACAGGGGATAAATTGAAAAAGACTGCCTCTGTCACAGGGGCCTACCGAAAAAAGGAAATGCATAACAAAACAAACATTGGGGGGAAACTGCAAACACACACAACAACGATTTGAAAGAGTATGTGTGTAGGTATACATCACAGACTCTGAGTACACATAAGCACAAAGGACTCACAACTATAGACTTTAGTTGAGTATTATCTGTGTGTGGGCATGTATATGTGTGCGTGCCCATACTTTACAGAGCATTGACATATTACATTGAATTGTCTTGTTGGTTTAGGCATAGACTCCTTTTTTTCTTCTGTATCTTATACATACGATATATATATATACGGTGAACATTACAATGTGTGTGTATATTTGTGTTTCCACCTGGTCTCATATGAGATGTTTCCACATAGTCACATGCATTGACACAAACATATAAATGTTTGTTTTAAACAAAGGAACTCGAGGACATTGTTGTTTACATTTTTAAAAGAAGAAAAACATTCCAGCATACCCTAAGTATACGTACGGACTTGTGTGTAAATATGTTTTACATTGACAGTGAAAATGAGTTTTCCTCCTATTTCATTGAGTCTTCTTCTGCGCAGTTTTCAATTTCACCTTGTTTCTTGTATGACCCTCTGAAGGATTTTTTTGCAGTAACTACTTTTTGAGTTATATAAAATTTGCATATGAGATTGTGAGAAGCTCAACCCTGTCTCCCATGGGAGGTAATGGTCAACAATATATTTTTTTTTTTTTAAATGAACAAACGAATTTTTAGCTAAAAATTTCTATGTTTAACGAAAATGAGAATGATTCGTATCCGTGTGGGAACAGTAGTTTGCTTTATAATTGTTCACTATTAGGTTGATAACAGCTGGACGACAGGATATGATTTCATATCTGACTAATAACGTTTTAGTTGCTTTTTCTTTCAAACAATTTCATGCCTTGTGAAAATTTCAAAAATTGCGATGTTAGTATACGTGTTGATCAACAGTTAAGGGTCCAATAATTCAAATTTGTCAGAAATCAGGTCCATTATATTGTAACAATGAGTTTTCCTCTTTGAAGCTAGGATACGCTCAGGGGTATCCAGAGTCCGTTACATAAAATTTAGAACGAGAGAGAGAGAGAGAATAATCAGTTTGTACCGTCGTTTTATCTTCGGCTGAGGTAGTCTCAGTCGTCTCCAGTGTCGTCGTAAGGACCCACAAAACCTAACGAAATGAAACAGTGAATTTCTCCCTGACTAGGGCAATAACAAAGTCATCGTTTTATTTTGTTTGATTCACAGAGTTCATGTATTTAATTTTAACGAAACCGATTAAAGATCCTTTTGATGGATAGATTCGGGTTACAGGTACGGTGATGGTAGATAACGGGTAATTACGGGGTGAGATTTAAACGGTGGATTCGGGTTGTTGGCTCGGGGTCGTTGAATGAGAATGAATGAGTCGGAGAGTGTCGTCGGTGATCGGGATCGGGTACGTGTACAGCGTTCGGGATTATTAAGTCGGTGATTACAGATATTCTGGTTACTGATTCAGTGATGTATTGCGGTGTATTCCAGCTTCGTTGTCAGTGTCCGGCTAGCTCCGTTGTAATAGAGATGAATGACATAGGTAATGAAGTCGGGTTAGTAGAGTAAAAATAATAGTGGAAACAAAGGTGCAGTACTCACGAAGAGTAAAGCCTTCGTAAAAACAAAGATGCAGTGCCCACGAGGAGCAACGTCCTCCAAATAAGCAGGGTGCAGTACTCACGAAGACTTAAGCCGAGGTAGTAACCAGGGTGCAGTACTCATGAAGAGTAAAGCCGAGGTAATAACCAGGGTGCAGTACCCACAAGGGGTAAAGACGTGGAAATAACAAAGGTGCAATACTCACAAAGAGTAAGGCCTTCGTAATGACAAAGATTCAGTGCCCACGAGGAGAAACTCTTCGTAATAACCAGGGAGCAGTATCCACGGGGGGTAAAGCAGTGGTAATAATCAGGGTGCAGTACTCACGAAGAGTAAAGCCGAGGTAATAACCAGGGTGCAGTACTCACGAAGAGTAAATCCGAGGTAATAACCAGGGTACAGTACCCACGAGGGGTAAAGCCGTGGAAATAACAAAGTTGTAATACTCACAAGGGGTAAAACCTTCGTATAGTTCTGAAAAGAACTATTAGGATCGGGTTTAATGTCCACGACTTGGCAATGAAATTCGTCTTGGAGTGATAGCCGACCCCTACCTCTAACCAGAGTTGACTATTTATCCAATGACTACTATTACCTCAATGAGAATTAGAAGGTGACGTAAGAAAGTGATGCACATCGGAACTCATATTCTAGTGCAAACCGGTATGCCATCGTCTGTCTTTCAATACAGATGGCAAATGTTGAACGAGTGTACTATTTGTGGACACGGTTGCGGGTGTGGTATATACTGGTCCATTATATTGTTCGTCGATTGTACTAAATGTACGGACGAAAAGCTTTCGTCACGTTACAAGTTGTTCGTGTTTGGTGACTGTTTATTTCACTTTATTTAACTACTAGTGTACAATGCGACCTTAAACTAGATTACAATTTTCACATGTTTAATGCACAATCTACGATATTTCACTACGATAATTTCCGGGGTTGCTAAACCTTGTAGGACCCTCGGCGGGTTGAGTTGTAGTTGAACGTTGTATACGCAAGAGATTTAGGCGGCTGGCATGGGATTTGGCGGTGTTTCGAGGAAAGGCTCTTTCGAACGGCAGCTGCTTAGGTGAAACAGATGACGGGCACAAGGGATGCTTCAGGACCCTTCAGGGGTACGGGAATACGTTGTCTCTGCTGCAAGACTGTGGTAGGCCTGACGGTTAGGGTGGCCAAATCAAACATCTGAAATGAGACCTGGCAAAGAATCGTCAGGATACCAAATCGAATGCTCACAGGCAGGGTGTCCCGAATCGATTATACAGGACTTATCGCTGTCTGGGCACTAGTTCGGATTCCCACAGGCAGGGTATCCCCGAACGAGTATACAAACAGGACAACTATAGGACTTAGTGCAAGGATAACGATAGCTAAACTACAAAGCAAAGGTCGTCAGGATACCAAATCGGATTCCTACAGGCAGGGTATCCCCGATCGGGTATACACGACTTATCGCTGTCTCGGCACTAGTTCGGATTCCCACAGGCAGGGTGTCCCCGAAAGAGTATACAACAGGACGACTATAAAACTAAAACTACTAGTGTACAATGCTACAAGCTACTATGACTACAACTAGCTACGATGTGTTAGGGTCGCCGGCTATCCC
Organism: Phaonia tiefii; assembly: GCA_963931995.1. NCBI lineage: Eukaryota > Metazoa > Arthropoda > Insecta > Diptera > Muscidae > Phaonia > Phaonia tiefii. The sequence continues at coordinate 82,350,591 of OZ008369.1, read as the reverse complement.
ACGGCTAACCTGTTTGAGCTGTGCGCGCCACTTTATATGGTCAAGTCATGTGTGTGTGGCTTTATTGTTGTGCGAACCACACATATACTGTCCAAGGCAGCTTGAAAAGGTAGAAGCAATACTATAAAAATTAAAACAAGGCAACAACAACCTGCATTCTGTTTTTGTTTGGTACGTATTTTATGTCAATATCAACATACTACAAACAACGTACACAAAACGAAAGTACATAGCATTTGACAGCTAGTGCGCACCACTTTGGCATCACGATGTGGAATAAAACAAATCGACAACAATTCTTAAGCAGCCTTGATATTGTCGCTCAGTGGTTGGTGTGAACCAGCTGTTCTCACTCAGCTGTTGGCTGCTGTCACTCTCAGCTGATCGTGGTGAGTTCATCAGAGGTGCATAAAAGGGGCATAAAAAGGCACAAAAGTTAGTTTTATATCTAAAACAGAATAACTCCATATATAGCTGTGTGATGTGGATGGAAACAAGTTTAGGGCTTCCATCCTCACACTTTAGATGAACTGAAAGCTGTCAAATTGTTTTGATGCCAGATCTAGGTTGTTTAAGCCATATAGGCTAGCGCAGAATCCTACCGGAGCTGGGAAAGCTTAAGTGGCTTCACAACAGCTTTCAAAATGGTTGCATTGTAAACTTTGTCCGATGTTCGCCCCCCCCCTTGTTCGCAGAAATACAAAGCCAGTGATCTCATGGTAAGATACACCCTACCAAACCATGACGGAAGCTCGGTGTTAACCCTTTTCGACTCCTGGGATCAGTTTAGAGCTTCCGTGTACGGCATTTATACCGACCAAGATTAGAGCATTTCGAAGTTTAACTGCGTTCACCCACGATAGTATCGCCTGTAGACTGAAGTTTATCGCGGACAGTTTAGCGATAACCTTCTTCGCTAATCTTTGAGATTAACTTAACCAATTTGAGATTAACTTAACTTTTCAGGTGGCAACTTTGTGCTTAGACCAATTTACAGCAACTGCGTGCCGAGAGCAAAATTATCGTAGACGGCGGCACAAAAGAAAAAAATAAATTTGAGACTGTTGCTTTTGTCAGTTTTGTACAAATTTGGGATGTTTTTGAAATAAATCAACCCTGAAAATTAGATCAGTCGGTGAAATCGGAACACATTTTAAACCGATGAGAACCAATTGTACAGGATGAGAACCAATTGTACTTGATTCAATTGCATTGCGGGACGTAAACGGGTTAATTGTATTTTCTTAAATTTTGTGTGTGCATTCTACTTAACCCATAAATCATTTTTTTTTTGCCAGCCAAATCATGTAGCTTCAAAAGCATCGGCCAGGCCTAATAGATACCCACACAGTACAAGAGGTTGAAAATCTTGCGCCATAGAAGAGCACGTCTTTAAAACAAGTGCTGAAATTCTATCCGGGCCCGCAGGAACCTTCTTAACTCCAGGTGTGGTTGATTGTTTTCTGACAAGAAGAGTTATTTGCAAATATTTCAACCAATAGATTAGCCTATTCAATCGAGTCAGTATATAACGTATGGTCCAAATACAGTCATCTCTTTATAACATATGTTAGGACAATTTGTGCATATCCTGCTCTTCATTACTATCATATCCGTTCGGGAACAACCCCATGGGGACAGGGGCCTTACAAAACGAAGATAACATATTTCGCCAACCAGTTCGATCTTTCGCCTTATCGCTCCATTTGATAATACCAAGTGTACGCAGGGAATTCGTCAACCAGATCCCTCAATTGTATTTTTCGTCTTCTTTCGAGTTCGGTTTCGAAGAAAGGCCTTCGTGCTGGTTCGTTTTCATCCATTCAATTGACATAGCCTAGGCAGAGTATTCGCGTTATTTTGATCCGCTTAACTATAGCAATCTCGCGATAATATAGCTCATAGTGCTCATAGTTCATATGTCGCCGATACTCGCCGTACCAACTAGGGTGTCCAGCTTAGTTGGAAAGCTTATAGGGTAAAGTTATTTTTTACCCTACACATTTTTCGGAAATCATTTAGAGGTCGCGCAAGTCGAATTTTCAATGGCATCGCACGTACTTTCACAGGAATAAAGAATTTCATTGGTATCTACAACCGGTTTTGTTTTATTTAAAAAAACTGTTGTAGCGCTCTTATTGAAAAACCCGTTACTAATGATGCACTTTAAATGACGGATAAATTCCAAGTAATTTTGTAAACGAAATGTTTGAATTTGTGGTTGCTGTTCCAGAGTTCTGCCATTTTAAATCTTTTACCCATTGTATGAAATTAATAATATTATAAACTGTTTGTCATTTTTGCATCGGATTTGCCTTAACATTGCTTTAATGAAAAAATCTATATGCGCGAAGTAACGACAAAGAATTACACGCAGAAAAAGCGGCCCCAGCAACATATTGCAGGAACCATATATATGTTTGCAGCCATTGTTTTCATGAATTGAAAATATGATGCGTTTTTGTTAATTTGTTGTCTGTCAAGGGGTTTTCCAGAAATTTAGATAAACAAAGTCATATTAGCAAATACAATGCTGTATGTATTATTAGTTTCATACAATGAGTAAAAAGTTTTAAAATGGTATAAGTCTAGAACAGTACCTGCAAATTCTAAATTTTTTGCTACAACATTTCTTGGAATGTATCCGTCTTTTAAAGTGCTTCATTAGTATTTTAAAATTTTAAAGAAACTTGAAGCAAATCCGATGCAAATATTGCAAACTGTTTATAAGATTAGTAGTTTCATACAGTGGGTAAAAAGTTTTAAAATGGTATAACTCTGGAACAGTAACTGTAAATTGAAAATTGTTTTCTCGAAAGTTGTTTGGATCTTATCCATTTATTAAAGTGCATCATTGAATTTGTAAATTTTCGTAGAAATTTTAAAATTTATAAAGAGTTGTTTACAAAATTTATCCAAAATTTACAAAAAAAAATTTAATACATGATATTTTATTGAGCAAAATCATTGGCAAACCTGGGGGTTTATGCATATATGATAAAAGTGTGGACGTTTAGCTTGAAAAATGTTGACTGACAAACTGAGAAAATCTGGTTTATTAACCGAGTTTTAAGTATAATTCAAAAAACGCCAGGAATACCCAATTTTTGGGGGAAATTCGGCTTGCGTAACCTCTAAACCACTTCCGAAAAATCAGAAAAAATTCTCAAAACTACTTTACCCTATAAGCTTTCAAATAAAGCTTGAGCAAAAAGAAATTTATAGATGGGAAACCCTACTCTATACCTACAGTGCTAGCTTAGCCCAAAATAACATCTATTCGCAAGCACAATTCTCCGTTTAATCTCAAGGCTGACGTTATTGTTTGTATACCATCTGGAAATTATAACAGTTATAAACGTTCACACTTTGGTTTAATCGTGTAGAGGTCCTGCTCGGAGACACCATTAATTTTCTCTTGTTCTCATATATTGTCAGAACAATTTTGCTGACTACTTCTCAATTCTCGAAAACACCGCAGTATCGTCTCATTGTGCGCCCAATGATATCTTTATCATCAGCATACGCGAGCAGCGTGTGAACGAAATGGAAAGCACGCAAAGTTAACTGTTTTCTCGATGGTATTAGAATTTATGTAAAAATTACAATGTGAGATTGAAAGAAATACAAATTTTGAAATTGAGAACAACTTTGCTAGTACTCAGGAATTACATTAATCCTGTGAAACGATTAATAACTTAAATAACCATAAAATAATCATTTAATACACCTATTTATACTCGTATTATAAGTATTATAGATATAAATCTAATTCATTTGAAATTACAGGTTTTCAAATGATCTAGAAAATCACGAGTTTCTCGACTTTGTGAAAACATCACAGATTAATATATAAATTTCGAAAAGCCAATTTAAAATCAAAAAAACCCTTTCGCATTTTCATGCTGCGTTCACACTCACATTTATATTTCAATTCAATTTGTATTAGCCATAATATAAATATTGCTAACAAATTGTTACCTGTCCTTCATTGTCCTTTTGCACATAAGCCTTAACAAGCAGCACTTTTCTCGCCGAGTTCGTGCAAATCTTTTGTGCCACCAGCTTACCCGTGAATATGGCGCCAGTATTATGGAGCACGTTTATGGTTTTGCCATTCAAAAACTTCTGCCATTCTTCCGAGATTGTGAAGTTGTTTCTTTGTCATTTCGCAAATACTCTAATGGAAACTAAACGCGAAGGGGCTGTAATTGTGTGCAAATGTGGGGGAATTCCAAGGATATAAAATTAATGAACATCTAATCACAACTCAAAGAGTTGGTAAAGCAGCTAACATAAGAGTGAAAGCATAAAAATAAAAATTTTTTAAATGATTTGGAATAAAAAAATCAGATGTGAATTATTAAAATCCATTTAATCAATAATCCAAATAAATGCGAAAATTGGGCAGTAATGAGATGAAGTTATAGTGCCCTTGTTTTCAGGGGATGGAAAATAAGATTATAGCCTGATGGTAGTTATTTGTATTGTAAATTCCAAATAAAATTGTGCATAAATCTTAATGAAATTAGTACTATTATGTAAAAGCTAGGGCGCCAAAATTGTATGTAGTTTTGAAATAAGAATTTAAAAAATGTATTTATAAAAAAATAATAAATAATGAAATTCACTATTTTCAATTTTCCTCGTAATTCACGAGGTTGTCTGGTAGCTGTCAATCACAAACTAAATGGCAAGCACAAATAACAGATTGGCAGTTGATGGGAACTATTTTGATTATCAATTAACTACGGCGGAAGTTCCAAAAGTTAAGGAGCTTTCAAACAGGTCTCGTACTTGTTAAACAATATCCTGTATTAACTAAATTGTTCACTATAGAACAAACTTAATAAATTCCACAATTTTCAACCAATTTTAACAAATGATTAACTTCAAGTACTTTAGAATCAAACGAACATATAAATATTGAGCACAAATAAATATTCGCAAATAACAGGGTGTATCAGTGAGAATGCACTGTTTCATTTTCAAATAGGTTCACGTATTTTTTGGGATAGCTGCAAGTATTTATTGGATTGTAAAGAAGACATGCTCCGATTGCGGACCATTTGTGAAATATAATAAAAAAAACACAAGTAATTAATACACGCATGTCTTGCATCAAGTAGAGTTAAGTATATTGTTCCTGTACCAACGCATGGTGATAACCAACGCATAGTCGAAACCTTCTGAAAAGAAAAACGTGAGAGACAACAAAGAAAAGCGATACAAAAAGGGCAGCAGATTCTCATTTCATAAAAAAAGTAATGCACTCAATGCAAGTAAATGCAAAATGTAAATATTTTAATTTTTTGTATTAATTATTTATTAATGTGAATATATATTGATAAAATGCATTATAATAAGTACAGAAAGAAATAAAAATTCGTTTCTAAATATTATTACGTTTGGGAGGAAAACACGCATAAATTTCCACGTAAAAGCATACATATTTCTCAGTATTCATGCTAATGTTTGCATTTAAATACACCTGAGTTTGGGACTTGCAAACATATAAATGTTTGAAGTGTGTTTCAGACATATACATACATGGCCGTTTTCTCAGCATGTATGGAATAAAATATCAGTCAAATAGCGCCCATGGCTCTGATGACAGGCCATTAATCTTTTCATGAAATTTTCCATGAGTATTTCATGGAGATATGGCTATCCCATACCGATGACGCGTTGGACTTGTGATTTGAGCTCAGGAATTAATTCTGGTTTATTTGCATAAACCGAAACTGCACAAAACCCCAAAGAAAGAAATCGCACGGCGTTAAATCGCATGATCTTTGTGGTTGACATCAGAATTTCGTGAGATAATTTGTTGCGGAAATCTTTGCTGCAGAAAATTGATTGTTCCATGCGCAGTACGGCAGGTGGCGCCTTCTTGCTGAACCCACATGTCCACCAGATCCGTGCCGTCCAGTTGAGGCCACAAGAACTCCGTTAGCATGTGCTTGTAACGGATGCCGTTCACTGTTACTGCAGTTTCGGCTTTATCTTCAAAAAATTAAGAACTAGTCACGCCGCCTGACCAAAATCTTCACCAATCACTTGCACGTTGTGGGTGCATTCGTTTCTCATGGATGCAAGAGAATTTTCTGATCCCCAAATTTGAAAATGTTGTGTATTTACGAAGCCATTCAAATGGAAATGCGCTTCATCGGAGAAGATGATTTTTTTTTGAAAAATTAGCATTGACTTCACTTTGCTCCAATACCCATTGAATGAATTGCAGGCGCTTTCCATGGTCGGCGGATTTGAGGTCCTGAATAAGGAGACTTTGGTACGACTGAAGGTGGAGGTCTTTTGTCAAAATGCGCTACGTAGTTCTTCGTGATATTTTAAGTTGTTGAGAACGATGCCGAATTGATGTTTTCGGGTTTTCGGCGACACTCTCCTTTACAGCAGCAATGTTTTCAAGAGACCGACCGGTAAGTTGACGTACAGGAATCTTACTGTCCATAAACGACCCAGTCTCTTCAAATTTTTTGACCACTTTTCAAACGGTTGACACATTAGGTGCAACTTCGCAAGAACTGAATTCGGAGCTTCCACCTATAACTTGCCGCAGCGAAATTTAGCAGCCGCATTAACTACTGACATGACGACTAACTAAACCAACATTCGTCTAAAACATTTTTCCCTGGCTAGCTTGGTATCATATTAGGGTAGTGCAAATCTATAAAACAGTGTAATCGTCTTGTACCGGATACATTAAATTCAACTTTATTTGTATCCACCAGGTGAGTTGAATATAGTATCCACTTTATGGTTAGTTGAAAGCATTGGTGGCGTCTACTTAATATTTGCATAATAATCATACGTCACGATGTACGATAATTAGCATTAAAATTCAAGTGGCTGGTTGCAAAACCGAGGCCGAATGTAAACCAATGGTAAGAATGTCGCATCTTCTAAGCCATTGGTCTGTCTGGTAGTCTGCGCGGCTCTTATACATGAGTACGTGGGTTCGATCCCCTATCAGACTACATAAACTTATCTTTCGACAGCGATCTCCTCGCTTAGTGGCGGTGACACTACCGAGTATTTAGCCGTTCAGAACCGGAGTAAAACTGTATATTTCAATCGGTGAGTGTAAGACTAGAACGCGCTCAGCTCACTGGTTGTGAGAAACTCTCCCCAATCCCTTCGTGGGATGTAAGGGGAAACCATTATACTATAGTTAGAGTGTCAAAAAAACCGGAATTTTTTGAAAAACAGTTTTGGTTTTTTTTCTTCGAAAATCAGTTTTTTAAGAAACCAAGTTTCGGTTTTAAATTTTCGCAAAAACCGGTAGAACGGGTTTTTTCGGTTTTTTGTTTTAAATTAAATTGCACAATACATTTCTTTAGCGCATATATTTATTCGTGTTTAAAACCCAAAATTTTACAACTTTACTTAAAATTGACAATCACGTTTTAATTTTAAATTACAATTTAAATTAAATTCTAATTTAAATAAAATTTACAACTTTTATTCAAATTCATACTATACTGATTTAAACTCCAAATTTGAAAGACATTTTCATGTATGAAAATATTATTAAGTACAAAACATTTATTATAAAACAATTTACGTTATGAAAATTGAAAAAATTATTAAAATTATTTTGAAATTTGAATAAAAGGATTGTTTGGAAAAGTCATTTATAGCTTAATGAGGCATAAAATATTATTTGAATATAGAAATCATATTGCTTAAGCCAATATTTCATTAAAAGTTAGTAAAAACCGGTTAACCGACGTCAAATAACCGGATTTCGGTTTGTTCGAAAATTACGTTTTTAAAATAATCGCCACACGGTTAATAGCAAAAAACCGGTTAAACGGTTTTACCGGTTTTTCAGTTTCGATTTTGGACACTCAAATTCTAGTACGTGCAAATGGAGAGTTCTGTGACAGGAAAATGGAAGAAAAAGCACGAAAAATTTCTTCAAAATTAAACACAATTGAATATCGAGAAATTATTCGTTATCGCTTTATCACACACAACTAGACCAAACAATTCTGTTAGTGTAAATGATTGTCATGTTTACGTTCGTGATTGGCAGTTTTACCAATTGAATGCAACTCTGTAAGCTGCAGCTCTTCATGTGTGTGAATTTAACAATCGTGTTAAAATACATAGAACAATTCGACTGACTTGTTCACATTTAAAATTAACTACACAAAATGAAAATCAAGCAACGGTGCGTCGCCCGAAATGTCAACCAAAATACAAAAAGAAGACATACAACGAGGAGTTCTAAGAAAGGACCTGCAATTCAAGTTGAAAAACAAAATTAAATGCAACGAGGCAAGTTTGGCAAATATTTGTGCAGATTGAGTGCGGTGAGAGAGTAGTTGGTTATGTACGCAGCGAAAAATTCACATCTTTTTTGTCCTTGCTATGCATCCTTTTGTTGGTACACGCATTACACTAAATATAAATTACCATTTAACCTAATTTTTCCAGTGTATACATTTTATGTACATTTTCGTGTTACACCGTGCTTTTTCGTGTGTGCGCGTAAGTGTTTGCAAATACTAAGCATAGATAAAGGAAATAATTAATATAGCGCGCCCATTGTCAACTTTGTTCACTAGGTGATGTCCGGTACTACTGTCACTTTCACTGAAGTTTCCCTTAATTCTCATTGACTGTTATTAAAAATTGTGGGAAATTTTTGTTAAAGTAATTTAAACAAGGGAAAATGTGATAAAATTTATGTGATTTTACATAACAGCCCTTGTTTCTTATTTAAAAAGCTATTTCAAAGTCATGAGGCCGGTGTTGGGATATCAATAGGAGAAAACCCGTAAGATCGCCCAAAGATGAGCATCCCGGAACACCATTTTAATCTAAAAACTTTCCCGCCCCAAAAACTGTAGCAACTTCTGTGGTCGCAGATGCCAAAACCGTTAGAGTGTCTGAGGACTCTCAACAGGGAATGGTAGCTGAACCGGAGGAAGAACCAATCTATTAGGACATAGACGGTGGTGACACTTTAAGTAACCTATTGTATTCTTGTATTCTTGATATTTTTGTTTAAAATAATTTTTTTCTTTTGATATGAAATTTTAGATTTTTACAGTCATACTTTGTGACTTTGTTTTTGGGAACAAAAAAAATCCCATTTATTGCTTTCAACGACAACTAGAAAATTACCCATTACCCTAAAATGTTTACAACACTTGTGCTTCATCTACAGGGTGTTCCAATTCTTTCCGAAAAAATTAAACGCGCGATAGCTTGGATCAATATGAATATTTTTTGTTCTAGCACCACTGTTCTAACGGCTACCGTTTTCGAGCTATAGCGTCTCAAAAAATAATGCATTTAATACATTTTAAAACAACTTAGTTTTTTTTAAACATTTTTATCTGAGATATGTTTCAAAAAAAAAAATTGCGTTATAGGCCCCCATTTCTTACCAGATCGGTTAAATGCAACATTGTACATGGATTTCCTCCGAAACCAACTTACAGACGCTCTCGATAATTTTCCATTAGCAACATTAGCCGGAATTACTTTTCAACAAGACGGTTGTCCCGTACACTCTAGCATTGTAGTCAAGAACTTTTTAAACAGTAGTTTTGGTACAAATTGGATTGGACGCAATGAACCAATCAAAGCGTCACCGGGGTCTCCGGATCTAACACCATTAGATTTTTATGTTTGGGGTCGGGCAAAAGAGCACGTCTACAATGAAGAAATAATTTCATGCAATCAGCTTAAACGCAAAATAAAGGAAGCCTTTCAAACCATTCAGGAAGAAATAACGCCGGATGTTACTACTACCGCTGAGATTAGGCGACGATATGTAAAATGCACCACCATCCATGGCTGTCATTTGGAGCATTTGTAAAACAAAATAAAAAAAAAAATTTTTTTTAACAATTAATTCAAAGAAAATTTTTTTTAAAAATTTAAAGTTGTTTTTGAAATTTAAGAAAATTTATTTTTTTTAACAATTAATTCAAAGAAAATTTATTTAAAAATTGAAAGTTGTTTTTGAAATTTAAGAAAAATTTTTTTTTAACAATTAATTAATTCAAAGTGGGCTGGGTTTGCCTCCCGCCACCGTTCATAATGGCAGTGAAAATACAAAAACGAAACAGAAAACATAAACAACCCCTATTTGTTGACGACCCCCGCAAACGTTATAAGGACCACGATTTACGGATATGCACTTGGAATGTAAGAACTCTATATAGATCCGGTGCAAGTATCCAACTGGCAGATGTCCTCGAAAGTCATAAGGCTGACATTACCGCTATCCAGGAAATGCGATGGACAGGACATGGCTGCACAAGAAATAGAAACTGCGATATATACTACAGTTGCCATGAAAAAAAACATGAATTTGGTTGCGGATTTGTAGTTGGGAAAAGACTGCGACATCTAGTCTCTAGGTTCAATCCTGTGAGTGAACGAATAGCCACAATCCGCATAAAAGCGAAATATTTTTATATTTCCACGCAGAGGAAGCTGGACATCGGAAAGCTGCAATTACCAGAGGTAGCCTCAGCCTACTCAAGGAAGCTCTCGCAACTTTTGGCACAGAACCCACCCCCTCCCGATGACGATCCTGATGCGCAGTGGAAACCCATTTCCGACTCTATAAAAACTGCCGCAACAACCGTACTTGGTTTCGAAAAACCGCTTCGCAATAAACCGTGGTACGATGAAGAGTGTCGCATAGCAAATGACAAAGCGAGCTGCAACTGAGCGGTATAGGGAGAAGAGACAGGAGGTAAACCGTCTCTTTAGGCGTAAGAAACGGCAGTGGAGAAAACGCGAGAGTGAGAAAATTGAGACATACAGAAGGAAGAACGAAGCCCGAAAATTCTACCAAAAAGTTAAAAACGGAACTAATGGACATGGTTCAGGGCCCCCCTTCTGTAAAGACAAGGACGGAAATCTCGTCGCAGATGTGCAGAGCATGTTGGGAATATGGAGAGAGCATTTCTCCGCGCTACTAGTACCTGAGATATCCGATGACGATGGGACAATCGATCACAATATGGACGACGACGTCGATTACCCCCCTCCTAACCAAGTCGAGGTCAGAACAGCTATTGCCCGGCTTAAGAACAACAAAGCCGCAGGAGCCGATGGATTACCGGCGGAGCTGTTTAAGGCTGGCGGCGATGAGCTGATAAGTTGCATGCATCAGCTCATTAGCAAAATTTGGTTAGATGAATGCATGCCCGGCGATTGGAGTCTCAGTGTACTATGTCCCATATTTAAAAAAGGTGACCCGAGTATTTGTGCCAACTACCGTGGAATAAGCCTTTTATCCATAGCATATAAGGTTCTATCAAGTATAATGTGCGAAAGACTAAGACCGATTATTGCTGACCTGATTGGACCATACCAGTGTGGCTTTAGGCCTGGAAAATCGACAACTGACCAGATTTTCACGCTACGCCAAATCCTGGAGAAGACACACGAAAAACAAATCGACACCTATCATCTATTTATCGATTATAAAGCGGCCTTCGATAGTCCGATGCGGGAGAAACTCCTTGAAGCAATGTCTGAGCTTGGTATTCCTGCAAAACTCATACGCCTTTGCAGGATGACCTTGACGAGCACCAAATCCGCAGTGAAAGTTGGTAAGGATCTTACCGAACCTTTCGAAACTAAGCGAGGCCTCAGGCAAGGCGACACCCTATCGTGCGATTTCTTTAACATTTTAATGGAGATCATTATGAGAAAAGCTGCAGTCAATATGAATAAAACCATCAGCAACAAAAGTCACATGCTGCTCGCGTATGATAATGATATAGATATCATTGGGCGCACAATTAGAGAAGTTACTGCGGTTTTTTCGAGAATTGAGAAGGAGTCAGCAAAAGTGGGTCTGACGGTGAATGAGGACAAGACAAAATTAATGGTTTCAACGAACAGGGCCTCCACGCGATTAGACCAAAGCGTGAACGTTGATAACCGTTATAACTTCGAGGTAGTGGACGAATTTATATACCTCGGATCTGCCGTGAACAAAAACAACAACGTCAGCCTTGAGATCAAACGGAGAATTGTGCTTGCGAATAGATGTTATTTTGGGCTAAGCAAGCACTTTAGAGATAAAGCCCTCTCTCGAGTAACAAAAGTCCAGCGGTACCAGACTCTCATTCAACCTGTCTTGCTTTATGGCGCAGAATCCTGGGTCCTATCGCAAGCAGACGAAACATCTGTAGGAGTCTTCGAGAGAAAAATACTCCGAAAAATGTATGGCCCTCTAGTGCACAACGGCGAGTATCGGCGACGCATGAATCATGAGCTGTATGAGCTTTATCCTGACATTGACATAGTTAAGCGGATCAAGATAACGCGATTGCGCTGGCTAGGCAATGTCGGTAGAATGGATGAAGACGAACCAGCACGAAGGTTTTCGAAACCGACCTCGAAGAAAGACGAAAAATAGGAAGTCCATTACTCAGCTGGAGGGATCAGGTTGACGAATCCCTGCGTACACTTAGTATTGCCAACTGGGGAGATAAAGCAAAAGATCGAACTGGTTGGCGAAATATGTTATCTTCGTTTTGTAAGGTCCCTGACCCCCCGGGGTTTTCCCAGACCGGATAAGTAAGTAAGTAAGTAATTCAAAGAAAATTTATTTAAAAATTTAAAGTTGTTTTTGAAATTTAAGAAATGCATTCACAAATGCATTTATCTTTGAGATTCAATAACTCGAAGACGGTAGGGGTTAGAACAGTTGTGCTAGAACAAAAAATATTCATATTGATCCAAGCTATGGCGCACTTAATTTTTTCCGAAGGTTTTTGGAACACCCTGTATTTGTTTACTATATCTATGCAACTAAGTTCGTGCTCATGCAAAGGCACGACCCTAAATTTTCTCATATTCTTAAACAAAGTAAATTTTCTTAAAAAAATACCTTATCTTAAAGAAGTACGTTGGCTTAAAATAAGTACATTTTCTTAAAAAAAAGCACCTTTCCTTAAAAAAAAATAATTTTTTTAAAATAAGTACCTTTGCTTCAAAAAGTACATTTTCTTACAACAAATTGCCTTTTCTTGAAAAAAAAAATACATTTTTTTAAAGGGTAAATTTTTTGTGAAACAAAATATGTTTTCTTGAGATAAGAATCTACTCTTAAAAATTTACCTATTCTTGAAAAAAGGAACAATTCTTAAAAAACATCTTTTCTTCAAAACGAAATACCTTCCCTTAAAAAAACTACCTTTTCTTACAAAAATTCCTTTTCTTAAAAGTACCTTTTCTTAAAAGTACGTTTTCTTAAAAGTACCTTTTCTTAAAAGTACCTTTTCTTAAAAGTACCTTTTCTTAAAAGTACCTTTTCTTAAACTAAAATAATACCTTTTCATTTCATTTCTTGATATAAGTAGCTTTTCTGAAAATAAGTAAAATTTTTTAGAAAAATAACCTTTTCCTAAAAATAGTACCACTTCTTTAAAAAGTACCTTTCTTACAAAGTAAAAAAAAAAAAATAAATGGTTTCCCATTACATCCCATGAAGGGACCGCGGAGAACTTCTCACAATCACTGAGCTGTGCGCTTTCCAGGTTTCACTCACTGATTGGGACCTACAGTTTTACACCGATTCCGAACGGTATTTTTGAGATGCTTTTTCATGGCTATATACTCGATAGTGTCGCCGTCACTATGCGAGGTGACCGCCGCCGAAAGAAATGTATTTTTTTTTTGAAGGTGGTCAGAGCAGGGTTCGAACCCAAGATCTCATGTACAAGAGCCGCGCACTCTAACCATTGCACCACCGACGGCCACAAAGTAGTTCTTTGTAAAAAAATTCATACTCTTATGATTTTTCCTTACAGAAATTTCTTGTTCTCAAATACGGCGCCCTATCTTAAAAAAACATTACCTTTTAATAAGAGAAGTACATATTCAAGTACATTCATATTCTTACAAAAAGGACTTTAAAATATCCTTTTTTTTAAAATACATTCTATAAAAGAAATGTCTTAAAAAAAGATTATTATTTTAGAAAAAGTATCTTTTCTTAAAGATCCATTTAAATTATCGTATTTTTCAACGGGCGCCTTAGGCATGTTGGAACTAACTTCTACATAATATATATCGAAAGGATCTTCGTTCCGAGCGGGTGTCTGCTGGCACCTCAAGAGAGGAGGGCTGGAGATTCTTATATACAGCTCATTGATTAACTGCAACTTTTCTCATTATATTCTTCGCTCACCTACATTCATTAATATCTCTTAGGGCCAGTTTTTAAGTGGGTAGTTAACTATCGGATCACTTAATCTTAATTCTAAGTTAATTAGAGGTTAACTTTGCATTTTGTTTTTCAGTGGTGAGTTAATGTAAGTCGCCATATTGTCAACTAATATGGCAACTCTTGTATTCTTATTGAAAAAAAAAAACGTGTGTTTTTGGATAAATACCAAAACAACAAAGGGAATTATGTAAAATAGGAAATAGATGCATAAAATCGAAGTCATTTTAACAAAAATGTGTAAAAAACTATACAGGCGCAACAATTTAACGATCTAGACTCAACGTATGTGTACAAATACGCAAATCTGAAACATGTATTTTATACAATCTTCATTTCTCACTTTGACAGTCAGTAATTTGAGTGTCAAAATAATATGGTTCTGACTATAAGTTAACCAACCAACATTGGGTGGTTAAATCATAGTTAAAGAATGACTAAAAAACACAATTCGATGTTTACCATAATTTAACTTAGGAACCAAGATCACCACTGACTGAAAAACTGGCCATTAGAATCTTCTTAATACTCCTACAGTGTCTACTCGAAAAAATATATAAAAAGTTATTATTATTCATTGCATGTACGCATGTAAATTATAAGTGGAATTACTGGCAATATGTATATCTGAATGTGCTCATCTCATGCAGCTCTCTAATTAAAACACACACTCAGTTGTATCATTGACATGTGAAAACGTGTGGTAGTGTCATGTTTGCTGTCATAAATCGAATGAATATCGAAATGACAGAACATGTGACTGGAATATAATTAATGCTACTAATCTTGATTCTTAGGCAAATGTCAAATTTCGAACATTAATTCACTGTTTGAAATACATTAAATTATTTAATTTAAATGAAAGAAATTGATAGTGGATGATAGTCTTTAATTAAATATGTTTTAAAAATTCACATTTTATTTTAAAATTATTTATTGTGCATTTTCTTAAAAATAAATTAATTTACCTTTGCTGTTTTTGAAAACGACATTGAATATTACACTGCATATAAAGAACATTATGTTTTCCATGGTAATTTCACTTAAGTTCCATTTGTTTCTCCAATCTTTATCGTTGCTTTTCTCTTTTTATAGCTCTTCAACTCCAAACTCAAAGTTATAGTTTACGCACAAAGTTAGGGAAGCTGCAGTTTTTCAATGTGTTCAACAAAAGTTGATGTTTAAACGGCTCAACGAATGAAGCTGTGTAAACGTTAAACAATAGTTGAAGTTTAACAGCATAAAGCGATGAAAAATAATTTATAAACTTTCGTTGAAAAACAGTAAACACAAACATAATTTTACGAGAGAGAGAGAGAGAGTTAACACTGCACACAAAAAATGAAGAAGTACAAATATAATAAATACATCGTGCTCGACAGCAGCAGTTGTTACAGAGGGAATATAAAAAAGGTCCACACAGTGAAGGAGTCATTAGAGTAACATTTAAATGATTTGCAAGAACATTGAAAGTCTTTTCGCGCCAGGCTGTAAAATTATGAGTGTGAGAGCTTCCTGGGGATCGCATGGGTAGGATTAGAGATGGACGAGAGATACGTGATTGCCGATAATCACGTTAATCATGCATAATTGTGAGTAAGATCAAAAGTTGCCCATGTGAACGTGCGTGAATGTGCGTTACGAAAATATTTTCCTGCTTGAGTTCAATATATGCATTCGAAATATCGACAAAATATTTTCGCTGTTGTACTACAGGCCTAACCAGAGAGAAAACCCTTGCGCTTCATAGTTTTCGCTGCATTTGGTAAAGCACATAAACTTTGGGGAGAACAACCGTGTTTGGTAACGAAAATCAATGAATGTTCGAACTAACGGGCGATGTGTTAACACCTCTTTGTTACACGGTACCTGTTCGATTTCTATGACACAAGATTAAATGGTACATTTGAGTTCGAATCCCACCCGCGGCATTTACATTTTTTTCAAAACATGATCTCTTATAGCCTTAAAGGAGACTACAACTTTAAACATAACGAGGATGTAAGACAACTAAATTTGAAATATATGGTAGGGCCAAACCAAAACAGGATCAGACAACTACAATTAGAATAGTTCGTTCTAAAAATAGAAATTTCCAAACTTCTGCATCAGTGCGTGTAAGTAGGACAGCAATGTGTAAGTAGCGACAACAATCACTCTGCACACAATCAATAAATGTCTTCGGCTAGTGACTTGTGTAAATACACAACGCAGTGGCTTAACGGGCTAGACGCTGCTGAAGATGATGCTTCACAAACATCGAAACGATCGTCCAGCGAATGTGAGTTCGACTCCTACCCGCGGCATTTACATTATTTACACTAACCGGAGAAAACATGATCTCTTATAGCCTTAAAGGAAATTATAACTTTAAACATAACGAGGATCTAAGACAACTAAAAAAAAAGAACAGTTATGTGCTGAAGGATCTTTTGCGATTGCACGCTCTTTTCTCTTACACCTGCTTTAACATTAGATGTAATGTTGTTAAAATAAATAAAGCAATATTTAGTTCACTGAACTAATTGATTTTGGTTTGTCATAAACAGAGCAACGACAAAAAGTATTGAATAGTATAGAGAACTTATTGCACTCCTTTTCCGCTCTCATGTAGATAGTCTGAGTAAAGAAGCATAAACGAGGCTTATACTCTTTATAAAATATTTCAATATAAATACACCATTTCGACAATGTTATTACGTAAAACAATACAAATCGCATAAATGTTTCAAAAGGCATCAATGTTTCACATCAAAAATATGAATGGACCAAGTTATGACAAAAAGAGAGTAATACGTTTTGAAACATTCGCCAGATGTCGCCAGTGCTTTTGAGCCATACAATACGTTCCATGAGTTCTTTATACTAGTCAATACTCTTTGGCGACGACGACCTGCTTGTTTGTTCGCTGCCGCTACATTAATTCCATCGTACTTATTTTCAGGCAGAGACTATTGTTGTACAACAACCACGTATGTGATGCTAACGCTGTGTGTTGTTTGCATGTGTTCGCTTTGATAGATTTCCCTACACGTGCTTATAGATGTTAACATATCAAAACGTTTTACAAACTGCATACTCATGTTTACTCGCAAACCGTGTAGTAGATTCACATCTAGCCGCAGATCTTCATTAGAGCTTGTTTTTAATTATGCTGTCGGAAAATTCATCAAACTAATTGCAATAGAAAACTCATTTTAGTTGAGAATTAGCCACTATGCAAGTGCTCGAAAAATTTCGCAAGCAAAACTACAAGAATACATAGGCAAATACTACTTTTCAACTCCAGGCAATCATCGTTACCCAAAACACATGATTTTTGTTGCTGCCTGAAAGACAACACAATTTATTCAGGAAAACTACATCTCTATTAATAGAGATATAGAATAGCCTCGACCTTGAATAACTAAGTAACTAACTTTTCTAAAATCATCTGAAATAATATCACAATATCAGACCACTCTATTGGGTAAAACACAAATTCGCTTTGCAACTTAATGGTACGATTAAAACTACTTGTCTTCATACCCGACTTGTATATCAGGCAAGACAAAACTTTTTATGAAACTACGAAATCCTTCGTATTGTCTTATCGCATTTGCTGCAGTAAATTTGCTCATCAACTTCTTCTCTATTAACAAATCCTTTTTAACAAATGCACTTTTCTTACAATGCGGATTGTTGGTTGGTTAAAGTGTTAAACCGGAAATACTCTGTCATTTAAACTGCAGATATATTTGTTGCAGCGCTTCAACAGTAAAATGCCAACATCAGCGGCAGCTGTACTAAACGAGAAATGATTTAAGTTTCCAAGGCTCACTTTGATTCCCCTGGCATCTATTTTCTTAGGTCCTTTAAAGAGCGCAGCAAAGCAGCGAATGGGTATAAACGGAAAACTTCGAAATACGTATAATCGATTTAAAACAGCTGTCGTTGGCAGTGCACCACTGAGGAAATACAAACTATTGAAAAGAAAACTATCGCCAACTAATAATATGAACAGCAGGCACAAACTAACAAACACAGCACGGATACTCTGTGCAGGCTTAGCTGCTGAAGCATAACACCTACATTAAGTGCAGATATGTAGTCCGGGAAAATTATTTTTCTTACGCCTTTATATGCGAGTGAAGGTCCTCTTTAAGATTTCAAAAGAGTTTTTCTTTGCATAAGTTGGTACCAGAAGTTCCTTTTGCTTTTAAGCTTAAACAAAGAATAAGTTGGGAATTGATCGTCTCCATTATTACTTTACATGAAAAACCAATATTCTTTCAATCCCATTATCATCATCGGTGGTTATTGGACAGTTAAAGCCAACTAAAATTTGTAGTTGTCAGTTTTTATGCAACTTACAAATTAGAACTGTAAGATAGCCCTAACCCGATATTGTGATAATGACCCTTATTGTTTCAACTATTAAAAATGTAACAAATTGTCTGGCAAATTCAAGTTTAGGATTCAAAACCAAAAACTATTTTTGAGATTTTGATCTACATTGCCATGTGCATATTTAAGTTGGAGTAGGGTTGAAGTCATATTCATCCCCACAGCTGGGTAAAGCCGACATCACTCTGTGAACCATTTCAAACGAATAAGCCTCTCATTATTTATACTCAAGACTTTGCACCACTTCCAATTGAAATGCAAAAACTTCCAATTTCAATTGAAATTTGAAAATTATATTTGAAATTTAAAATACATCAATTGGAATTCAAAATTTCTATTTGAAATACATCAATTAAAATAAAAAGAAAAATTTAAAAGACATCAATTGATATGTAAAATATATCCAATCAAATTTGAAAAATATCATTTGAAATTTTAAATACTTCAATTGAAATTTGACATAAATACATCAGTTGAAATTTGAAATACATCAACTGAAATTCAAAATTCGTCAGTGCGCGGCTCTTGTACATGAGATCCTGGGTTCGAACCCGGCTCTGACCACCTTCAAATTTTCTTTCGGCGGCGGCCACCTCGCATAGTGACGGCGACACTATCGAGTATCTAGCCATGAAAAAGCTTCTCAAATTACCGTTCGGAATCGGTGTAAAACTGTAGGTCCCAATCAGTGAGTGAAAACTGGAAAGCGCACAGCTCAGTGATTGTGAGAAGTTCTCCCCGGTCCCTTCATGGGATGTAATGGAAACCATTTATTTATTTTTTTATTTCACATTTGAATTGATGTATTTTAAATATCAATTGATGACTTTTAAATACCAATGATGATTTTTAAATTTTAATTGATGTATTTCCAGTGTCAATTTCTTTTGTTTAAATTTCTGGTGTATAATGAATTGTGGATGAACATAGATATCAGATCGCTAGTGAATATTCGCGGTTTATCGAACAGCTAGCATATCTGTATATAGGGAAAGTCGACGGAGATGGAAAGAGGTCTCTTCTATAAACAATATACAATGACAGACTTCCTGGATATAGAGAACGATTTGAACAATGTCAAAACCGAAATATGAATGTAGGCAAAATTATTGTGAGTTGGCTAGACCCAATGCTTCGGGCCAGCCGAATAAGCGCTCATGGTGTTGAGGTATCGGTCACTAGGCTAGTCTGTAGGGTTACACTGCTGGGTGGGGTGATATCAACCCTACAATGACTAGTGGTTGTGAGCACTCTATTGGTGGTCTTGTTTAACAGAAGGGTAAGGGTACTCGCATATGCGGATGAGGTCCCTTTATCTATGTGATAGGTAAAGTTATGGGAAATACCTTGGGACAGATCAGTACTTGAGCCACAGGCTGTGGTCAGACAGAGACTTTTGGTCAACCCGTATGACATTTAATGAGAAATAAATTCGAAAAACATTCTAAATCCGTAGCTAGTCATTTTAGTGTATAAATTTTTAAGTAGAATATCAAATATTTGAATATTCTAGGAAAATAATCCCTGTCAAATTTCAGTGAAGACATGTTAACACCGTCGGTGGTTCAATTGTTAGTATGGGCGAATCTTGTGCATAAGAACATGGGTTCGATCCCTGCTTAGACCACCTTACATTTCTTTTGACGATGGTCATCTCGCTTAGTGCTGGCGACACTATCGAGTACATAACCATGAAAAAGCTTCTCAAAATACCATTCGAAACAGGTGTAAAACTGTAGGTTCCAATCCGAAACTGTAGGTTACAAAAAAACTAGAAAGAGGACAGCTCAGTGGTTGTGAGAAGCTCTCCCCAGTCCCTTCTAGGGATGTTATGGGAAAATATTTATTTAGTTATTTGTTTTCATGTTAACACAAGAATTCGCCAATACAATATTTCAATATTTCGG
Source organism: Phaonia tiefii (assembly GCA_963931995.1). Classification (NCBI taxonomy): domain Eukaryota; kingdom Metazoa; phylum Arthropoda; class Insecta; order Diptera; family Muscidae; genus Phaonia; species Phaonia tiefii. The sequence continues at coordinate 82,330,062 of OZ008369.1, read as the reverse complement.
ACAGTATCGGATAAGAAAATTCAAAAATGTCACGTCCATAAAAAAAGTGTAGCTGCACAGCGGTCTACATTTTTTGGGGTTTGACTAAACGCACCTAGTGTGACATCTTTCCATCTCATTTCCGGTAAATGGAAATGTCAGCCCTCTAAATAATGTATAGACATTCTACTGTACTCAGTTTTTAAAGTAGATTCATTATATTTCACTTGAACGCAACTGTTCACATTTAAATTGAGTTCTAGCTCTCAACCATATGAATTTTAAAATTGGAATTTTGTCTAATTTTATCCTTCAATAATGTGCAGTTTTAATGATTCAACAATTTTAGTTTCAAACAGTAAATGTTACATCTAATGTGAAACTATTTACACCCAACTAAGTTCGATTTTATTAAAGGCACACAAGTGCTGATTTTAGTGCCACGGAATCAAAGTTCGATAAACTTGTAGTTATGTATTATGATTCAGCGCACACAGGCTAACTGGTGGCATGACAGAAATTATTAAATAACAAATAGAACTAGAGTCAGATGACTATTTTAATTAGTGCAAACAAAAGCGTTTCATTTGCGGCAAAAAATTGTCTTTTGTCTCAAAAATGTTATGCTTGTATGGCAAATGGTAATGATTCCCCGGCAAATAAAAATTGCATGAGGTGTCACGGGCCACCCGGTTGGAACCAAGTTCCTTTCCCTGTATGAATTATTCACTAGTTAGTTGCAACAGGCCAACGGCGCCTGTTGAAAAGTACTGTAATTTAAATGGATCTTTAAGAAAAGATGCTTTTGTAAAATGATAAACTTTTTTAAGAAATTTTTTATTAACTGAAAGTATTTTTTTTTAAAGTATAATTTTAGATCCCTTTTGTAAGAATATGTATTATAATTTCTCGAAAAGGTCCTTTCTTTGATGAGAGATACTTCTTTTATTAAGAGCTAATGTTTTTATGTAAGAAAAAGAAAAAATTTTACAAAGAAATCCATTTTCTAAGAACAGGTACTTTTTAAAGAAGTGGTACTCTTTTTAGGATTAGGATATTTTTTTGAGAAAATTTACATATTTTGAGGAAGGCTAATTATCTCAAGAAAAGGTATTATTTTATTATTAAGAAAATGAACTTTTAAGAAAGGGAATTTTTGTAAGAAAATTTATTTTTGGTAAGAGAAGGTATTTTTTTTTTGAAGGAAAACTTTTTTTTACGAAAGAACAGATACAATTTTAAGAGTAGGTAATTATCTCAAGAAAAGTTATTTTCTTTTACAAGAAAGGTACTCTTTAAAGAAAGGTACTCTTTAAAGAAAGGGCAGTTTTTTAAGAAAAGGCAATTTGTTGTAAGATAATGTACTTTTTTAAGAGAATGTACTTATTTAAAAAAATACTTTTTGTGACAAAAAGTACTTTTTGTAAGAAAATTTACTTTTTTAAGCAAAGGTACTTCTTTAAGAAAAGGTACTTTGTTAAATAAATGTACTCTGTTTAACCCTAGAAGGGTACGGTTAATTTGTGGGTGCTTATAGGTACCGATGAGTAAATTTTACTCACTTCACAATTTTCATAAACGGATTTATTTTATAAAATAGTAGATTTAAATGAAAGCAATTGAAAGCCAACTATAAAACAAGTGTAATTTTTATTAAAATATATAAAATAAACAAACACAATACATTATTGCTGATTTGGGACGATTACGAATACATAAAATGGTTTGTTACTCCAAACAAAGTTCCCAACTTTGCCGATCAGAGTGTCCGTACTAGATGTAATAGTTGAAGAAATTACGTGTTCAGTTTCGCGATTTTCAATTAATAGAGCAGCTGGTCTTTCAGCTCCTCTCTCCTTCTTTGGATTTTGACTAAGTTTCTGTTTTTTACGTTTGCTGCTTTCAGGTGTATCCTCACTTTCTTCCAATTCAGCTTCTTCTACATTTATGATTTCATGTATCATATCTTCTTCGAATTCAATTAATTCTTCCGGTTCTGCTAGCTATTCCGGATCTACAACACTGTATCAAATATCATCATCAACGAAGCAAGGCTCCCACCCCAAATTGTCTTCTTCCTCAAAATCAAGATCATGTAATGCAACCAAAATGTTTTTATCTGTTAGCCCGCGACCTGCCATTCTTATGCTCTATATTTTTAATTAATCTTATGCTCTATAATTTTATACAATAAAACACTCCGATGAGTAATAACGGGTCCTCCAAATAACTTTTTTTCTTTGAAAATGCTATAAAAAAAAAACTACTGAATATTTTCTCAAAGTACAATCTTATTTTATTTGAAAGTACAATCCTTCCGGTTAATAATGGAAAATAATTTCATTCAAATGGCTGCCTCGGCTGGCCATGCAGTAGCCTACACGATCGGTCCAATTTTTAAGCACATTATCGATTGTGTGCAGCTGTATTTCACCAATGGCTTCACGTATATTGTCCTTTAAAGCCTCAATTGTCTCTGGCTTGTCGGCGTAACAGTTATCTTTGAGGGCACCCCACAAATAATAGTCCAACGGTGTCAAATCGCAGCTCCGAGGTGGCCACACGACATCAGCTCTGCGGCTGATAATGCGATCTTCGAAAACAGGGCGCAGAACATCAAGTGTAGCTTCGGCTGTGTGGCACGTAGCGCCGTCCTGTTGAAACCAAATGTTGCCAATATCCTCTTCTTCAATGTTTGTGAACAAAAATTCGTTCAACATGGCCCGATAACGATCGCCATTGAGTGTAACGGCCCAATTATGCCTCTGGACCAAAATCCGCACCAAACAGTGACTCGTTTTGGGGTGCATCGGCTTTTCAATGTATGCGTGCGGGTTTTCTGTGCCCCAAATGCGACAATTTTGCTTGTTTACATACCCGCCTAGATCAAAATGAGCTTCATCTGAAAATATGATTTTTTTGGCAAAGTCGGCATCTTCTGTAAGTCGATCGCAAGCCCACTTAGCGAAGCGAAAACGCATTGGATGGTCAGTTGGCTTCAACTCCTGAACCAATTGGACTTTGTATGGCGTCATACCAAGGTCTTTATGCAAAATTCGTCTCAATGTTGTCTCCGAAATGTTCAATTGTTGAGAACGACGGTGAATTGATGTTGATGGCGCTTCACGCACACTTTCTGCCACAGCAGCAATATTCTCGGGTGTACGCACTATTTTTGGCTTTTCAGACTTTGGTTTATCGATGAGGATGCCAGTTTCTTTCACTTTTTTTTACAAGATAACGAACATACGGAGCTGACGGTGCTTCTATTCTTCGAAAATCCGTACGCAATTTTCGCACACATTCTGCAACATTACCATGATTTTCAAAGTAATGTCGCAATATTTCGCAGCGTTGTTCAAGCGTATACACAACCATATTCGTTCAGCGGAAGGATAAAACTAATTATGTGTCAAATCAGACATGAGCTAAGTGTTACCATTCACGAAATAAGCACTAGTTGAAAAAAAAAAACGTTAGATGGCGGACCCTTTATAATCGTCATAATTCAGCACAAAAAATATATTTTTAGTGACGTAGTAAGGTACTGAAGAGTAAAATTTACTCACCAAAAACTAGTACGTAAAGGGTACCGATAAGTAAATGTTACTCACAAACTTTTTTTAAATTGTCCACAAATACGCTAACGCAAACCACACAATTCAATGCTTGGGGCAGCCGACTAATAACGGAGTTGGCGATGCACTGCTAACATCTTGACATTCAGTGTGGCCAACCTGCTGATTTACGAACAAAGTTAATCCTTGTGTGAGTAAGTGTTACTCACAGTACCCTTCTAGGGTTAAGAATATGAATAGGTATATATAAAATGTTATTTTTTTAAACCTCTTTCACTTTGGCTTTTCTAAATTTACTCTTTATTCGGTTCAAACTAAAATATGTAATAAACAGGCTCCACCTAGAAAATTTCCCATTAGACAAGAAATATCTTAGTCTAGACACAAACCAAAGGTACGAGTGTAAGAGAAAGTGTGCTGCCGACTGTAATTCCATACTCAGGGTTGTACTTCATGGATTTGCCAGTCTTGCACTTTGGCTTTTCTAAATTTACTTGGTATGGGGTTCAAAACTACAATTTATAATAAACAGGTACCACCTAGAAAACTTCCCTTTAAACCGAACCAAACCAAAAGTACCCAATATAGTTGATAATAATACTGGGTTGTAGCCTAATAGTGTTAAAAAAAAGTTGTTTAAAATTTTTTCATTTAGCCCCCATCCCGCAACGTGCAATAAGGAACTTCGTTCCAAAAACATTTATTGAAACCCTACTTTTACCCCAAAATTATCATAAGCTACTGTTGGGACAAACAATGAAAACAAGCACACACTCAAACTTGTTCAAACAAATACACCATGTCCACCAGAGCCTAGTCTGCAGCTCAGGGTTGACTTAGAACGCCGGCTGGCTTAGTCGCATCTAATGGAGGTTCCATCCCATCATCCAAGCTCTAAGGTCCGCATCAATCATTTTTAAGAATCCAAAAATAATAACGTTTAAAACACAAATTACACTTTCCACAATGGGAGACAGATTTCGTAACACAACATTTACATGGCCGTATGTTATGATAAATGCTGGTTGGTTTGGTGACAAAAATTTTGGTGGCCAAATCTTTCCCAATGAAAGAGGTCAACAATTTAAAGATTTTGAAATTCTAGCACTTTTTCCCAATTTTCTTGATCAATTTTAATTCATATTGATACGGGTTGCTATTCATATTTCGGATTCAGCAATAAAAAACCATCATTCACCATTGGAAATAGTGTTATTGTTTTTCAAAATATTCTCCGTGTAGATCAATACACTTTCGCATGTGCTCAAATTAATTTGCTACGCACTTTTTTCCACTCCGATTGAGAAACCTCCAAAACATAGTTTTTGAACGCTTCAGCGGCTGCTTCAGGCGTTGAACATCGTTGACCATACAGTAAAAAGAAGTAATTGGGTGCCAAATCAAGTCTGTACGGCGGATGACCCATCCACTCGACATATTTAGTGCTCAAATAGCCCATTGTTTTAGCTGATATGTGATAGAGCTCGCATTGTCCTTATGCAAAATGATCCGTCTTCCTTTGTGGTTTTTCCTTATTCCTTCAAACACTGTTGGCAAACAGATAATGGTATACCACTCAGAATTGACCGTCCTACGTTCCACTCAAGGCCCTGCGGCCACATGACCGGTTATACCGAAAAAAACGGTCATTTGCTTCGATGGGCTTCTTCCACGAAAAACTTTTTTTTGTTTCATCTCATATTGAAGGACCCATACGGTCGACTGCTGTTTTGTTTCGGGGTCATATGCATAGATCCATGATTTGTCGCCTGTGACGATGTTATACCGCGGTTGTATGTTTTCAACATTTCTTGCCCAATTGACACGAGCCTTTTTTGAGCATTCGTCAAATTATGTGGGATCCACCGAGAACAAATCTTTTTCAAATCTTTTTCTTTTTGTCGTACTAATGCTCGCCCAAGGAAACCTCAATCTCACGATATGTCACATGTCGCACTTGCTTTACAAGTTCACGCACAGCATCGACGGTTTGCGGCAAAACAACCGAAGTTAGACGACCTTCGCGAAATTCATCCTGGTGCGAAGGTCGTTCGAAACTGAAGTCTTGGCATCAGCGATTTACAGTGGCTTTTGATGGTGGGTTTTCACCAAAAGTCAAAACAAGTTGATTGAAACACGCGATAATTCACACCAAAAATCGAAAAAAATCAACGCACGCAAATTTTCACGATTTAAATCCATTTTTTAACCGAGATGAATCTTTGAACACACTGTAAAAACAACCAATAGTGCTTGAAAGGAAAAACGTTCTATGTATGTTTATGCTAAAAAATTTCAACATTTCTATGGAAGTTTCAGTTTGCATCTGGCAACCCTTGTATTGCCAGGATCCGAAATGTAAATCCAACCGTATTCCGATCTTAGTCTCAAAATTGATTAAACGCAATCAAGTTATTAAAAAATAAATGCTTTTAGAAATTCCACCAACCCTTAGGATTCCAAATCTGAGTTTGAAGAATTCTCGGCTTTCGAAAAATCGTAAATTTTAACTTGTTCAGTCTTTTATACAAAAAATTAAATTATAAGATATATGTACTACGTTTATACGAGAGCTTATATTGTGATATCATATCGCGATATGTCAAACAAGTCATTACAAATTACTTACATGTCATTTACTGATATATCGCGATATGATATCACAACATACGCTCACGTATAAAATTGTGTTCTAACTAAAAGAGACCTTTAGCTGAAGTCAGGCTGCTTCCAACAAAAGATAACATATCAAACATTATTACCGATTTCATGGTAAGATGGTGGTACAAAGTATACCCTTTAATTGTCCTTTATTTCTGTCCGTTTTATGTTTAATCAAAGAAAAACATACACCAGCAAGCCGAACTCGATGAAATTTCCAACTACCTCGGTGGCCGTAAATCTACAAAATATTACTGGAAGATCGTTGGCTAAAGGCACGTGAGCTAACTGAAATGATAGGCATTTCAAAAACGTACATGAGGTGTCAGGGGACACCCGGTAGGAACGAAGTTCCTTCCGCTATATATTATGCACTAGTTAGTTCCAACACGCCTAAGGCGCCCGCTGGAAAATGCGATAATTTAAATGGAGCTTTAAGAAAGATACTTTTTGTAAAATAATTGACTTTTTTTCTGAAAAACTTTTTTATATAAAATGTATATTTTTTTTAAAGTATATTTTTGGAAGAATATGTATTATTTTTTCCCAGAACGTTCTTTTTTAAAGAGGGGTACTTCTTTTATTAAAAGTTTTTTTTAAGAAAAGGTACTATGTATTTTTAAGAAAAGCCTTAAGAGTATGAATTTTCAATGTGTTAACATCTATAGGCATGGGTAGGGCAATCTAACAAAGTGATCACATGCAAACAACACACAGCGTTAGCATTAAATACGTGGTTGTTGTACACCAATAGTCTCTGTCTGAAAATAAGTATGATGGTATTGATGTAGTGGCAGCGAACAAACAATCATGTCGTCGTCGCCAAAGAGTATTGAAAAGTATAGAGAACTCATGGAACGAATTGTATGACTCAAAAGCACTGGCGACATTTGGCGAATGATTCAAAACGTATTACTCTCTTTTTGTCATAACTTGGTTCATTCATAAATTTGATGTGAAACATTGATGCCTTTTGAAACATTTATGCTTTTTGTCTTGCTTTATGCAATAATAATGTCGAAATGGTGCATTTATTTTGGAATATTCTATAGAGGCAATAAGACTCGTTTATGCTCTTTTACTACGACTCTCTACATGAGAGCGGAAAAAGAGTGCAATATGTTGTCTATACTATACACAACTTTTTGTCGTCGCTCTGTTTATGACAAAACAAAAACAGTTATTTCAGTGAGCTAAATATTGCTTTATTTATTTTAACAATATTACATCTAATGTTAAAGCAGATGTAAGAAAAGAGACAGTGCAATAGCAAAAGAGCCCTGAACATTAAATCTATTCTCTTTATTATTTTCCAATGTAACGTTTACTAATTAGTTCATAGAAATCGAGCAGGTACCGTATAACAAAAAGGTGTTAACACATCGCCCGTGAGTTCGAACACTCGTAGCTTTTTTTTACAATACATTTTTTTTTTTAGATACATTTTTTAAAAACAACTACTTTTTAAAGGTGTGGTACTCTTTTTGGGAAAAGGTTATTTTTTTTAAGAAAATGTACTTTAATTTAGAAAGGCTACTTATCTCAAGAAGAGCAAGAAAAGGCATTACTTTATTTTTTAAAAAAGTAACTTGTAACAGAAGACATTTTTGTAAGAAAATTCACTTTTTAGGAAATGGTATTTTTTTGAACAAAATTTTTTTTTAAGAAGTGGTCCTTTTTCAAGAAAAGGCAAATTTGTAAGTGTAGGAACTTATTTCACGAAAACTCATTTTGTTTCACGTAAAAGGTACTCTTTAAAGAAAATGTAGTTTTTTAAGAAAAGGCAATTTAAAAAACGTTATTTTATTAAAAAACGGTACGTTTTGTAAGAAGGTGTAAATTTTTTAAACAGAGGTACTTCTTTAAGATAGGGTATTTTTTTAAGGAAAGGTACTTTGTTTAAGAATATGAATAGTTATTTTTTTTTTTTAGAAAATTTACTTTTTTTTACGAAAATTCACTTATTTAAGAAAATGTAATTTTTAAACTTCATTCACTTTGGCTTTTCTAAATTTACTTTTTTTGGGTTCTAAACTACAATATATACTATATATTAGTTACAGGCTCCACCTAGAATACTTCCCATTAAACAAAAAATTTCCCACCATATGTTAGTCTAGACACAAACCAAAGCAAAAGTACCCAATACTAGGTTGTAGCATAATAGTGCCAAAAAAAAGTTGTTTCATTTTTTTTCATTTAGCCCCCATCCCACAACGTGCGATAGGGAACTTCGTTCCAAAAGTGCAGTACATCGTATATTGACCGAAGATTTGAAGATGAGAAAACTGTGCGCAAGATGGTTTCCGCGCTTGCTTTCGATAGACCAGAAATGGTGTCATGAGAATGGTACAGTAGAGTGTTTGGCGATGTTTCACCGCATTAAAGCCGAATTTTCACACCTGAGACAAAGAGTCAAAGCTGTGGACTAGAATGGGCGAATCGTGTCCAAAGAGGGCGACGTTCATCTGCAGACAAGGTCATGGCGTCTGGTTTTGGGATGCGCATGGGATAATTTATATTGATTATCTTCAGAAGGAAAACCCTTCAACGGCGAATATTATGGTAATTTATTGCAGCGTTTAAGTGATGAAATTTTGGAAAAACGGCCGCATTTGGGGAAAAAGAAAGTGTTGTTTCATCAAAACCATGATGAACACACATCCACTATTGTGATGGCCAAAATTAATGAATTATAGTTCGAATTGCTTCATCACGTATCTTATTCGCGAGATTTAGCTCCGTCGGACTATTTTCTATTTCCAAACTTGAAAAAATGGCTCGGTGTTAAAAGATTTGCCAACAATGAAGAGGTGGAGTCTGCGGTTGATGGCTATTTTAAGGAGTTTGACAATTCTTACTATAAACAGGGTATCGAAGCTATTGAATATCGCTGGAAAATTATATCGATCTGAAAGGAGATTATGTTGAAAAATTAACAACTTTGTTGGGTCTTCTTTGTTGGGTCGGCTAGCTTTTGCACCGCCCTCGTGCGAGGGTACAATCTATCCAAAATAACTCCTACTCAGTGGACTTCATGGTAACAGCTTGTGCTAGTTTGGAGTAGCCATATAGGGCACCTTAGATTAGCGGATTTTCCGGCCGACATTTGGGTCGGGCCGACTCATCTCCCGGTGTAAGGTCCGGACGAGAAGTTCCTTATGAAATTGATTTGGTTTTCAGAAAGTCGGTTAGTATAAGGCGAAACACTGCCCGATATGAAAGTCAGCCTGAATAATAATTGACCGACTAGTCCACAGGCGTAAGGTGCCCTTAACTCCTTTGCCACAATGGAAATAACGGTTAGCAGAAACGTTTTCGGTTTCTCGTAAAGGTTGTTCTTTCTGGTAAACGTTTTTTTGAGTTTAAAGTTGCAACATATCGTCCGGGTTTCGGAAAAGATTTGATTTATTTATCACATATGATAAAAAATCTGATCGACTATGACGATTTCGTAGCTGATCGATTATAAAGTTGGAAATTGATAGAAAACAGGGTAGATCGGCGAGAAGACGATAGGCAACCAGAAACACACCATGTAGCAAACTACGTTTGACTAGTGTTTGATTGATACTAATGACAGCTAAATTATGTTGTATGTTGGTTGCATCGAACGAAGATATGTAACTCCCTTATATTTCTGTCCCTTTCATGTCCAAATGAAGAGTAACATACAACAGCAACTCGAACTGGATGAAACGCCCAACTACTTCGTCGTCATCGAGACAGCGTGAAGAGAGCGATGGCGACTCTTATGTATTGCTTTAAGGTTTGATGCAACAAATGCACATTTGCCGCAAATAATTTTATCTGAGTATCCGTTTAGACGTCAGGAAATTGTTCTTTGTGTGTAATTATTCATAGAATTTTTGACTATACGACTTTTGACTATAACAACTTGTATTATATAAAAAAATCAACAAATTTTCTGTCATCAAAATGTATAAATGTTAATCGCTCCAAAACCATTTATCCTTTCACACATAAGTTCACACATATGTATTTCCTCGCTTTAGGTATTTATTGTTTTACTTCCAATCAAACAATCAATTTAATTTGATATGTGAAATTCATTTCGTTAATTGGATTTATACAACCACTGGAAATGTATCCTGTTTTCGATTATGCGGTAGATTATTTTCACATATTTCCATTTCAATGTTTCTAAAATACAGTCAAACCTCAATATGCTGAAGATAATTTTGTTAACACTTAGGTCGTGTTACAAGGGGTCTGTTGTTTTGTATGGGGAGCTAAGCGATGTTACGCTGCTCCCCACACAAAGTGTTTGACACATTTGTTTAGCAGATGATGATATAATACGCCTATCACTAGATTAAATCAGTTGCTTTGCTGGCAGCAATATGCAGTGAATGGTGTCTATAATAGAACCAATTCAAATACACATTACATAAATTACCGCATTAACATGTGACTTAAGCTTTACACTACAAATACAGAGTTGTTCAAATAGGTCAGAAAAAATTATGGACAAATTAAAAACAAATAGAAAAAAACACAAACTAGACAGTCTATTTTAATCGATTTTTGTTTTACTTCCAATATTCGCTTTCACTATAACGCAGCCACCACAAATAATATGACGTGTGGCTTTTATTTAGGTTTGACTGTATATACACATACATTCATATGTGTGGACATGTTTGTGTCAATGTTGGGCCTAGGAAATTATCGCATTCAAAAGTTTTGCATATATAATTCAAGCGTCATTTCAAAAGAATTAAGTGGTTCAAATTTAAATCTAGCTATTTGTTTTGTTCTACGAACACCAGGAGATTGATGTTCGCTGTACAGAACACAAATTTAAATTGTTCTTTATGGAATTTAGAAAATAATTGAATTGATTTCCACTTGAAATTTCAGTATTCCTATGTTCAAAGCTACAAATAAAAATGGCATGAATATGTTTGACGATTTCAACAATAATTTGATGTCATTCAAATCATGCAATCAAAATAACAGCTGCTAGTGCAGAACTCACTGGCTTGATGATGTATTCTATGCGTAGTGGCTTTCGTCTCATTCATAATAACACTCGCTGACAAATGTCACAATATTTATTATTGTACGATAAAATGAAAATTTAAAACTTTGTCACAGAAATATACAGAGTGTTGAGGATATTACTTCAGTCTTTCTTTTAAATTCTTTACTATGGAGTCAATCGGATGCAATCTCTACCGGATCGAAGTCAGAAACGCAGATCTGCGGAGAACATTAATGCTGAAAGACTATCGACATACCTAATAATGAAAGGAGCCCACAAGATGTACACATCATCATATAGGCAAGAGCTTGTTCACCTCTCATTCAATAATTTCAAAGTCCGCTTAACCGTAATGTGCGAAATACTAAAGCCGATTGTTGCAAATCTAGCCGTACCCCATTAGAGTGGATTTTGACCAGGATACTCTTCAACGGACCAGTTAAATCCCAAGTGTCTAGCCTCTCCATTCCTGCATATATGAAAAACCCAAAAATAAAAGGAGTCATGTTACAACGATAACATTTTGCGCAGATTTTTACAACAATAGATAATACGAAAATTAATCAAAATCCTTTCAAGGAGTGTAAAATTCAAATTCAAATTTTTACTAATCCAAACACACATTACATCTTACTGATTCACATGGGGCAAATTAATTATATGACAATTATAATCTGTAGTTTAATATGAATTTCCTCTACAAATACAAATTCAAAAAAAATGTAAATACCATTGGCAATTGTACAACTTATTTACAAACATTTTTAGTGTAAAAGATTACGGATTTGAAAATATGTACTACGAGGCAACGCCAATCGAAGCCACAAACGTCTACACGCAAAATACTTCAAACACAGAATTGCCAGCAGTCACACAAATTCAAATTAATTAAAAGCATTGCCATATTTAATTACATTTGGCATCCGCTACCAATACATGGATGTTTTTAATTTGCATTGGATTTTAATTTGCATTACTTTATCTAATGCCAATGCAAAAGAATTACCATTGTTCGCAATATCAATTAAAAAATGTTGAATTTGCATTTGTTCAGTTAATGCAAATGCAGGTTGTGGAATCGGATGTCAATTATAATGAAATGTCGCAATGCTTTTATTTGCTTTGAATTTCTTTGACTGCTGGGAATTCTGTTTTTGAAGTATTTTATATGTAGAGGTTTGTGGCTTCGAGTGGCGTTGCCTCGTCGTACTTTCAAATCCGTAAACCTTTACTGGGAATTCTGTTGTTAAAGTATTTTATATGTAGAGGGTTGTGGCTTTGATAGGTATTGCCTCGTAGTACTTTCAAATTCATAAACCTGTACTGTATAAAATATTTGAAAACCAAAAGTGCCAAATATGAAGGAAATGCTTTAAAAGTAAGTACAATTGCCAATGGTATTGAAATTTATTTGAATTTACATTTCGAAATGTAATTCAAATTAAACAACAAATTATAATTGTCATATAATTAATTTGCCGCATGTATGCCGATATCACAACCTGCATTTGCATTGTCTGAGCCAATGCAAATTCAAAATCATTTGAAAGCAATGGCGACCAAGGGCAATTGTTTTGCATTTGCATTAGATAAAGTAATGGAAATAAACATCCAATGCAAATTGTGGCTTGGAATCTAAAGATTGGAATACCACCAACACGCAAACAGAATAAAGTGTTTAGAGCTCGTTGGCCACAAAAGTATGTATTTTGCTGCAAATATATTTTGGTTAGTGCTTAGCCTCATAAAAAATAAATAAATGGTTTCCCATTCCATCCCAAGAAGGAATTGGGAAGAGCTTCTCACAACCAGTGAGCTGTGCGCGATCTAGTTTTACACTCACTGATTAGAACCTACAATTTTACACCGGTTCCGAATGAGCAGCTTTTTCATGGCTAAGTACTCGATAGTGTCGCCGTCACTAAGCGAGGTGACCGCCGTCGAAAGAAATGTAAGGTGGTTACAGCAGGGTTCGAACCTACGTTCTCATGCACAAGAGCCACGCACAGTACCATTGCACCTTATACTCACACTATAACACCTGCCAAGCGACACTCTTCATCATATCACCTTTTGTCTTTAAGTGGGTTTTCATAAATAAGTTCAGTCTGAACAGCAGTTTCGTAGAGTGAGAATGTTCTTCCACTGCGCTTCAGGTTCATGAGGCGGGATTGCATTTTGCGCCGGTATCTGAGTGAGCTGCGCTGCATACGCCGTGACTATCGCTGGTAACTGCAGTTTTGCGATGTCCACCTTTCTATACAGGCTGAAAAATCTGTAGTTGTGAGTTGTTTGGATGCAAATATAACGTGTGTTTGGAGCTTGTCGCAAATATAATATATTTCTGTCCAAACACATTGTGTTTGCTATTCAATATTACGTGTTTGAGACGCAATGACTAATATGTTATAAGATATGTGTTTACGATCCAAATATATTTGTGTTTGTGATATAAATACAGCTGTGTTTGTGCACTGTTTATGCTCCCTCGAGAGTAAGAGAATAAAAGAGGGTCAACGAGAGAGTCAATCTTGTAAATGCGTATCCATATTTTAGCATTATTCTTTCAGTCAGTGCTTCATAAATATTCCTGAATGTTCGTCTAAATTGTAGATGAAGTCAGTGTTTCTTACTTTGGCTGATGCATTGCGGTTTATTTTCATGTAGTCAATGGTTCATGGACAGAGGATATCAAAACTGCTTGATCAGTGAAAAAATAATAAACAAAGGCTCGGACGGGTATATGGTTTATGATGTGGCTTTTGGTTTTGTGTATGTGTTTCGTATATATGTGTGTCTGCTACCAAAGTGTATAAAGGATTTTAAGGAAGGAAACTGGAAAGCGTACCAACATGAAGCCCTTTGTCTATCCGAGCCTTTACTCAGAAAATCGGAACGGAGGACCATTAGTGAAATATAATAAAAAAAAATCACAAGTAATTAATACACTCTTCGTTTGTATGCACTAGAGTTGTATATAAGTATATTGTTCACAGTGATAACCAACGCATAGTTGAAACCTTCTGAAGACATAAATGTGAGAACGCGTTCAATGCAAGTAAATGTAAAAACGCACCGTTTTAAATCTTTTAATTAGTTGTATTAATTATTTATAAATATGGATTTATATTCATAAAATTAATTATAATAAATAAGGAGTAATTCGTTTCTAAATATTAATATGTTTGGGAGGAAATACGCAAATGTTTCCGCTTAAGTATATGGATGTTTGGTATGAAGACCGCATATGTGTCCACGTAAAAGCATACATGTTTGCCAGTAAACATGCTGCTGTTTGCAGTTAAATACAAGTGAGTTTAGGGCTTGCAAACATATGTATGTTTGAAGTGAGTTCCTAACAAGCACGTGGTTCCTGCGGAATATATTTGGGAGAATATGTTACAGAGGCCGTTTTTTCAGCGTGTAGGTCCGTGCTCGTATGACTTTCGCTGCGCTTATCCTTGTGCGAACTTCTGCTGCAACTAGGTAGTGATCCGAATATATAATCCGAAGAGTAGTCAGAGGCATTTCAAGGGATGCCAATGAATGCGCACTGAAAAATGTACTGTTTGGTGCCGTACTTCTTCAAAGACGATGATGGCTTCAAAGTACCGGTCAGTGGAGCAAAGTGCCGTTCCATGAGCATGGACTTTTATCCTAAAATTAAAAAATTGGGCTGGTTGATGTGTGGTTTCAAAAGAACGGTACCACAAGCCACACGGCACGGCATACCATGAAACAATTGAGATGCGAGTTTGGTTACCAATTAATCTAACGTTGTGGCGCTGTCAATTGGCCGTCTCGTTCGTGCGATTTAACCGCACTGGAGTTTTTATTGAGGGGACACTTGAAGTCTCGTATATAAGGACAATCCAAAGACGATTGCTGCCCTTGAAGACAACATTACAATCTAGGAAAAAGTGTGCCAAAATTGGACCTTCAGAATGAACCACGTGCAGCGTAGACATGGGCAGCATTTGAATGAAACACTCTTTAAAACGAAAATGGGAGGCATTGATTTATCGATCCAAATAAACATTTCATTCACTTGTACAAATTTTCGATGTTTTCTTCAATTTTCAAAAACCAAATAAGAAAAAAATCTCCCATTATACACAGCAACCCTCGAATATAATGAAAATGTTGGCCGTGACAAGGACCGATTTTATTCAATAACATTATATACTAAGATACCCACTCTATCAGAACTGAGCTTCGCTATTGAACACAATTTTTCGCTAAACAAAAGGGGTCTTTTTCAAGTTTCCCTATGGCCCACTCACTGAATATTCGATGTTGTGACAGGCCACCCGGCTGCAGTAACAGAACAAGCTGTATTGTCACAAGGGAATTGTCAAAAATTCCATACTAAAAAACCAAAGAGCAATAAAATTTCCCGCAATTTTTTAACTGTACACCCTGATTGTCAAACAATTGCTTAAAACACCATATGGAAGCATAAATGTCGCATCATTTTAACATTCATTAAATAAAGGCTTCCTCCATTTAGAAGTTCCTAGAAAGTCATCATATTTCATATTTTAAAATAATCCAGCAATTTAATGGAGAAAGTTAATTTAACTGTGTGTATATACAATTTAATATTAATATATACTCGTATGTATATATGTATATTTACAGAAATATGTTTGTATAAAAAATGCGGGTAGATTTTATTTGATTTTGTTTAATGGCAATAAATATGTTTGTATTTGAATATATTTAATCCATACACACATAAGTGTATGTATATTAGACCGACTCACATTGTATGGTGGGGAAAAAGTGTTTTTTGTTCACCCCTATAAATATAACGTGGTTTGTTTTCAGATGATGATTCCCAAAATATTTCGTGTCTGACATTAAGATCCCGTGAAAGAGTTTGTTATCGCGCATCTGACTGTGTGTATAAAACATGTCCCGACACATTCTTTTTTCACGGATATTCTGCAAAAAACAAATTTAAAACTTTTTATCACTGAAGTGTTTCTGATGTTACTGTCAGATTGGAGTAATTCTAAAGATTCAAAATTTGGTCCGGACCACCTCGGAAAATGTATTACAAAAATAAAATTTCATGAGGTGTCAGAGGAGGCTATATATTATGTATTAGTTAGTTCCAACACGCCTAAGATCCCAAATGGATCTTTAATAAAATATACTTTTTGTAAAATGATAAACTTTTTTAAACAAATTTGTTGATGTGTTAACATCTATAGACACGGGTAGGGAAATCTATCAAAGTGAATACATGCATACAACACACCACGTTAGCATCACATACGTCGTTGTTGTGCAGCGGACAAACAAGCAGGTCATCGTCGCCAAAGAGTATTGAATTGTATAGAGAACTCATGGAACAAATTGTATGACTCAAAAGCACTGGCGACATCTGGCGAATGAATCAAATTCTCTTTTTGTCATAACTTGATGCCTTTAGGACAAAAACACGCACTGCCGGTTAATAGAGAAGAGTTTCCAATGCTAAAGGTTATATCAGAGGGAGAAGATTTTATAGAAACTATTGAGAACAAAGAGGAACAAGAAATAGCAAGGTCAAATTTTGTAACAGTAATTGATAATCATATAAACAAAACGACATTAAATAGTAGAGATAAATTTACAATAAACTAAGGGAATAATAGTCTAAAGTTGCCTAAACATAATAGGGAAATAATGATTTTAAACGCAGATAAGGAAATCTAAAAATTCTAAATATAATGTTAGCAATTCGGTACAATTTAAAGATAAATTAAAGGGTCTTTCGATTGAAAATAATGAAAAATTAATATCACTTGATGTGGTGTCGTTATTTCCTAGTATTCCTGTTGATGTGGCCATTACCATTATAGAAGAAAATTGGAACAAGATTTCAGAGTTAACAAATATGAATAAAAATTTATTCATGCAAATTATAAAATTCTGCATTGTTGATAATAGATATTTTCAATATGATGAGAAAATATATACACAACTAAAAGGACTTCCTATGGGTTCTCCAGCATCTCCGATAATAGCAGATATCGTAATGGAAAAATTATTAGATACATGTTTAGAAAAATTGACAGTAAAACCTAAAATAATAACAAACTATGTTGATGACTTATTTTGTATAGTGAAAGAGAATGAGATTGACATTTTATTGACAACTTTAAACTCATTTGATCAAAGCATCAAATTTACTATTGAAAAAAGAAGAGAATTCTTCAATTTCATATTTGGACACATTGGTGATAAGGCAGGGAAATGAATTATTAATAGATGGGTATCAAAAACCAACTTCCTCAGGTAGAATTATAAATTATTTTTCAAAACACCCAAAGAGAATTATTATTAACACAGCCAAAAATCGAATAGATAGAGTATTAAAAATAAGTGATAATACATTTCATAAGAAAAATAAAGAAATATATTAGTAGATAATAGTTTTCCCAACAAACTCATTGGCAAATTGTTAAGACAATACGATATTAGAAAATCACGCAATGGAGATGAAATTTTAGAACCAAAAGTTTATAAATCATTAACTTATGTACCTGGGTTTTCGGAACGGATAGAAAACTCAAACATATATAACAAAAGGGAATATAAAATGGCACACAAGATAAATAATAATGTTGGAAGATTATTTACAAAAACTAAAGATAGAATAAAAAAATCAGATAGGCCAAATTTAGTATATAAAATACCATGTGGTGGTAATGATATTGAACAATGTTGGAAAGTATATGTAGGAATAACAGGGACTAAACTAAAAAATTACAGCAGACAGTTGTCCGAGGCCTTCGGCCACGGACTGTCCCTGCAGGCTGTGTCAGAGACACGGCCATTAAGTTTAACGTAGAATACGCCATCCGATAAGACAGAAAACATATATAACAATAAATTCATTTGCTTATATTATTTATCATTTATTGTTATATATGTTTTCTGTCTTATCGGATGGCGTATTCTACGTTAAACTTAATGGCCGTGTCTCTGACACAGCCTGCAGGGACAGTCCGTGGCCGAAGGCCTCGGACAACTGTCTGCTGTAATTTTTATATTTACCAACGGCATTTGATTCAAGTCCGTTTAAAAAAAAAATATTATGTTCAATTTTTTTAAACTTAATTTAATTTATGTATTTTAATTAATATTTTTATTGAAATAAGTTCTGCGAATGTTGAGAGGGCCGCCCTTATATTAAAAAAGGTTTACCTTATCGAGTCTTCGCATTAGCATTCGAGCGTTGTGTGAATGCTTTACGCTTTACAATTCAAAATTAATGTTACAACAGCTTTATTGAAGCTTTCGCAAAAAGGCTTTATTACGTTAGCTTACTGTTTGTTTCACTTTTTACTAGATACATGTTGCCAAGCAACATTAGCTTGCTGTTCGTTTCACTTTTTACTAGATACATGTTCCTAAGCAATGTTGAGCAACCAAAAACACTCAACCAAACACCACACATATGTTCGAGTGTATGTGTTTAAACAATTTTCATTTGAGAAATTTAAATATTAGGAAGATATCAACCAATATGAAATGTATATCAAACGAAAGATAACATCTTCATTTACCTACAAAAAAAAATTTAAAAAAAATGCATCTAGCCGTTTCCTCAAATTCAATGAAATAAAGATTACAACAATAAAAACCTGACATGACTCCTCATACCGTAAGGTAAGACGTATTCTACGTCAAAAATACAGCAGACAGTTGTCCGAGGCCTTTGGCCACGGACTGTCCCTGCAGGCTGTGTCAGAGACACGGCCGTTAAGTTTAACGTAGAATACGCCATCCGATATGACAGAAAACATATATAACAATAAATGATAAATAACATAAGCAAATGAATTTATTTACATGATAGTTACTTTTGATAATATACATAAGCTTATGGTAGGAAAAATAGAATAAATATGTTTTAAATTAAAAGAGTAAGGATAAATGATAAATAACAGACGCAAATCAATTTAATTTATATTTTTTATAATTACATATCCATGTTAAATTCAAATTCACATTTAACATTTTGTTTCACTTAAATACATAAGTAAATATACGAAATTTCAATATTTCATCAATCAAAACAACAGCCGAAGGTTTGTGTCCACACTGAAATAGCAGCATAGTTTGTGTTCACGCTACAAACTCAAACACTCAACCAAACACCACACATATGTTTGAGTGTATGTGTTTAAACAATTTTCATTTGAGAAATTTAAATATTAGGAAGATATCAACCAATATGAAATGTATATCAAACGAAAGATAACATCTTCATTTACCTACAAAAAAAATTTTAAAAAAATTCATCTAGCCGTTTCCTCAAATTCAATGAAATAAAGATGACAACAATAAAAACCTGACATGACTCCTCATACCGTAAGGTAAGACGTATTCTACGTCAAAACGAGAATAGCAGGACACAGGCATGACTAAAAGTATAGGAATTATAATTTAACAACGAAAACAGCGTTATCAACTCACTGTAGAGATATCAATCACTATCCAGATTTCGAAAATACATCTATTTTAAACACAGAAAATTATAAAAAACGTAGATATATGTTAGAAATGTTACAGATTAATAATGTTCCATTTGAAAGGAGAATAAATTTTAAAGTAGACACAGATAACTTAGCTCAAAATTATAGATGTTTATTAAATAAAAATATAAATATTAATAATAGGGGAAATTAAAACAAAGGTCGCGAATTTTTGTGGTCTCGCGGTTTTATTTTTAACTATTTAGGAAATTTTTAGAGTTTATTATCAAGTTTGCAATATCTTGAAATTTTGCAATGTTTGCATTGTTAGCGATTTTGTGAGCTTTCTTACTCTTTACAGCTTTGGCGATTTTTAAGTAATGTTGGAGATCATTGTCATACTGGGGTTGGCAAGATTTTGCGGATTTTCGCGAATTTAACGGGTTTTTAACAGAGTTTTTTCCATTTCTTTTGGTTTTAGTGATTATTAGGTAATTTTGTAGCTTGTTTAAAATTTTGTAATTTTTCGCTAATTTTCGCAAGTTTTTATCAGTTTTCGCAATTTAATAAGAAAGTAGATACGTACAACTTCACTAAAAATGTTAGAATCTTAATTAATAAAAACAAATAGGTTAATAATAAAAAAATTAAATGGTCTTAAAATATTTTAAAATTTTGTTCGATTTAATATTTCTGCTTTATGTGAACATTATTGTATTATAATATGTAAAATAGTATTACTTTTCACAATTTGTCAAAAATTTTCATTTTAATTTGTATTGATGTTTGTTTGTTATTATTAATATTAAAAACTATCCTGAAGAAGATTTCCAAAGGAAATCGAAATATCGGGAGAGAAAAGAGAAAAACAAAAAGTTTTATAAAATCAGAAGTCACCTTAAGGGCTCTGGGGACGATCAACAAAACTCATCAACGCTTTAATTGTGTGCGTGCAGTCGGCTTTTGTCGGCTACACATACGCGTTGTCGGCTCTGGTTGATGAATATCTAAACTTTTGATATTTTGAATTGATGGTTTTTAGTTGATCGTGCCCATCATGTTTGTCAACGATGACATCATTTGTGTTTTGTAGTGAGCGAGTGAGGATGAAAAAGTGTGCGGATGAACAAAAATTTTTAATGCGTTTCATCGAAACATACCACTGCCTTGAAGCTCTGTGGAACATAGAAGTAGAGGCTTATTGCAACAGAGATGAAAAAGGGAAACAATATGAAATGCTTTTGGACAATACCCAAAAGGAACTGTGGACGATGTAAAAAAAGATTAATACATTGCGGACGAATTTTCGGCGGGAAAAAATTAAATTTGCTAATTTAAACAAAAACAAATTGCTGTACACGCTACCAACAACATATCATCTTCCGACGACGACATATTATGACCGAACTTGACAAAACCAAATTAAAAATGAGGGTTGATGGTTTTCAGTTTTACGTTTGCGGGCAAGACACGAAGACAGCGCACGCACACAACTAAAGTTTTGTTGATCGTCCCCAGAGGGTTTTGTTGATCGTCCCCAGAGCCCTTTAAGCTTGGATAATTAGTCAAGAGCACTGGTGACCAGCCCATACCGCAATTGCGGAGGCCAACACATAAACAAAGTCACACTTATTCTTATGCTCTTCTATTCAGTCGTCGTTGAGAAGGCGACGGGTAAACAAGTAAGCGGACTTATGCATCTTTTGCTGATATATTCATATACCCGTGCTCATAAGCATACGTCGCTGTCCAAACGACGACTGAAGCAACATCGTTTTTCACACCTATACTACACCATCAAAATTTTTGGTCACCTCTGGTCAAGAGTAATAAAATTGTCGAAATGGTGCATTTATATTGAAATATTCTATAAAAAGAATAAGACTCGTTTATGCTCTTTCACTCAGACTCTCTACATGAGAGCGGAAAAAGAGTGCAATAAGTTGTCTATACTATTCAATACTGTTTGTCGTCGCTCTGTTTATGACAAAACAAAACAATTATTTCAATGGGGTAAATATTGCCTTAAGAATATCACATCTAAAGGTGGGATCACACGATTTGTACATTTGTACAAAAAATTACAAATTTAGATTTGTACACATTTGTGCATTTGGGTATCGATGTGCAAATGATTTGTTTTGCGATCAGACGATTTGGCTATTAAACATCAAAATGATTTGTCACACATTTGTACACAGCAGTAAAGTGACAAATATTTGCCAGTTCATTCACACGATTTAACCATTTGGTCATAAACACTAAAACAGCTGATCAGCTGTCAACCATAATTTTGCATCTTTATTGTAAAATTTAAAGTGAAATAAACGAAAATGATGGCAACGCAAAGGCAAAAGAAACTCGCTGCAGTTATATACATTTACTATTATTTAAAACGCGAAAAAAGTGTCAAAAATAAAGTTACTAGTACACATTAAGACATTAAGTAAAATGGTAAAATCAACTGAATCAATGTTTTGCTTTTACTTGTCAAAACACCTGCTGAGTCGCGAGAGGAGACAGTGTTGCCAATATGTTGATTTTTTCGTACTTGTTGTGGTTTTAATTTCTTTGCCATTTTGATTGAAATTTTGCTACTCACCGATTTACACCAAAGTTGCACTATCGATAGAACCTTTTAAACGATTAAAAATTACCGACAATTTTTTTGGCGGTCGGTCCAACTTTTTGATATATAGGCCTTCAGAGCTTGAGTATATAATCGGCTATATCTCAGATATTTATGGTCCGATCTGGGTCAAGTGAGTATCATTAGAAAGCTCATACAAAAATTCTATAAATTACATTATGTACATTTTTTCATTTTTATTAACCCATTGGCGGAAAATTAACAAAAAGAATTTTTTAACCTCACTTTTTTGATAGAAACAGATTTTTCGCAAAAAATGGACGTCGTAAGTTTTAATTTAATGAGCAGACAACACTTCAAGCTTTTTTTAAGGTATAGTACTCCTTATTAACCTTTCAAAGACCGTAGATATTCACGTTCAAAAAGCTTAAAATGCCCAGAGAGAAAGTTTGATAGCAAAATTCGGGCCGGAAGGGGTTGTTCGGTTTGTCTACAAAGTAAATTAATAACAAGGGAGTGTCAAGTCGCAGATCCCTATTTTCAATGTGCAATGTTATTATGTTACTGATCACTGTGACCTGCTACTTTTTTTCTGTTTTATAACTTTGATATCTCTTGACCCAGATCTCTGGTGTTTAAAGGGTTACTGCAAAACAAAAAGCTTGAAGTGTTGTAACTTTACGACGTCCATTTTTTGAGAAAAATAGGTTTCTATCAAAAAAGTGAGGTTAACAAATTAGTTTTGTTAATTTTTTTTGTATGGGCTTTCTAATGATACTCACTTGACCAAGATCGGACCATACATACCTGAGATATAGCCGATTATATACTCAAGCTTTGAAGGCCTATATATCAAAACGTTGGACCGACCTCCAAAAAAATTGTCGGTCATTTTTAATCGTTTAAAAAATTCTATGAAATCGGTGAGGAGCAACTAAAGTGTAGTTATGCCAAATTATTAATCAAAATGGCAAAGAAATTGAAGCCATAACAAGTAAGAAAAAATCAACATATTGGCAACACTTACACTTGTCAACAATATTTGTCTATTTGGCACTTGCATTTGTCTTCAAGTGGCAAATCAGAAATTTTGCCATTTTCGTAAATTTGATTTGGCTTCTGTGGCAGCATTGCGTTCACACGATTTGGCATTTATGGTTGTTTTTGATTTGTCACAAGAAGCCAAATATTTGGCATTTCTGATAAATGACAAATGCAATTTAGAGATCACACGATTTGTCTATGAATATGACAAATTTTTAGCCAAATGTACAAATCGTGTGATCCGAGCTTAATGTTAATGCAGATGTAAGAAAAAACAAAGTGAAATAGCAAAAGAGCCTTTAGCACTAAAACTCCTCTTGTTTTGATTTTGCAAATGTAAAATATACTAATGTGTTCATAGAAATCGGACAGGTGTAACAAAATGGTGGTATCACATTGCCCGTGAGTTCAAACACTCATTGATTTTATATAGTATGTTTTTAGGTCATTTTTGTAAGAATGTATAATATATTTTCCCGAAAAGGTAATTTTTTAAAGAGAGGTACTTCTTTTATTAAAAGCTAATGTTTATTTTAAGAAAAGGTACTATTTTTAAGAAGAAGTACGTGTTGTAAGAAAAAGCTATAAAAGAATGATTTTTTTACAAAGAAGTACATATTTTATGAAGACGTACTTCTTAAAGAATTGGTAATCTTTTGAGGAAAAGGTAATTTTTTTAAGACAATGTACTAATTTTCTGAATGGCTACTTATCTCAAGAAATGAAAAGCAAACATAATATTTTTTATTTTTTAAGAAAATGTGCGTTTAAGGAAAGTAATTTTTGATGCTGATGGCAAAGTATTGTTGTGGATGTTTTCGCACAAGTGGGAGTTTAGACAATTCTCGCTTACTTGAGGTTTGTTTATCCCTATAATGTGTGATGATATTCCTAAATACTTGTGGAGAAGGGAGCTGGTGATAAGTCTGGAAGGGCATTGAAATAGCTATATTCCCAACCATCCACCATAATGATCAATTTCACAATTTTTCGTTTGTAATATTTCTATTAAAATTTACTTTTTCATGGAAAAAGTACTTTTTAATAGTTATTGATCTTGAACCGAACAATTATTAAAAACGGAAAAGGTTTTTTTTAAAGAAAGTATTTTTTTGAAGAAAAGGTTTTTTTTAAGAAATGTTAGTTTTATTAGAATTGGGTTAATTTCAAGAATAGGTACATTTTTAAGAGTAGGTACTTATCTCAAGAAAAGTTACTTTATTTCACAAAAAGGGTAACCGTTACAGAAAATTTTGTTTTTCTCAGATAAGGACATTTGTTGTAAGAAAATTTACATTTTTAAGAAAATATACTTTTTGTATGAAAATTTCCTTTTTTTAAGCAAGGGTACTTCTTTAATATAAGGCATTTGTTTTAAGAAAAGGTACTTTGTTTAAGAATTTGAATATGTTTTTTTTTTGAGAAAATTTACCTAAAATTTACCTAATATTAAGTTTGGGATTGAAAATGGGCATTTTAACCACGCCCCTTCTGGTACATCCCATACAAATCGACACATTTAGCACAACATCATATTTCTTTCAAACCTTTCTTCTGGTAGATGTGATTAGCTTCAACTCTCACACCGGATAATAATCTGTAAATGCCTACTTAACTGGGGGAAATGGGCGAGATTGTCACGCCCATTCTGGTACCTCCCATACAAAACTGGGTGTTCGTGCGGGTTGTGAATCCGATAAATCCCGTGAAACACTTGCGACCTTAATGAAATTAGGTATATGGCTTCACGTTATCAAACGCCAATCACCGATTAAAACAAGGGTGATTTTGCCACGCCCATTGTGGTACCATACAAAAGTTGTCTGGCCGTCTGATTGTTCGGCATGAGAAGCCCCACAAAACCGAACCAATCTTTATGAAAGTTTGTACTAGTCAATATTTAGTCAAATAAAGTTCTCCTATAGAAAATGAGCTGTTTTGCCACACCCATTCTAGTACCTCCCATATAAAAGGTGGGCGGATGGCCGGTTAATCGACGCGATAATTCTCATAAACTACAACCGATCTGAATAAAATTCGGTACTAGGCAATATTTTACTAAAAGCTACTGTGTAATAAATCATAACCGATCTTAATAAAATTTGGTACTGATCATAATGTTGGCAACAACTTGCCATGCCTATACTGGGAGGGGAAATAATTCTCCAAATTAATCTAGGATCGTAACTAATTTTTGTATTCAATAATATTTACATCAATATGAATATGGAACTCCTACGCAATGAATGACTTAGGGTGAGGGTATGACTAAATCGGTTCACCCGACTGAAACGTATGTACTGGTTTAAACTGCTTTCACATTGGGTTTTCTAAATTTACTTTTTATTGGGTTCAAAACTACGATATATATTAAATATTGGTTACAGGCTCCAACTAAAATACAAGAAATTTTCCAACATATGTTAGTCTAGACACAAACCAAAACAAAAGTATCCTATATACTTGATAATACTGGGCTGTAGCATAATAGTGTTAAAACAAATTGTTTAATTTTTTTCATTTAGCTCCCATCCCGCAACGTGCGACAAGGAACTTCGTTCCAAAAACAGTATATTCATAAGTATACAGCAATGATGTCCTTGTCAAAAGAAAAGATTTGATACACATTTTGTCCTCTTTAGAACGTAAGGTTCCCACCGTATTGAATTTTTGGTAAAGCGCGAACTCGCGCGAATTGGGAGGTTAAGATATGAATATCAATCTGACATTTAAATCAGACAAATCTCAGTACTAAAAACTTAAAAATGCTATTATTTTGCAGAATATCCCTGAAAGTAGGATGTGTCAGGACATGCTTTGTTTGTATACCGTTGAACGTTTTGTATACGGTTGGACGCTCCTTTAAACAGCCTTTCATATGAAAGCAATAATGTATATATTGTCTAACTATGGACAAAGTCCAAGTTTCTTTGAACACCCAAAAAAAAAACCTTTTCTAAAAAGGATCCAGCTCGCGGAATCTCAATGCTAGACACGAAATATTTTGGGAATCATCAGAAAACAATCCAAGGTACATTTTGAGGGGTGGACAAAAGTCGGTTTTTTTTCTCCACCGTACAATGTGAGTCGGCCTAATGTATATGTATTTAATATAATAAAGTGGTTCGGTTGCAGTTTTTTTTTTATTTCGAACAAATCGAAACAAAAGAAAGATAGACAACGCTCAAAAAAGTTATCCAAATATTTCATTGTAGAACTCGCACATAAAACACATCTACAAAACACGTGATTAAGGATACGTAGAGAGAAAATATCTCTCAGCAAATTGATGATATTACGCCTGGTGTGATATGAACATTGGATGTTTAAAAGTATTGATTTAATAATACCAGATAGGGGGATCAGTTCAAAACAACCAACAAGAAAACAACAAGACCACAATTTTGTGTTTGTGTTAAAATTATCGTGTTAAATAGAATACAAATGTGTACTAACTAACAATCAACAATTAAGTGTAAATCATATTTAAATTTCACAGTTTTTCACCAAAACAACATGAAAAATTCAAGTCGGGAGTTCTTGCAATGCACAGAAAAGCATTGTCACAGGGACGAAAATTAACATCACCCCAACTACTTTTGTCATGGAAAGTGAGCGATCGTACAGTTCCATTCCCGCTACAAAAATGTGTTCATCAACGGCAAATTGTTCGTCACTTTGCTGAAAGTATAGTTGTTACTGCAACGAATTAGTTTTTGTTGTTGCTGCAATGGATTTATTTTATTGCTGCAAAGAATTTGCTTCATTGCTGCAATGAATTAGTTTCATTGGTTGAAGGTATAAGTATCGGTCTTGCAATGAACTTATTTCATTGTTGCAATGAATTCGTTTATCACAGCAATGAACTTGCTTCATTGCTGCAATGAATTTGTTTCATTGCCAGTATGCATTTCTTTCATTGGTGCAATGAATTTGATTCATTGTAGCAAAGAATTTCTTCCGTTACTACACTGGTTTTCTTTCATCGCTGCAATGAACGTTTTGAAGTGTGTTTGAAATTATTTATTGTCAGTAGTGCATAAATGCATTGTTAGTGCGGGGGAGTCAAAAGTCACCATGGGGTTTAAATATATAACAACTTTTTCGTTTATATAAATATTTTTTATTTTTTTCCAGATTATAAATTATTCAAAACGGATATCTTTTTACACTGAGTATACAAAAAAATACCACTTAAATGACCCCCGTTTCCAGCTTCGTAATGATGATCCTTCAAAATTTGTGGTTGTAGCATTCAAATTTCTCAAACAATGTTCATCTTGAATTCAAAGATTGTCTCGAGCCTATTCACACATACTCGGTCCTTTAATTAACCGCAAAGAAAATTGTCGCCACTTAATACTTGAATTTGTCATTGTGACTCGGGCAGTGGCTCCATCCTGCTGAAATTACATCTCAGGTATATTTCGAACAGCAGGACGTAAAAAACTTTCTATCATAAACCGGCACCGCTCTCTATTTACGGTTACAGCACTTTCATCTTCATTTTCGAAAAAGTAAGGCCCAATGGTAGCAGCAAAGATACGCACAAGATTAAGTAGAGCGAAAATCGTACGAAATCATACGCAGAGAGAGCTGGATATCGGAAAGCCCCCTCCTAACCAAGGCGAGGTCAGAACAGCTATTGTCCCGCATAAGAACAACAAAACCGCATGAGCCAATGGATTGCCGGCGGAGCTGTTTAGGGCTGTCGGGATGAGCTGATAAATTGCATGCATGAGCTCATTAGTAAAATTTGGTTAGATGAATGCATGCCCGGCGATTGGAGTCTCAGTGTACTATGTCCCATATTTAAAAAAGGTGACCCGAGTCTCTGTGCCAACTACCGTGGAATAAGCCTTTTATCCATACCATATAAGGTTCTATCAAGCATAATGTGCGAAAGACTAAAACCAATTGTCCCTGACCTGATTGCGCCGTACCAGTACGGTTTTAGACCTGGAAAAGTGACAACTGACCAGATTATCACTCTACTCCAAATTCTGGAGAAGACTCACGAAAAACAAATCGACACCTATCATCTATTTGTCGACTATAAGGTGGCCTTCGATAGCCCGATACGGGAGAAACTCTACGAAGCAATGTCTGAGCTTGGTATTCCTGCAAAACTCATACGCCTTTGCAGGTTGACATTGACGAACACCAAATATGCAATGAACGCTGGCAAGGATCTTACCGAATCTTGCGAAACTATGAGTGGCCTCAGGTAAGGCGGCACCTTATCGCGCGAGCTCTTTAACATCTTAATGGAGATCATTGTGAGAAAAGCTGCAGTCAACATGAATAAAACTAACAGCAGCTAAAGTCACATGCTGCTCGTGTATGCTGATGATATAGATATCATTGGGTGCACAGATAGAGAAGTTACAGCGGTTTTTTTTTTGGAGAATTGAGAAGGAGTCAGCAAAAGTGGGTCTGACGGTAAATAAGGACACGACAAAATTAATGGTTTCAACGAACAGGGCCTCCACGCGATTAGACCAAAGCGTGATCGTTGATAATCATTATAATTTCGAGGTGTTGAACGAATTTATATTCCTCGGATCTGCCGTAAACAAAAACAACAAAGTCAGTCTTGAGATCAAGCGGAGAATTGTGCTTGGGAATATATGTTATTTAGGTCTAACCAAACACATTAGAGATAAAGCCCTTTCTCGAGTAACAAAAGTCCAACTATACCAGACTGTCATACAACTTGTCTTGCTTTATGGCGCAGAATCCTGGGTCTTATCGCAAGCAGACGAAACATCTGTAGGAGTCTTCGAGAGAAAAAATACTCCGAAAACTGTATAGTGCCCAACGGTGAGTATCGGCGACGCATGAACCATGAGCTATATCCCGACATTGATATAGTTAAGCGGATGAAAATAACGCGATTGCCATGCCTAGGTCATGTTAGTAGAATGGATGAAGACGAATCAGCTCGAAAGGATTTCGAAACCAATCTCGAAGGAAGAGGATAAATAGGAAGACCAAGGCTCCGCTGGAGGAATCAAGCTGACGAATCCCTGCGTACACTTGGTATTGCCAACTAGACAGATAACACTGTGTGTAATTTTTTAAGTCATGGCAAAATAACCATATACGGACACCACTACGTGATAAAAGTCTAAAAAAAAAGACCCGTGTTTCCCAATTTTTCCCAAAGTCATGCACTTTTTTTTTATGGGCCGCCAAAGATTTGGGGCCTCGGTATCATTTTCGTAAAAATGTGATCATTTTCTCAGGCTCATATCTTGCAAACCGTTCAGAATTTCGATTTACTCTCTGAGGCAAAGTTGTAGCTCTTGTCATAAGACAAATGAAATTAAAAAACGGTGTTAAGAATAAATCCCAGGAAGTTTATATGTTCTAGAAATTTGTTTATTGAGATCTTTGGTAAATTTTTGTAGTTGATTGTTTCCTTGAATTTTGAACGGTTTGCTACCTATGGACCTGAACACGGGAAAAAAGGTAAAAAAAAAATACAGCAGACAGTTGTCCGAGGCCTTTGGCCACGGACTGTCCCTGCAGGCTGTGTCAGAGACACGGCCATTAAGTTTAACGTAGAATACGCCATCCGATAAGACAGAAAACATATATAACAATAAATTCATTTGCTTATATTATTTATCATTTATTGTTATATATGTTTTCTGTCTTATCGGATGGCGTATTCTACGTTAAACTTAATGGCCGTGTCTCTGACACAGCCTGCAGGGACAGTCCGTGGCCGAAGTCCTCGGACAACTGTCTGCTGTAATTTTTATATTTACCAACGGCATTTGATTCAAGTCCGTTTAAAAAAAAATATTATGTTCAATTTTTTTAAACTTAATTTAATTTATGTATTTTAATTAATATTTTTATTGAAATAAGATCTGCGAATGTTGAGAGGGCCGCCCTAATATTAAAAAAGGTTTACCTTATCGAGTCTTCGCATTAGCATTCGAGCGTTGTGTGAAAGCTTTACGCTTTACAATTCAAAATTAATGTTACAACAGCTTTATTGAAGCTTTCGCAAAAAAGCTTTATTACGTTAGCTTACTGTTTGTTTCACTTTTTACTAGCTTGCTTGCTGTTCGTTTCACTTTTTACTAGATACATGTTCCTAAGCAATGTTGAGCAACCAAAAACACTCAACCAAACACCACACATATGTTTGAGTGTATGTGTTTAAACAATTTTCATTTGAGAAATTTAAATATTAAGAAGATATCAACCAATATGAAATGTATATCAAACGAAAGATAACATCTTCACTTACCTACAAAAAAAATGTAAAAAAATGCATCTAGCCGTTTCCTCAAATTCAATGAAATAAAGATTACAACAATAAAAACCTGACATGACTCCTCATACCGTAAGGTAAGACGTATTCTACGTCAAAAAAAATCGAATTTTTTTAAGTTTTTTGCGATTTTGATCTAGAAGGTGAAGTTTTTTTATATGTTTTTTATGTGTTCGCAATCGAATCAGAGAGTAAATCGAAATTCTGAACGGTTTCCAAGATATGAGCCTGAGAAAATGATCACATTTTTACGAAAATGATACCGAGGCCCCAAATCGTTGGCGGCCCATAAAAAAAAAGTGCATGACTTTGGGAAAAATTGGGAGACACGGGTCTTTTTTTTTTAGTCTTTTATCACGTAGTGGTGTCCGTATATGGTTATTTTTTTCGTGTTGCACTGTGTAAAGCAAAAGATTGAACTGATTGGTGAAATATGTTATCTTCGTTTTGTAAGGTCCCTGACCCCCCGGCTTGTTTGAGACCAGATAAGTAAGTAAGTAAGTAGATAAAATCCAAAAGATGGTGCTGCAGTGGTTAAAATGCGTGACTATTGTAGACGAGAATGCGAGTTCGTTCCCACCTCTGACCACCTTACACTTCTTTTGAGCATGGTAACCCATGTTACCGATGGCGACGATTATTTATTGGATTCTCATAAACAATTCACGACCGGTAGAAATCTTTAAGCCTCAACCAGTGAGAATTAGAACTAGAAACCGCACGCCTCATTGATTGTGAGAAGCTCCGCCTAACGTTTTAAGGGATGTAATGGGAAAATATTTATTTATGTGTTTTAACATCCTAATATTAAAACTCGATAGTGTCGCCCTCACTAAGCTAAGTGACCGACGTCGAAAGGAATATAAGATCGTAAAAGCATGGATCGAATCCACGTCCTCATGTACAAGAGCCGCTCAGATTATGACTGGAGCCACAATGGCCACAACTAAACATTTTGTTAATGCCGAACTGAAACGAACACGTCTTCGGTGAAAATGACTTAAAGGGATAATTTCGTAAGGGATAATAATTAGCAGGGATAATTTCATTCCATTTTAAGATAAACGTTTAAAAAGACCACTGAAGCCTTCGTTAGAATGATGTTCCGATAATTTCACTAGAGGACTACAAAGTCAACAACATTGCAGAATCATTAAAACTTGGTGAGGCCATAAATCGAAATTCTTACCCACCAGCGCCAAACGATTTGGAGGTTTTGCTTACTCCTTTAAAACTTCAATATAGTGTTCATATCCAAACCAGAAAATCAATAGCATTTGAGCTTCAAGCAAATCCTAAAGTAATTTGTGGTCAGAACTCAAGTTTATAAAGATTCTCCGTCTCTGACAATCATTATCGTACATTGATTTGATCAAAACAGAAAAAATTCCAATTCGAGTCACTTTTATACATTTGTGTACTTAGGAATACATTATATGCATATTCGTATAAGTAATATTATGTTATTTCTTTATACACATACATACGTAGATGCCAGTTGTCATGTCAATAACCTCTCAGGTAAATTTAAGAAAACAACCGACGGCAAAGGGTCTTCTTTCGAGTGTATAAGTGAATGTACGCGCCCATTTGCATTAACATTTGTGCCTGTATGTGAGTTGTGAGTTTTGCCAAAAATACATTAAGATTTATGTCTTTCTAACAATAAAGTTTTTCTTCTCTTTGTTTTCATTATGTACTTTGTTCAATATGTAGCCAGTTGTTGGAAAAGAAACATAAAATATATTATACATACTTATATAATATCAGAACTTTTTCCTTTTTTCATTGATTTTCAAGGAAAAGTTTCTTTCGATAAGGTAGAGGTTTTCTCCACATGAAGTTAAAAGAAAACTCGTCTAGGATATTTGAGTACAAATAACGTATCGCAAAAAATTGTATTTACAAAAAATTGAATATCTTAAACCGGGGGTATAGAAACTACGACGACTTGGTTGGTTGTTTGGTTGGTTGAAAAGGCTGCAAGACAGCACGCTGTCTAGCACACTTAGGCTAAAGAAGCCCATTGTGATACCTGCAGTTTCCTCCATAGCAACTATTGACTAGTCGTCTAGCCAATTTGCCCTTTTTATTAAATTTGTCTATAAGACCTACAGGAATATCTTGTAGGGCTACGGTGCTAACTAAATGTGTTCCCAATATCCTACTTCTCAATCCTGCCAGATCAGGGCAATCCAAGAGAAGGTGTTTCGTCGTTTCCTCGTCCTCTTCCATGCAGCATCTACAGAGAGTAGAGTTTCTATGTCCCAATCTTTGGGCGTATTTTCCTACAAGACAATGTCCCGCAAGTGTTCATATCATTGTGGATAACCTGCCTCTCGGCAAGTTATGTAGTTGCCTATTCCTCTTCTTGTCCACCTGTGGCCAGAGGACCCTGGCTTGTTTGCAAGTTGAAGTAAGTCTCCACTTGTCCTTCATTATATTATCGGCCCACTGCCTGCTCTGCAAACGGCAGGTAGAGATTGGTCGGAAGAACCTGTGGCGTAGTACCCTGTCTAGCTAAAGTATCCGCTATGCAATTGTCTGGAATGTAGCTGTGTCCCGGTACCCTGATGAGCCTAATGTCGAAATACTCTGCCATCAGCCTAAGTGATGAGTGGCATTCTTTCACCGTCAGGGACGTAGCAAACATGGCTTCCAGGGATTTTATGGCAGCCTGGCTGTCTGTGTAGATACATTTTCTCCGGAGGGTTGTGACACTACTTTTCAGTAGTTCAGCAACCTCCAGTATGGCGGTAATTTCCGCCTGAAATACACTACAGTGATCAGGCAGCTTGAAGGAGATATTTACATTTAGGTCCGGTGAATGGACCCCATAGCCTACTTGCTCGTCCAACTTTGATCCAAAAAAAAAAAAAAAAATGTTTTCCCATTACATCCCATGAAGGAATCGGGGAGAGCTTCTCACAACCAGTGAGCTGTGCGCTTTCTAGTTGTATACTCACTGATTGGGACCTACAGTTTTACGCCGGTTCCGAACGGTATTTTTGAGAAGCATTTTCATGGCTAAATACTCGATAGTGTCGCCGTCACTATGCGAGGTGACCGCCGTCGAAAGAAATTTTAAGGCGGTCAGAGCAGGGATCGAACTCAGGATCTCAAGTACAAGAGGCGCGCACGCTACCCATTGCACCACCGACGGCCACGCTTTGATCCATCCCTGAAAAATCTGATACTACTGGTATCCCCTTCCAGTGACCTTTCCCAGGTATTTGTGTTCGGAATAGAAGTAAGATTTGACGAAGTAGATTTGACGCTGGTAAAAGGTAGGGGATACAGTAGTCCGATTTTACGGGAATAGAGTTGATCCGGTGTAGCAATTCAGCGTGTCCGCAATGCCCCGATATCAAAACGCCACAATCTCTGATTCTCACCAGGGATGTAGCGGCTGTCGATTCGGCCATGATATCAAGAGTACAGATGTTCAGGATAGCACTAAGTGCAGTACCTCACGTCATGCCCATTGCCCCACCAACGCTAATCAGTGCTTATCTTTGAATTTTCATCAAGGAATTCAGAATATACTTCTTTTGGAGGGACCTCCACCAAACTACGATGCCATATAAAAGTATTGGTCTGACTAATGCCGTCTAAATCCACATGGTGATCTTAGCAGGCAGTCCCCACCGCTTTCGTATCGCCCCTTTACAGCAGTAAAGAGCAACAGACACCTTTTTCACCCTTTCTTCCACATTCGGTTTCCAAGACAGTTTTCTGTCGAGAATTATTCCCAGATACCTGACCTTTTCCTTCAACTGTAATTGCACCCCTTTAACTGATGGCAGTTCAAATGCGAGTGTTTTATATTTCCGAGAGAACAGGATAAGCTCGGTTTTTAGTGGGTTAAGTGATAGTCCGTTGTTAGCGGTCCAGTTCGAAATCAGACCAAGTAGGCTGGTTGTACGAATGCTAAGTATGCCACCCGTACAGATGATAGCAATATCATCGACATAGGCAAAGACCTGGCATTCGGTCCTGTCCAATTCAAGAAGCAGTTCATTGACAGAAGTTAACCATAATAGTGGAGACAGATCTCCCGCCTGCGGTGTCGCCCTGTTAACGTTCCTAGCAATTGTAACACTACCCCATTCAGCTTTGACGGATCTATCCGGATCTAAGCTGTCGACTCCTCGATTCTGTAACGACCTAAGAATTGCCGAAGTGAATGTTATTGAAGGCTGCCTCGATGTCCAGGAATGTCCCTAGAGCGAAGACCTTATTCTCAAGAGAGTTTTCAATTATGCTGACTATAGAGTGGAGAGCCGTCTCAGTTGACCTGCCCTTGATATAGGCATGCTGAGAACTCGATAGTATATTCTGTGGAAGATTACTTCGAACGTGGCTGTCCAGTAACCTTTCAAATGTCTTAAGAACAAAGGATGATGGATTGGTATAAAGTCCTTTGGTTTGACATGAGAGCATTTGCCCGCTTTCGGGACGAAAACGACTTTGGTTTGCTTCCAAATGCTAGGACTGACTCCCAGCATAAGGAAACCCCTGACGATTGCCTCCAACCAACTACAAGATAGGTATAGTGCCTCCTGTAGTTGCGCTGGAAGTATACTGTCAGGTCCGGCCGATTTATAGGTCTTAAAGCATCTAATGGCCCATATCAGTTTCTTTCTGCTCACTATTGAGCGAACTTTTTCTAATCTAGCTGAGTTTCCGCCTAGTTCTTCTGGCTGATGACCAGAATTCCTGTCATCGTTGGGAAAGTGGGTATCCAGGAGAATCCCAAGAGACTCTTCAGACGAATACATCCACGTTCCATCGTCTTTCATTAAGAACCCCGCACAGGGTGGGTTTTTTGCGAGCACGCATCTTAAGCGTGCAGTCTGGTTGGTTCCCTCAATGGATTCACAGAAGTTTCGCCAGGGTTTCCGTTCGGCTTTTTTGATTTCACCTTTATATAGATTAAGACTAATCTTGTAAACGTCCCAATCCCTTTGGTCGCCGCTCTTTTTGGCCTTGTTGAAAAGCCGCCTAATGGACGATCTTAGATCCTGAAGCTCAGCGTTCCACCAGTGAGGTCTTTTGTTACCCTAGGCAGCATAATAACCACTGGTCTTACAGGGCTCATTGAGCGCGTTCCTGCACGCATCGGATAATTTGCCAACTAGTTCTATGACGACTTAAAACAGGAAAAATTTATTTCAATATCCGAAATTCTTCTCAAAAAACTAACCATATCTTAGAAAGTACGTACGACACTCCAATATTTGAGGTATTATATTAAAGCTTAAATAAAATAAATAAATGGTTTCCCATTACATCCCATGAAGGGACAGGGGAGAGCTTCTCACAATCAGTGAGATGTGCGCTTTCTAGTTTTACACTCACTGATTGGGACCTACAGTTTTACACCGATTCCGAACGGTAATTTGAGAAGATTTTTCATGGCTAGATACTCGATAGTGTCGCCGGCACTATGCGAGGTGACCGCCGCCGAAAGAAAATTTGAAGGTGGTCAGAGACGGGTTCGAACCCAGAAACTCATATACAAGAGCCGCGCACACTAACCATTGCACCACCGGCGGCCACAAAAGCTTAAATATTACTGATTAATACTACATGTCCAAATAAATTTTAAATTAATTTAAAATTACAATACCTTTAATCTGTTCCTATACTATTTCTCAATGTAATCAACAGTTTCGCAGTTATAAAAAGCACCAATGGTACAAAAAAAATATTTTTTTGCTTAAAAAATTCAATATTTGTATAATTTTAAATCAAGAAAGTTTCATTAGTGTATCCTAAAGTTACATGAACTATGAACAAAATGAGACATTGATCATCAAAATAAATGGACGCGTGTCACATCTGAGCGATATAATTTTTAAAAAAATCAATGAGTGTTCGAACTAACGGCCGATGTGTTAACACCTTTTTTTACACGGCACCTGTTCGATTTCTATGAACACATTAGTAAATGTTACATAGGAAAATAAAAAAAGTAATAGTTTTTGTGCTGAAGGCTCTTTCGTTACTGCACTTTCTCTTTTCTTACATCTGCTTTAACATTAGATGTAATATTGTTAAAATAAATAAAGCAATTTCCTTTAAGGGTGTAAGAGATCATGTTTCTCCGGTTAGTGAAAAAAATGTAAATGCCGCGGGTGGGATTCGAACTCACATTCGCTGGACGATCGTTTCGATGTTTGTGAAGCATCATCTTCACCAGCGTCTAGCCCGTTAAGCCACTGCGCTGTGTAGTTACACAAGTCACTAACCGAAGACATTTATTGATAGTGTGTAGAGCGTTTGTTGTCGCTACATTAGTTCCCCATTAGTTCCTCGTATACCTTGTAAAATTTTAATAATTCCGAAATATCAAACAGTTTGCATACAAATTTAAAGTTTGAATGGAACTCCAAAATAAATTTATTTATAAATGTTGCCACACATTTTATTTCTTTAAAACAATATGGAAACTCTGAAGAATTTTCGACTGTATTGGTTTTTTGATCAAATAATTTTCAATTATTTTACTCCAATAATTAATTGTAATCTATAATAATTAAATCTATAATCAATAATCTAATTAATCTATAATCTATAATTTTGTTCAATGACCTTCTGCCAACGTTCAGGCATCGTTTTGATCCCAGATTCATAGAATGACTAATCCGTCCCACAAATGTACTTGAAAAACTCGGTGTGTAGGTCCTCCTCTGTATTGAAGGATTTCCCATTCAAATAGATTTTCAGACTCCGGAGTACCTGAAAATCCGAAGGTGCCAAATCAGAAATATAAGGTATAGTATGTGTGCAGCACTTCCCATTCAAGCTTCAATATTTTTTGTCCAGTCTGCAAAGATGTGTGCGGCCGAGCGTTGTCGTACTGGAAAACCACGCATTTGCGATTTACAAATTCAGTTCGTGTTTCTTTCAGTGCCCCATCAAGGTTCGTCAATTGCTGCCAAAAGGCGTCAGAATTTATATTTTAGAAGCAGTTCAAAATACATTACTAACTTAAAATCCCACCAATTGGACAACATAACCCTTTTTTGGTGCACTTCAGCTTTTGGTGAAGTCTGAGCGCGTTGATAGTGCTTGGACTAGGATCCCTTTTGGTTAACATGGTTGTAAAAAATCCATTTTTAATCTCCAGTGAGAATTCCTTTCATAAGTGCTTCTACGCTTTGTAACGTGTACTTCCTTAAAATCGTGCGGAACCAAATATCTAGCTTTTTGACAAGTCCAAGCCGGTTCAAACACAATTCAATGGTCATGTGTGACACCTTGAGACATGAATCGATAACAGCTATGATTTCGTCCTCGTCAACCTCATTTATGCCACCGCTCTGTGGCCATTTTTAATCTTGAAATTTCCAGAATGTTCGTTCTGTTAAAGCTTCCAAACCATACACTTCACAAATATTCGGGTGTGTTTCCGCGGACTTTTTTTTGCCTTTTTGGAATAAAAGAGCAAAATATATGATATAGAATATGATAATTTTGATCAATAATATTCACAACACGATTTAAATGAAAATTGACAACTGCAAATAATGTGTTGAAAATAGAACATAAATATAAATAATCTGTTGAAAATAGAATATAAATAATAGAAAAGCATATCGCTTTTTATATTTGTTGACAATAAAAAATGCATGGTTATATAGTTTTTTCAATATTTTTTTTTCTCAGGTAAATTTGCCCATATCCACCACTCTTGTTTGGTTCCTATGGTTTTTTATTTATCTATGAGCACAATCTATATGAAAAAACCGAAGTTACTTTCGTCCCAACCCAATATTGATATGCAACCTTTGATATGTAAAATTCCGAAATTCCAGAGTTGACATATTGTTCAAAAATACAAGTCAATATTAACTGTGCACTGAACGGAAAAGCATCGTCACAGGGATGAAAATGTTCATCACCCCAACAACTTTTGTCATCGAAAGTGAGCTAACGTACAGTTTCATTCTCGCTACGAAAATGTGTTCATCAACTGCAAATTGTTCATCCCTGTGATGAAAGTATGTTGATGCTTCAATGAATTTGATTCATTATTGCAACGAATTTGTTTCATTGCCGCAATGAATTTGTTTCGTTGTTCCAACGAATATGTATCGTTATTGCAATGAAATTAATTCATTGCTACAATGAATTTTGAACCAATTTCATTGAACCAACGAAGTTGGTTCAGCATTTTTTGAATTTTTGTTTCGAAAATGGTCTTCATTTGCTAAATATATTATATCCATTCCACTCGTCTGGAGAAAGATTATGGTAGTTGAGTGTTATTGTGGAAGTTGTATTCTGGTCCCACAATTAAAAACATATATGAGGATTTTATTAAGATTTATATTTAACATATGTACACATCTATTAATGTCTGTACTGACTATGAACATAAGCTCTACTAACCTACGGGTTTCATTACAGCAATTGATCCAAGTTCAAAACTTCCATGAATACAGAACCACAGCATTGTTTTCTTAAATTATGCTATTGTTGTTGTGTTGAGGGTTCTGTCGACCAATTGTAGCACCACATCTCTCCGTCATTAGTGATCGCTCGGTAAGCATTTGTTTCAACTGCTATTTTATTTATTTAAAACAAATTTGTTAAACTTCCGATTGGATTCATTTTATTGTATGTTAAATTGATATTGTTTATGTTCGTCTTACTTGAAACACTTTGTGTCTTTGACTTCTTCGTTTTCATTGACTTCAAATCCAAATACCAATACAACCGATTTATGGTTAAAACACAAAAACACGAACATTTTGTTGCGATTTGTTCCATCTCGCGCATCCGCACACACAAATGTTTCGTGGTAGTTTTTCTGCTATCTATGCGTCACTTTCTTTGCTGTTATGTTGCTCCTTGCATCCTGTTTATTTATCTATTTGATTTATAGACACTCAATTTACACAAACGATCACAGCAAACACATAAATTCACACAATTTATTTTTCACAATAAAAGATTATTACTAAGTATAACTAATTACTTATAGTCTGTTTTAACAAATTTATTTAAATTATTCCGCTGGAGAAATATGTCTACCACTTTCGGCTGTTGCAAAGGAACTGATTTAAGATGTGTACGTGACCCATCACTCACGCACACCATATTCTCTTGCTGGCCTCCTTTTTGCACTCGCTCATTTTTTCGCCTGCTTTTCACTTTTTATCTTAAAAAAAATTGTTTCGTTGCAAAACCGAAATTTTTTCGTCAACTATAAATGTTGGCAAACCTCCAAAATAAATAAATAATAAAAATAAACTATATAAAGTCAGAGATAAACCAAATATCAATAGTTTAAATCCCATGCACTTACTTTTTTTTAAGTTTTAACCCATTTTTCTACAAAATTCAAATTAAATAAAATTGTTGCACGAAGGAAAAGTAAGTCCTTCCAGCAACGAAATGAAAAATTTTCGAAGAAATCATGTATGAAATTTTTCGTTGCAGCGACTACCAAATTGTCGGATATACCACACTTTTCACTATAGCAACGAAAAAACATTAACGAAAATGTTTCATCCATGCGATGAACCGTTATTCTTTCAGTGTGGAAATACTGAAATATTTAAAATTTATTTTTGAACTTAGAGAGTAAAATTTGATTCAGAAACAGACACCCAATCATTTCAAAGGAATTTGAAAAATATTCCATTTTATTCAAGGCAACCAAAACGTGGATGAAAATGGGCGTCCTATTTAATAATATCAGAAGAGTTTATGCCTTGAATTTGATCAGTTCTATGCGCAATGAAAACTACTGACTACGACTATCTTACGGAAAAAATATATACGTGACCCTGATTATGAACAACCGCCTAGTGTGTCAAAACAAGTTTTTGAGTAAAACGCAATTAAAGTTTCCCCCTCTGTGTCGCATTTTCATAGTGTGCGTGATCTCATTTCATTGTTCAATGTTTGTTTTACGTTAATTTCCGAAGTTTTTGAGACGTGTGAGCGGTTTCATATGAAATTTTAAGGTTTTTTGCATAAAAATCCACAAAAAAGTGAATTCATGAAATTTGACACAATAGGTGGATTTTTTTAAACAGGGTCACATATAGATTTCTGACTTCACTAATCATTGGAGCATTAGATTCAAAATTCTCGAAAATATTGGTTTACAAATCAAGTGTCCCTAATGCAAAACTCTCAAATGAAGGGAAAAAAATACATTATTCCTGAAAAGTGTCAAACAACTTCCATCTTTCAAAATTGCGATAACAACTAAATATGAAGGTATGATGGAAACATGAAAACGTCGCAGATTTATACGGGAACTGTAGTCATCTCACAACGTATCATATTACATTATGTATGAAATATTTTGACAGGCAACTTTAAGAGTTATTAATATCCTTCGACATGTGACCCACCAACACTGGGAGGATTGTTTGGCAGAGTGGCGTTTAAAATACTTTCAGGCGTAACAAATGGCATGGCTTTCATTGGCATTTAACCTGCTGAGACTTAGACGATGGGTGGTATTTTTCATCGTTATTTTAATAACAGCCGCCATCAATTTTCATAAGAAGCCTAACTAAATACCAAGCTGAACTTGTTTGTTTATATAAATGTGCATGTCAATAAAAATGGTATTCAAGAAAAAAATCAAGTCATAACTTATACCTTTAGTACAGTGTAACTCTAAAACTTTGTAAGCTTGGAAAAATTATTGCTAGCACCATAAAACAAAGGAACTTTCCCTAACATATCATATTCTCTTTGGAAGGCCAAAAACCTGTAAAAAAATGATTTCCCATTTCATCTCATGAAGGGATTGAGAAGAGCCTTTCCCCCCGCCATTATGTGTACAAAATTCCAGCACCATTATTGTCTGTATGAATTGTGTTGTCCTTTAGGCAACAACAAAAATCATTTCTAATACTTACCGATGATTCTCTGGAGATGGAAAGAAGTTTTTGTAAATTTTTTCTTGTGTGTTTTTCTTGGGATATTTTTCGAACACTTGCATAGTGGGAAATTCTCAATTAAAATGAGTTTTTCTTTCACTTTAGTTTGATGGTCTATTAATAGAGATATAGAATGGTCTTCAGCTTGAATCAACAAAATAAAATAGTTACAATTCGTTTGTTTTATATAACATTTATTATAATTTTCTAAATTTATTCAAGCTCAAGACTTTTTTAATATAAAGCTTATTTATTAACTTTATATTATTTTCAAAAAAGTCGAGCACAAAAATGTTCCAATGTATAAAACGTATTCAATAAAAATGGTTTCAGAAAATAATCTACATTTATTGAACGAAAATTTTACAATTTAACCATAGCTTAATTCATATACAGGAATTTCCGGAAGTTCCGGACAAATTTCTCCAGCGTATTCCTTGACTCATTTCATGAAGAAAAGTCCACTAGGACCATGTCCGAAAATGGAAAGTTGCGAAATGGCAGCGGGATCAAAATTTTCTGATTGGTGGTCGGAGGGTAGTAGGGTAAAATTGCTAACTTCTGAGCCTGTGGTCGGATTTTTGGCTTTTGGCTTTTTTTGGGCTTTTTGGAAAGGTCTTTAAGAGGCCTTTCAGAATCAATAAAAAAAAGTAGAAAAAAGTCAAATCGCCGAGTTACAGAGCCTTCGGAAAAAAATGGAAAAAAAATTCACATAACCTCAATTTGCGCGGCCAGATGGCAGGTAACGTATGTTCGTTTTTATGTTGGAAGATAGCCATACCTCTCACCTTTCCAAACTGACCTAAACGAAGCCCAGAGGTTTTACCGTTCCAAAGTTATGACAATTTTACTGAAATGCAAAATGTTTGTTTTTGTTTTTGGAAGCGAAATTACAGCACACATTTCTTTGTTTTAGTAAATTAACACGTTTAAGATTTTATTTTATTGAAATTTTTGGCTGAAGAATCAAACATATAAGGAAAACAAAACATTTAATGTTAAAGGAAGTTTTCAATGTGGTTCCCATTTTCTACTAAACACAATTGCAGCCGTTTGCAAACCACATCCGCCACGTTCAGTTCACTCATCTTTTCACGAACTTTCACCGCAGCTTCCTCAATGCGTGCAAGTGACTGCTCATGATTGTGGATCTGCACAGGAATTTTTTATTGAATTGATTCCGACCACTGGCTCAAAAGGTAGCAACTTTAACCTACTACCCTCCGACCGCCAATCTGAAAATTTTGCACCCGCTGCCATTTCGCACCCTTGCACTTTCGGACATGGTCCTAGTGGACTTTTCTTCATGAAATGAGCCAAGGAATACGCTGGAGAAATTTGTCCGGAACTTCCTGAATCACCCTGTATATGACCCTGCATTGAAACCCCGCCAAGTGCGTCAACACAAGTTTTTGAGTAAAACGCAATTAAAGTTCCCCTTCTGTGATGCATTTTTGTTGTGTGCTGTTTCATATAATTGCATTTTTACATTACTTTCTGATGTTCTTGAGACTTGCGAGCGGTTTGATATGATAATTGAAGGTTTTTTACAAACAAATCCAAAAAAAAGTGAATTCACGAAATTTGACACACTAGGTGGGTTTTGATAATCATGGTCACATATAGAAGGAACATTTCTCTCATCTGACGTATCATACCATACTCTTCGTGGTGAGGTCCGTGTGATAAAGATATGCTCGTCTAAGACCAGGTGGAGTTACAAGAGCTGTTACATAAATGTTTCAGTTCTTTTTAGTGTAAAACTGTGAAAACAAGATGTATTTTCGACTTTTTTCTTATCTCCCAGTGTGCTATGTGAATCCATTATGAATTCGAAACGGATCCATTTCTATGGACATTTTGTCCGAAACTGACTCATAATGAATTCGTTTTCGTATGAAATTCCTCTCGAAATCGCGAATCGTTTTTGTATTTTTTCGGATCCGTCTCGAACTCGTAGCGGACTTCATATTCGTAACCGATTCTAATTCGTTGAAACTCCAAGTCAAAAGTTGTCAAAAATAATCGCAGGAGAATGTTCACGAGTTGGTTCCATTTTTTGACTGAGATCCATGTTTGGACCCACTGAAAAAACAGAAATAATGATCGCACTTTAACGCGTTCGGAGTGGCGTTAAGCTAGAACCTGTAACAATTTCCAATAGTCTTGCCAGATTGCACCTGGCGACGAAATTGCCTAGGCCAGAAGTATAAGTGGCAACCCTCGAAATTATATGGCAACCATTGAATTTCTATGTTAATGTCTCATAGTAGTTATGAACAACTTTCAGGGATTACATTCCACAAATTGTATGAAAATGTTATCATAGATATTAAGGAACAATTTCCGATGTTTCTGTTTTCATGTTTCGCAGATCATACAAATGTTTTTTTGACTACAAATTAGCGAAGGAATTAATAGAATATATGAAGGATTTCATAATAACGGGTTTTTCAACAGAGACGCTACAAAAGTAAATCGATAGGGACAGCAAACGACGCCATATTTTTTCACGCTCTTTTGACATTTCTGTTCAGTAAGTTTTGCCATTTCATCGTGGAAAGATATACGAGCGAACAACGAGTCGAAATTATTAAAATTTACTACCGAAATTTGGAGTCAGTGGC
Organism: Phaonia tiefii; assembly: GCA_963931995.1. Classification (NCBI taxonomy): domain Eukaryota; kingdom Metazoa; phylum Arthropoda; class Insecta; order Diptera; family Muscidae; genus Phaonia; species Phaonia tiefii. The sequence continues at coordinate 82,285,894 of OZ008369.1, read as the reverse complement.
CTCAACTTTAAGAGGCCTCAACAATCAGCGATGAAACTCATTTCTGGCTGTATGGCTTCGTCAATAAACAAAATATACGGTATTGGTCAGACAGCAATCCACACGTAATCCATGAGTCATCATTGCATACCGAAATAATTACGGTGTGGTGCGGTTTATGGGCCGTATTTCTTCCGTGATGATCAAGACCGGCAGATTACTGTGAATGCGAATCGCTACCGTTCAATGATAACCGAATATTTTTGGCCCCAATTAGATAATATGGACTTGGAGGACATGTGGTTCCAACAGGACGGCGCCACAAGCCACACAGCGAATGCTACAATCAATTTATTGGAAACCAAGTTTGGTGAACGTGTTATCTCACGAAATGACCCAGTCGATTGTCCACCTCGGTCGTGCGATTTGACGCCGTTAGATTATTTCCTGTGGGGCTACGTCAAGTCTATGGTCTATGCCAACAAGCCAGCGACGATTGATGAACTTCGTACGAATATCGAACGTGAAATTGCAGCAGTATCGGCCGATTTATGCTTGAAAACCGTCGAAAATTGGGTTCAGCGTCTGGACTTCTGCAAGCGTGCCCGTGGTGGCCATGCAAAAGAAATCGGGTTCCATACATAATGGCATCGAGCGTACTTTCACAGGAATAAAGAATTGCATTGGTATCTAAAACCGGTTTTGTTTTATTTAAAAAAACTTTTATAGCGCTCTTATTGAAAACCCCTTTATTTATAAAAAAAATTGTTGCAGTCTATGATCAAAGGCAAGTAATCTATGGAAATGCGCTCATAGATGTATTGAATAGTATCTTAGATTTAATTTTAAAAAAATCTATGAATATTTTTCCTAGAAACGTTTTACAGAATCAATTAAAAAGTTTCGTAGATACTATGAAATGTTTCATTGGCTGAAATTTAATGAAATAATTCACAGAATCTATGAAGGATTTTATGATATTTATGAAGACTGTTGTCCCAGTTTCGTTGCTAGCGTTTATTGTGCTAATGCCGGTGTAAATTCTAATACTTTTTATGGAAATAAAGAATATTAAATTCTTTAATTTTGCAGACTAGCGGATTTTTCTGTAAAAAAAATAAACTTTTGGAGTTAAGAAAGTATAAGTAATCCAATTAAATTTGTTTATTACTCTAAGTTGGCTTTAAATCTATGACAATATCACAGTTGTCAAATAATTTACCTATGCAGCTAAAATAGATTTTGGCTTTTAACCTTTGTCAACGGCAACATACCTGGGTATGTTTTGCGTTCTCAAAACGCTGTAGCTCTGACCTGGATAACCGGATCGACTTGAAATTTCCTGATATCCTAGCCAAAACTGTTTTACGCAAAAGTCCCAAGTTTGGCTAGGATTGGATCATCCGTTTGGAAGATAAAGCCCATTTACAAAGTTGCACCCTTACGTCAACAGCATAAGCACCTGGGTATGTATAGTAAAACGCATGCAAATATGATGATATAATTGAAAAGTATATTTTATTTAGAGTTAATTTTTGTAAATAATTATTATATTATTATTTGTAATTAAATTATTGAGATTGCTGCTGGCACGAATGTACGCCTTTTGTTGCAAGTACCCAATATCGATAAATATTTATCTATCATCAAAAATTTTGCCAAATTGTAGGTAGTAAAAAAGTTGTAACATACAACATTTCTTCCACTTCCACCAAAAAGGTTGACACATAAATCCTTTACTACTCTTTCACCAACATTTCTTTCACGTTCACCAGACGGTGCCATTCCTGTATAGATTTGTCCCTGCATTGAAAAATTAAATTCAATTTAGGTCTTTATATTTTCAACAATATTGATAGTACATGCAATGGATAGGACGAACTGGAGTCGTACACCCACCACACTTTTATCCCATATTTGGCAGGTTTTGATGGTATGTATTGCGTGAAGCCAGTTCCACCACGATAAGCATAAAATTGTTCATCTACGGTGACGTTTGCTCCTGCCACGTAATATCTACGAAGACAGCTGTTTAGCATCAAAAAACAACGTCCGATATTGCTGCTGCTTTGTTAGTTTAATTGCGTTGCTGGCGTGTGTTTCCATTATCGAAACATATGAAGCGGCTTATTTCCCAAAATCGTTGTACACTCATTGCAGCACGATATAATGGATGTGATGTAGTTTTCCACAAATCTTTCGTATGCACGTAACCAGAATTTGTAACGCCACTTAGCAAAAGTAGGTCCAAATATGCATCAATTTCACTTTTTGTTATGGGAATCCATGATTTCGGTTCTCTTGTTGGATGTTTTGCATTGTCATCATCATAGAATTGCCTTGCTATTCGATTTGATTCACGAACAGTTATGTCGCATATTTCGTCTGACATTACCAATTTGAACGTTACTGCAATGGTCAAACCTTGCGTTGCCCTTACTGGTCCAGATTGTGCACTTCTTAAAATGTTGTGCGTACGGAATCTTACAGGTTGTGGTTGTATCGAAGACCAAACATTACCATCTCTGGCAGTAAAACATTCGCCAGTTTCAATTGGTGCATCTTCAAGTTCTTCATCAGAATCACTGTCGTCCTCTGGGTCATATTCCGGTAACATGGGTTCTTCACAGTCTGAGTCATCACCACCAATATCACCTACACATTCACCTAAAGCCTCGTCACCAACGATTGAATCGTGGTTACTTATTTCTTCCTTGCTCTCTTCAAGCGTTTGGCGAATATATGCTTGCTGTTCTTCATTTTACTTTTATTTTATTTTTTTATTTCCACAAAATAAACAGAAGCGTCTTTTCACTTGGAATCACAAATGTATACTAAATTTGCTGAAGAAACTAGATACAATGAAATTTCTGCATCAACGCATGTCTCTATCATATACACGCTTCTACGTGTGTCTACCTATGCAACCACTTTTTCCAAAAAACAATGACTAAATGGAAGGGTAAAACTGGTTTTGATCCTTTTGTCTCTTTCTAACAATATAAAAAAAAATTCAGAAATTCCAAGAAACGAGTTAGATATGCTAACGACATGCCATATTTCCCATAAAAAACTATGTACATACCCAGGTATGTTTCTGCTAACGGCATGCCATTTCCATATAAAACGTATGTACGTATGTTGCTGTTGACGTGCGTAAAGAAGATCTGCTGTTGACATAAAGGTTAATTAACAAAATTTTTTTTAATATTTGTTTTAGTTGTATGTAATTCGTAGGGGAAACTAATTTTTTATAATGAATACATCGATATATCCAATAGATCCGAGAATTCAAATTAAATTTCTCATTAATATTTACAAATCGAATATTTATTAAAAACACAAAACATCGATAAATTCGTCACCATAACATTCAAGAACATAACGGGTGGTCCAACTACATTTATGTTATTTAGACACTGACAAATTTTTCTGTTCGATACATTGACTATCTGTCAGTATCATAACTCCGCGGACCAAAATACCTTATTTTACGCTTGAGCAACGTTGTGAAATATAAGCTTTACAGAAGCTCCAATCGAACGTCGAATTTGGAAGAAAAATCATATTTATTTTTGTGTCGCGCATTTTCATCTCGGCGGATATGGCAACAAAGAAAATTGCCGGATCTGGTGATCGGAAAACCCGCATGTCATTGTTGAGTAGCCAAGGCATCCACAGAGAGGGACAGTTTGGTATGGATCTTACACCACATATTATTAATGAAAAAATCCATCTTCGTAATGAACCTTGTCATGAAAAGTCAACCAAAGAATACTAACTTACTTATCCGGTCTCGAACAATCCCAGGGGGTCAGGCACCTTACACAACGGTGATAACATTTTTCGCCAACCAGTTCGATCTTTTGCCTTATCTCTCCAGTTGGCAATACAAAGTGTACGCAGGGATTCGTCAACCTTATCCCTCCAGCGGACTCTTGGTCTTCCTATTTTTCGTCTTCCTTCGAAAAAATAAATTCATTAAAATTATGAATCATGTTTCATAAAACATCACTTTTATGAAACTTATTCGTAATGTAAACATTCATATACACGCTGAAAAATCTGTCTGTTTTTGTTGTTTGGATGCAAAGATAACCTGTTTGTGCAAATACAATATACTTCTGCCCAAACACATTGTGTTTTCTATTCAATATAACATGTTTGAGACACAATGATTAATAGGCCATAATTTATATTTATTAGACCCAAACCGCTAAAACAAAAACGAGGCAGACAACAAACAAGGCAGGAAATCTTCAATTCATGAAAACAATGCTTGGAAACATGTTCATGTTTCCTGCAATATGTTGCTTGGGCGATTATTTGTCAGCGTGTATGTGGGGAAACTGTTCTTTGGTTGCCTTTTTATGAAATCTGAAAAAAACGGTAACGAAACTGTTTATAATTCTAATGAATTTTGCCATTGCTTTTTTTCTTCTGAAACTGTTCAAAAACTAAGACGTGGTTACTAATATAATTATCTTTTTCGTAACTTGATATTTTCAGGAAAAGTTGCTCAAATTTAGATCCATTTATTTTTCATTTAGGATCTAGGTGCAAACTCTCATCCGCGGTTGTTCGGAATGATGTTATTGAAACAATCACGAAGTTATACATAAGGACAACTCTAAATGCAATGAGAATTCTTTAGTACCGTAAAATTATCACAAAAATTTCCAAAACAAGGAAACATCTGAAAACAAAACTACAGTTTTTGTCTAAACAAATTTATGAAAAAATTGCCGGATTTATGAACTTTTTCAATGAATCGATCATTATAAAGATGTGAAAATATTCATTAAATTTACAGAACTATTCAGAAGTTTATGGAATTTGTTCATAAAATTAATGAAACAAAAATTACATGAGGTGTCACAAGACACCCGGTTGAAACGAAGTTCCTTTCCCTACATATATTATGCACTAGTTAGATCCAACACGCCTAAGGCGCCCGTTAAAAAATACGATAATTTAAATGGATCTTTAAGAAAATATACTTTTTGTAAAATGATAAACTTTTTTTAGGAAGATTTTTTTTATTGAACGTATTTTTTTTAAAGTATATTTTTATGTCCTTTTTGTCGGAATATGTTTATATTTTCCTGCAAAGGGCATTTTTTTAAAAAGAGGTACTTATTTTATTAAAAGCTAATTCTTTTTTTAAGAAGAGGTGCTATTTTCAATAAGAAATGCTTTCTGTAAGAAAAAGCCATAAGAGTATGAACTTTTGTTTTGCAAACAAGTACTTTTTTTAAGAACAAATACTTTTTAAAGAATTGGTACTGTTTTTAGAAAAGGTTATTTTTTTAAGAAAATTTACGTATTTTCAGAAAGGCTACTTATCTCAAGAAAAGAAAAGAAATGTTGTTACTTTATTTTTAAGAAATTGTACTTTTAAGAAAAGGAATTTTAGTAGGAAACGGTAAATTTTTATAAGAGAAGGTATTTTTTTGAGGAGAAGGTTTTTTTAAATAGTGGGATTTTTTTTAGAATTGGTTCTTTTTCCAAGAATACGTACATTTTTAAGAGTATGTACTTATCTCAAGAATTATTTTGTTTCACAAAGAAAGGGTAGTTTTAAAAAAGGCAATTTGTTTTAAGAAAATTTACGTGTTTAAGAAAAGGTACCTTGTTTCAGAATATGAATAGGAATTTTTTTGAGAAAATATACTTTATTTAAGAAAATGCACTTATTTAAGAAAATGGTTTTTTTTAAAGATCTTTCACTTGGCGTTTCTAAATCTACTTTTAATTGGGTTCAAAACTAAAGTATAGACTAAATATTGGTTGCAGGCTCCACCTAGAAAACTTCTCATTAAAGAAGAAGTTTCCCATCATATGTTAGTCTAGACACAAACCGGGCAAAAGTACCCAATATAGTTGATAATACTGCGTTGTAGCACAATAGTTCTAAAACAAAATTGTTTTTCATTTAGAACTTCGTTCTAAAAGTTATATATTGAAATCGAAGAATAATTCGTTTCTGAATATTATTATATTTTGGAGCAAATTCGCATATGTTTTCACGTAAGTATACGTAGGTTTGGGGGAAACACGATAATGCTTCCACATAAGTATATGGATGTTTGGGATGAAGCATGCATATGTTTCCACTTAAAAGCGTACATATTTGTCAGTTTGCATTTAAATACAAGTAAGTTTGCAAAAGAAATCGAGTTCCATACATAATGGCATCGAACGTACTTTCACAGGAATAAAGAATTTCATTGGTATCTAAAACCGGTTTTGTTTTATTTAAAAAGAAAACTTTTGTAGCGCTCTTATTGAAAAACCCGTTATAAACTTCTGATACACTAAAAGTCTCATACAGTAAAATTAATTTTGGTTCATTTCATTTGATTTTAAAAAAATATACTTGTGTTTGGACCACCCATTATTAAAAACACTTTGATCAATGTACATACGAGTATATATTCAATACGTGTGTATATGTCTCTATGTAAATATGTACATTTACGAGTAATCATTTGCATAAATATTGTTTTATTACTGGCATCTATTAATATCTACGAAATTGTAAATTGGAATTTGGAATTGAAAATAAAAACATTTCAATAAATTTCATTTATTTTTCCATAACAAAAATATTCCGTATATGTTATGATTATCCTTTATTCGACCAACATACAAATGGAGAATATTTATGCAAATCTCATTGAATCACAGAGGAAAATACAAATAAACACCTACACCATTTCCTGGAGTTGTTGATAAGTTTCAAAATATTATAGCGAAATTGAAATATTCTGAAGAAAATGATTTAGGATTAGAAGGAAAAAGTGCTTGAAATATGTATTGATAAAATTGTTATTGATAAGAAAAATACTTGAATAAAATGCCTGAAAATAGTTACTGATAAAATATTTATTGATAAAAATGTATATGTGCGTGAACGAAGTATGTGAATAATCAAAAACAAGTATTTACTTTGGAATTGGCCTTTGGAAATATTAGAGGAATACAGAAATAAAATCTTAAAAACGAATATAACCAAATCGACAAAATAAAGGGTTTCTCAGTAAGATTGCACTTTTTAAATTTAGCTTCTCAAAATACCGTTCGGAATCGGTGTAAACTGTAGGTCCCAAACAGTGAGTATAAAAACTTGAAAGCACACATCTCACTGACTGTGAGAAGTTCACCTCAATCCCTTCATGGATGGTTTGGGACACCATTTTCTTCACTTGTTTTTTGTGCACCGATAGAATTCATGAGAAATTGAGTTACAGCAACCGAATTGTCGTCGAATTCGGTCGTTGCAACCGACTTAAAGGTTAATTCTGTACTGCGACCGAATTGATAACAAATTTGTTAGTTACAACCAAATTGATACAAAATTCGGTTGTGACAACACAATTGATGCCAAATTCGTCAAGTTTTAAATACATAGAATTATGTTGTGGTAGCCGAATTAAAAATGAAATTCGATTGTACCTATAGAATTTACGAGAAACCGAATTAACGCCGAATTCGGTCGTTGCAACCGTTACTGCGACCGAATTGATACCAAATTCGGTTGTGACAACACAACTGATGCCAAATTCGTCAAGTTTTAAATACATAGAATTATGTTGTGGTAACCGATTTCAAAATGAAATTCGATTGTTCCTATAGAATTTATGAGAAATTCGGTTACAGCAACCGAACTGACGCCGAATTCGGTCGTTGCAACTGACTTAAAAGTTAATTCGGTTACTGCGACCGAATTGATACCAAATTCGATTGTGACAACATAATTGATGCCAAATTCGTCAAGTTTTAAATATATAGAATTGTGTTGTGGTAGCCGAATTGAAAATGAAATTCGGTTGTACCTATAGAATTTATGAGAAATTCGGATACAGCAACCGAATGGATGCCAAATTCGGTCGTTGTAACCGACTAAAGGGTTAATTCTTTTACTGCGACCGAATTGATGCCAAATTCGGTTGTGACAACCTAATTGATGCTAAATACGGTTGCGACAACCTGAACTAATGCCACATTCGGTTACTCCAATCGAATTTGGTACCAATTTCGGTTGGTATATCCGAATTATTTCCAAAATCTGAAATTTTGGAAAATTTGGTTGACAGAACGAATATAATTTAAGATTCTGTTGTCACAACCGAATCAATTATCAAACGATGTTGATTCAATCGAATTTTAGTTGTGAGAACTAAGTTCGGTCGTGACAACCACAATTCGGTTGTGGCAACCCCACTTCGGTAGTAACATCCGAATTTACCGTTGGTACAACCTCTTTTCAACCAATTAGTTGTCTGGGTGCAGGAAAATGATAACGGAGTTCTTGTGGCCTCAACTGGACGGCATGGACCTGGACGATCTCTGGTTTCAGCAAACAGTCGCCACCTGCCACAACGCGTATGAAACCACCGATTTATTGCAGCAACGATTTGCAGAACAAATTATCTCAAGAAATTCTGATGCCAACTGACCACCAATATCATGCGATTTAACGCTATGCGAATTCTTTCTTTGAGGTTTTGGGAAATCTCCAGATTTTGCGAATAAACTAGAAACAATTCCTGAGTCTAAATCCGGCACCCAACGCGTCATCGGTGAGAAACAGTCAGATCTCTGTGAAAGAGTCATTGATAGTTTCATAACAAGATTAAAGGCAAGTCATCAGAGCCGTGGGGGCCATTTGATGGATATTTTATTGTGGCCATCGGTGGTGCAATGGTTAGTGTGCGCGGCTCTTGTACATGAGATCCTAGGTTCGAACCCGGCTCTGACCACCTACAAATTTTCTTTCGGCGGCGGTCACCTCGCATAGTGACGGCGACACTATCGAGTATCTAGCCATGAAAAAGCTTCCCAATTTACCGTTCGGAATCGGTGTAAAACTGTAGGTCCCAATCAGTGAGTGAAAACTGGAAAGCGCACACCTCAGTGATTGTGAGAAGTTCTCCCCAGTCCCTTCATGGGATGTAATGGGAAACCATTTGTTTATTTACTTATTTGGAACATGTTTTCTTTACAATCCAATAAAAAAATTAGAAGTAAATTAAAAAGTGCATTCTTACTGAGAGACCTATTATACAGGGTGGTTCAGTCACAAAAAATACGTGTCTTTATTTTAAAATTAAAAAGTCCATTCTAACTGAGACACATTTTATACAGGGTGGTTCAGTCACGACTGGACTTTAAGAGGCCTTTCAGATACATTAAAAAAAGTGAACTTCCAAAAAAATTACCCAATCGAAGACCAGGGATCTTACCGAACATGCGCGACGTGGTTCGCAAACGGCTGCAATTGTGTTTAGTAGAAAACGGGAACCACATTGAAAATTTCCTTTACCATCAAATGTTTTTTATTCCTTTGTGTTTGATTCTTCAGCCAAAAATTTCAATGAAATAAAATCCTAAACGTGTTAATTTACAAAAACATATAAATAAATGTGTGCTGATATTTCGGTTCCAAAAAAAAAATTTAAGCATTTCAGTCAAATAGTCATAACTTTGGAACGGTCCGACCTCTGTGGGCTTCGCTTACGTAATTTTGGAAAGGTAAGAGGTAGGGCTATATTTTAAGAGAAAAAAAAATATAAGTTATCTGCCATCTGGTTGAGAAAGTAGAGGTTATGTGCACGTTATTATGTTTTTTTTTTAAATTTTTTTTAAAGCTCCGTATCTCGGCGATTTCACTATTTTTTTAATTTTTTCATAATGTTTCTAAAAGGCCCTCTGGTTCAAAACTTACCAATTTTACCCTAGTACCCTCCGACCACCAATACGAAAATTTTCACACCGCTGCCATTTTGCCCCCTTGCATATTTTCGTGAAAGCAGCCAAGGAATATACTGGGGAAATTTGTCCAGTCGTGACTGAACCACCCTGTATATCTTATGTTTCTAAATGCATTTCTAGGAATGCAATTATTATGTTAAATTCCAAAAACGCTTTTCGGGTTTGCCTGGCAATATCTCACAAACGCTTCTTATGGTACGACCTAATTTGTATCTAATTTATCATTATTCATTATCTGTCTAAATTTCAAGTCATTCTTTTCCAACTTCACTGGGAAATGGTATCATTCACATAAAAAATATACCAAAGCAACTCAAAAGCGCGCATACGCAAATATTAAACATAAACCCACTAAAAAGGACATCATTTTCCACTAATGACATTTGCTCATTTGTAAACCAAATAAACACTAACGAGACCACATAAATATTTGAATACGCATATAATTTACCTATCTAGCGGCGATAAACCTGGTTGAAAAAGGTATTTTATTACACCCTCCTTTGATGTCCTTTTTCACTTCTACATATTCTGGAAAAGACAACACAACAAAACCTTTCTGGTTAAAAACTCTCACTTGAACTTCCGACAGAGTAAAGTATTTAACGTTCTCGAAAATAAATAAAAACAAACAAAAGGTGGAAGCCTGAATATTTGTTTGACGCGAACTCAGAAGGATAAAATAGTACAAAAAGTGTTGGAGTCTCAAAAATGTTAAACTCTTTTTTTCCCCCGGTATTAGTAAAACACAGATTCATGTACGTATTGAGCATAAACTAAAAGTCATTTTTAGGGATTATTGACGTAGGATTTAATGCCAAAACTTATATAGATCGTGGTTCTAATTGGATATTGACTTGAAACAACTTATTTTTAGGAACAAATGAATTAATTTCCGATGTTCGTTTTACTTAATCGATCTGTAAAAGTTTATGTTTTTCAATCGTAATTCGTTTCAAGATCTTTTTTCTCTTAAAACTAATTTTTAATAGAGATTGATTTTTACAAGAAGCAGTGAAATTGATTATTTCGGTTGTTGATTGGGAATATGGCTATTTCGATGCCCACCAAGGCATCTCATCAGCTCCCTTATCCACAACTATTTACGTACATAACATATTATAAGGATAAACAATTTTCAAATTAATGAGAATTGTTACCAGTGCAAAACATCCAAAACAATACTTTACTCAATCAAAGCCGGTATCGACAAGAAGTAGTGAATATTTATGCTTTCGGTTAAGTATTTTTTTAGATGTTTTGGCGCTTGTAGGCGTTGTTCAAACAATTCTCGTTAATTTGAGAGTTTTTTATCTCTATAATGTGTTTATCTCCTATATACTTTTGGAGAAGGTACCTGACAAGATGCCTTGGTGGGCATTGAAATAGCTATATTCCCAACCAACCACCGAAATAATCATTTCACTGCTTCCTGGAAAAAACTATTTTCTATTAAAAATTATTGGAACGAAGGTTTGGAACGAAGTCCGTTATTGCACTTTGCGGGATGGGGGCTAAATGAAACCAAATTAAAGAACTTTTGACGTAGAATACGTCTTACCTTACGGTATGAGGAGTCATGTCAGGTTTTTATTGTTGTAATCTTTATTTCATTGAATTTGAGGAAACGGCTAGATGAATTTTTTTAAAATTTTTTTTGTAGGTAAATGAAGATGTTATCTTTCGTTTGATATACATTTCATATTGGTTGATATCTTCCTAATATTTAAATTTCGCAAATGAAAATTGTTTAAACACATACACTCAAACATATGTGTGGTGTTTGGTTGAGTGTTTTTGGTTGCTCAACATTGCGTAGGAACATGTATCTAGTAACAAGTGAAACGAACAGCAAGCTAATGTTGCTTGGCAACATGTATCTAGTAAAAAGTGAAACAAACAGTAAGCTAACGTAATAAAGCTTTTTTGCGAAAGCTTCAATAAAGCTGTTGTAACATTAATTTTGAATTGTAAAGCGTAAAGCTTTCACACAACGCTCGAATGCTAATGCGAAGACTCGATAAGGTAAACCTTTTTTAATATTAGGGCGGCCCTCTCAACATTCGCAGAACTTATTTCAATAAAAATATTAATTAAAATACATAAATTAAATTAAGTTTAAAAAAATTGAACATAATATTTTTTTTTTAAACGGACTTGAATCAAATGCCGTTAGTAAATATAAAAATTACAGCAGATAGTTGTCCGAGGCCTTCGGCCACGGACTGTCCCTGCAGGCTGTGTCAGAGACACGGCCATTAAGTTTAACGTAGAATACGCCATCCGATAAGACAGAAAACATATATAACAATAAATGATAAATAATATAAGCAAATGAATTTATTGTTATATATGTTTTCTGTCTTATCGGATGGCGTATTCTACGTTAAACTTAATGGCCGTGTCTCTGACACAGCCTGCAGGGACAGTCCGTGGCCGAAGGCCTCGGACAACTGTCTGCTGTATTTTTTATTTTAACATTATTATTCTACACCCTATTATTATCAACTATACTGTTTACATTTGCTTTGGTTTGTGTCTAGACTAACTAAATGTCTCACATATGTTGGGAAATGTCTTGTTTAATGGAAAGTTTTCTAGGGGGAGCCTGTCACCAATATTTAGTATACATTGTCGTTTAGAACCCAATAAAAAGTAAATTTAGGAAAGCCAAAGTGAAAGAAGTTTAAAAAATAACATTTTCTTAAAAAAGTACCATTGCTTAAAAAAAGTAAATTTTCTTACAAAAACACATTTTCTTAAAAAAAATTAATTAAAAAAAGTAAATTTTTTTAAAATAAGTAAAAAGTACATTTTCTAACAACAAATTACCTTTTCTTAAAAACTACCTTTTCTTTAAAGAGCACCTTTTGTTTGAAACAAAATAACTTTTCTCGAGATAAGTACCTACTAGGGATATAAGTACCACTAATGACATTTGCTCATTTGTAAACCAAATAAACACTAACGAGACCACATAAATATTTGAATACGCATATAATTTACCTATCTAGCGGCGATAAACCTGGTTGAAAAAGGTATTTTATTACACCCTCCTTTGATGTCCTTTTTCACTTCTACATATTCTGGAAAAGACAACACAACAAAACCTTTCTGGTTAAAAACTCTCACTTGAACTTCCGACAGAGTAAAGTATTTAACGTTCTCGAAAATAAATAAAAACAAACAAAAGGTGGAAGCCTGAATATTTGTTTGACGCGAACTCAGAAGGATAAAATAGTACAAAAAGTGTTGGAGTCTCAAAAATGTTAAACTCTTTTTTTCCCCCGGTATTAGTAAAACACAGATTCATGTACGTATTGAGCATAAACTAAAAGTCATTTTTAGGGATTATTGACGTAGGATTTAATGCCAAAACTTATATAGATCGTGGTTCTAATTGGATATTGACTTGAAACAACTTATTTTTAGGAACAAATGAATTAATTTCCGATGTTCGTTTTACTTAATCGATCTGTAAAAGTTTATGTTTTTCAATCGTAATTCGTTTCAAGATCTTTTTTCTCTTAAAACTAATTTTTAATAGAGATTGATTTTTACAAGAAGCAGTGAAATTGATTATTTCGGTTGTTGATTGGGAATATGGCTATTTCGATGCCCACCAAGGCATCTCATCAGCTCCCTTATCCACAACTATTTACGTACATAACATATTATAAGGATAAACAATTTTCAAATTAATGAGAATTGTTACCAGTGCAAAACATCCAAAACAATACTTTACTCAATCAAAGCCGGTATCGACAAGAAGTAGTGAATATTTATGCTTTCGGTTAAGTATTTTTTTAGATGTTTTGGCGCTTGTAGGCGTTGTTCAAACAATTCTCGTTAATTTGAGAGTTTTTTATCTCTATAATGTGTTTATCTCCTATATACTTTTGGAGAAGGTACCTGACAAGATGCCTTGGTGGGCATTGAAATAGCTATATTCCCAACCAACCACCGAAATAATCATTTCACTGCTTCCTGGAAAAAACTATTTTCTATTAAAAATTATTGGAACGAAGGTTTGGAACGAAGTCCGTTATTGCACTTTGCGGGATGGGGGCTAAATGAAACCAAATTAAAGAACTTTTGACGTAGAATACGTCTTACCTTACGGTATGAGGAGTCATGTCAGGTTTTTATTGTTGTAATCTTTATTTCATTGAATTTGAGGAAACGGCTAGATGAATTTTTTTAAAATTTTTTTTGTAGGTAAATGAAGATGTTATCTTTCGTTTGATATACATTTCATATTGGTTGATATCTTCCTAATATTTAAATTTCGCAAATGAAAATTGTTTAAACACATACACTCAAACATATGTGTGGTGTTTGGTTGAGTGTTTTTGGTTGCTCAACATTGCGTAGGAACATGTATCTAGTAACAAGTGAAACGAACAGCAAGCTAATGTTGCTTGGCAACATGTATCTAGTAAAAAGTGAAACAAACAGTAAGCTAACGTAATAAAGCTTTTTTGCGAAAGCTTCAATAAAGCTGTTGTAACATTAATTTTGAATTGTAAAGCGTAAAGCTTTCACACAACGCTCGAATGCTAATGCGAAGACTCGATAAGGTAAACCTTTTTTAATATTAGGGCGGCCCTCTCAACATTCGCAGAACTTATTTCAATAAAAATATTAATTAAAATACATAAATTAAATTAAGTTTAAAAAAATTGAACATAATATTTTTTTTTTAAACGGACTTGAATCAAATGCCGTTAGTAAATATAAAAATTACAGCAGATAGTTGTCCGAGGCCTTCGGCCACGGACTGTCCCTGCAGGCTGTGTCAGAGACACGGCCATTAAGTTTAACGTAGAATACGCCATCCGATAAGACAGAAAACATATATAACAATAAATGATAAATAATATAAGCAAATGAATTTATTGTTATATATGTTTTCTGTCTTATCGGATGGCGTATTCTACGTTAAACTTAATGGCCGTGTCTCTGACACAGCCTGCAGGGACAGTCCGTGGCCGAAGGCCTCGGACAACTGTCTGCTGTATTTTTTATTTTAACATTATTATTCTACACCCTATTATTATCAACTATACTGTTTACATTTGCTTTGGTTTGTGTCTAGACTAACTAAATGTCTCACATATGTTGGGAAATGTCTTGTTTAATGGAAAGTTTTCTAGGGGGAGCCTGTCACCAATATTTAGTATACATTGTCGTTTAGAACCCAATAAAAAGTAAATTTAGGAAAGCCAAAGTGAAAGAAGTTTAAAAAATAACATTTTCTTAAAAAAGTACCATTGCTTAAAAAAAGTAAATTTTCTTACAAAAACACATTTTCTTAAAAAAAATTAATTAAAAAAAGTAAATTTTTTTAAAATAAGTAAAAAGTACATTTTCTAACAACAAATTACCTTTTCTTAAAAACTACCTTTTCTTTAAAGAGCACCTTTTGTTTGAAACAAAATAACTTTTCTCGAGATAAGTACCTACTAGGGCGGGTAAATTTTTTTTTTGATGAAGCGTATAGCAGATACGTAATCTATAGTTGATTTTGAGAAATTTTGCTCAAGAAACCATAGGTCTAAGTCGGATTTGGAGCCCCCCAAAATTTCAAAATATATATTTTTCCATATATATGTACATAGAATAATTTAATTAAATTCGTCATAAAATCGGATAGAATTATAGTAGATTTCTCAATGTGGGCTTGTTTGAAAGGTATTCACCTTTCAGAATCTGTATTGATACCAATATTTTTTTTTTTAGTAGAGATATTAGGAATTTTTTGTCGAAAAATAGCCTAAAATGAACTTTTAACTAATAAATTCTGAATTTTCTTCGATTTTTTTGGAAATTTTTTTTTTTTTGCAGATTATGAAAGTTCAGATAATTTCCAACAACTTTTTTTGTTTTCGAACTCCTTTTTGTAGGAAAATCGATCTGAAAAAAATCAACATTTTCAAGGTTTCAACAAAAAAACACTATTAACACTACTATCTATTTTGAAAATTTGGGGGGCTCCAAATCCGACTTAGAGCTATGGTGTCTTGAGCAACATTTCTCAGAATCACCTATTGATTACGTTTTTGCTATACGCTTCATCAAAAACAATCGTTCCATACAATTTAACCCGCCCTAGTACCTACTCTTAAAAAATTATGTACGAATTCTGAAAAAAATCTCATTTCTTAAACAAACCTTTTCTTCAAAAAAATACTTTCTCTTAAAAAAATAGCTTTTCTTACAAAAATTCCTTTTCTTAAAAGTACCTTTTTTTAAAAGTAAAATAATACCTAAGTAGATAAGTAGATAAGTAAGAGATAAGTAGCCTTTCTGAGAATAAGTACACTTTCTTAAAAAATAACCTTGTCCTAAAAAGAGTACAACTTCTTTAAAAAGTGCATGTTTTTTAAAAAAAAATATTTTTTGTACATAATATATAGCGAAAGGATCTTCTTTGCAACCGTGTATACCCTGACACCTCATGTGATTTTTGTAAAAGGAAAAGAAGATCTTGAATTTATTTATGATTGAGAAACGAATGAATAGAAAGATATTTATTATGTGTTTGAACTTTCGATTCCAAATCTATCAAAGTTTAATATTTCACGAAAAGCCCCATTTTGAAAAAGTGTAAATTTTCTCTTCTTTTTTTTGCAAATTTCAAGCTAAGAAATATTTGCAGGTAAATAGTTCAGGAAATTAATTTTACTATTTTTAGATTTTTTAGATATTTATCAAACTAAAAAGAAAATATAATTAAATTAAATTCTTTTTATTTTCATTGCAGGTAAGTTGCATGGCAGTAATTGTTTGGAGTTCGTAAGTTTTAATTTAAAATCTTTGATATTTTCACATTTATTTTCATATAATCTTGAGCTCCAATTTCACATCATAAAGACAGTGAAGCCAACTCGGTGGTTTTTCCACTACTTATGGTGATTTTTGGTTTTCAAAATCCACTGTTTTAGTAAAGTAGTGTTTCGTCAAAACGACCAAAGTTGGTCGACCTTCACGAAATTCATCCCGCAGCGAACGGCGTCCCAGTCTGAGCTATTAGTACCAGCGGTTTACAGTGTTACAGTGGTTGTTGATTACGTGTCATCATCAAAAGTCGAAACAAGTTGATTGAGACCCTCTTGTCTCGATAATTCACGCCGAAAATCGTAAAAAATCTTCGCACGAAAATTTTCACGGGTTAATGTTTTGACCGAGACGAATTATTCAACACACTGTAAATACAATTAATAATGCTCGTAAGATTCTAAAAAATGTCAAACTTTCCAATCGATGTTCCACTTTTCATATGGCAACAAAGGTATACTACGATTATATAACTAAGTTACCAGCAGACCAACAATATTAGAATATCTTGAGGTAATCTAATCTCAAAAGTTACCCCATTTGCCAACAGTTGTAATGGTAAAATACCAAGTAATGATTGTTTCTGAATTGACTTAGATAAAATGAATGTTTTAATATCTAAAAAAAAATGGTTTCGCATTACATTCCATGAAGGAATTGGGGAGAGCTTCTCACAATCAGTGAGATGTGCGCTTTCTAGTTTTACACTCACTGATTGGGACCTACAGTTTTACACCGGTTCCCAACGATATTTTGAGAAGCATTTTCATGGCCAAATACTCGACAGTGTCGCCGTCACTATGCGAGGTGACCACCGTCTTAATAAATTTAAGGTGGTCAGAGCAGGGATCAAACCCAGGATCTCTTGTACAAGAGGCGCCCACACTAACCATTGCATCACCGACGGCCGCAATCTAAATTTAATATCTAAAGCCTTTAAAAACTTTTCTCCCATTAATTTTGAATTTACTTTCTATTCTCGCTCTTTCTTTAAATCGTTTATTGCCCTTTCTGGCGCTTTTACGTAAATTTTGTTTTACAAAACAGGATTTGCCGACACTTGACTTTAAAACTCCTTGTGAATATCTTAATTGGTTATACAACGAAAAACCTTTCTCAAGTAACCAACATAGATTCAATGTATAATAAAGTTATATGTATATGCAGGTCTTAAACATATTAAGGTATTAAATTTTCAATCGTTTTGAATTTAAAGCTTTTTGCCTTTTTGTTGTGTTTACATTGCAGTGGTTTTTGTAGCGTTTTTTGCATATTGTTATCATAGCGATTTTTGCTTCCGAACAGTTGGCAACACTGTATAAAGAGATTGGTCAGAACTCCACGCAATCAGTAATGTAAACACTTTGGGTTTAAGAAAGCTGTCTGCAAGATGGGTGCCGCGTTTGCTCTCAATTGACCATAAACATAATCGTGTGACAACTTCAAAGGATTGTTTGGAATTGTGTAACCGCAATTCGAAGGAGTTTTTGCGGCGTTTTGTAACTGTGGATGAAACATGGATCTAAACAATGGGTTTCTCCGGGTTAAGGCCAAGGTAATTTTGTCGGCCAGTACGTTGATGGCAAAAGATTTTTGGGATACGCGCGTGATAATCCACATCGATTACCTTCAAAAGTGAAAAACAATGAACGGCGAATATTATGCCAACTTATTGGACTGATTTAACGAGGATTTAAAAAAACCATCGCATATGGCCAAGATAACGCACGGGTGCACACGTGTGTAGTCTCAATGGCAAAATTCCAAGAATTGGGCTACGAATTGGGACCCCTTCCTCCATATTCTCCCGATTTAGCTTCCGGTGACTATTTCCTATGTCCAAACTTAAAGAAATGGCTCGGTGGAAAGAGATTTAGCTCCAACGATTAAATTTTTGATCAAATAAATGCCTATTTTTAATTTTTTGGAAGGGATACAAAAGTTGGAGAAACGTTGGACTAAGTGTATTGAGCTAAAAGGAGATTATGTTGAAATATAATTTGTTTTTGGAAAAAAAAAAACTGTGTTTCATTCAAAAAGTCACGGACTTATTGATCCGCCCTCTATATACAAATCAAGTTCATGCAAGCCAACCGTGGATTAATTACTTCTGTTTTTTTTATTCCACTTATTTCAGAAATGGGCCGCCGTTCCGATTTTTTCAGTAAGGGCTAGGACAGACAAAGGGCTTCGCGTTGTTATACTTTCCAGTTTCTTTCCCCAAAATCATTTCTCACTTTGACAGCACACACTCATATATACTAGGGTGGACCTTGTGTCGATATTTTGGTAGATGAGGGCTATATTCCGTGCCTTTTTGAAAAAAATGACAATGCCGAAAAAAAAAATTAAAAAAAAAAAACATTAGGGGTTGCGCACGAGCCGAGAAAAAGGTCCACTTTGCCAAAATTAGGGGGGAAATTGCCATAGGTCATCAGGGGTCACCCGTAGGGGGGAAGAATGTATGGCCGACCCCCATTAACTTTTTACCGCCAACATTTTCCCCCAAGACACCCACCCCCTATCTCCTCCCCTTAGGGGGGTCACCATACAAAAGTGGAGGTTGCTCAGTATTTTCGAAAAACACCATAGGTCATCAGGGGTCACCCGTAGGGGGGCAAAATATATGACAACATCTTTTCCGAACAAACTTACCCTCTATCACCACTCCTTGAGGGACTCCCCATACAAAAATACTGAAAATCTATGTATTTACAGTTGCAAAATATCGAGATTTTTTTGATTTTTTTTGATTTTTTTACAGAAATTCCACCAATATTCAAGAGTGGTCATTGTTTGGAAAGTCTTGAAAAATTTGAAACGCACACGTGCTGAATCAGGTACATAGGCACCCTTAGCAGATGCCCCCATTCATCAGTACCTGGCAGTAAAATATTGCAAAATACGTAGTAGTTATAAATAGCAGTTCATTCATCGATTGTTGTCATTCAACAAGTGCCGACGACCGCGAAAAGTAAATTGATTTTTCTCCCGTTTTTTAAAAGTTAAGATGACAACACGACTTAGATCGCGCGACGATATTTTTTTGATTGGTTATCCAAGCATGAATATTACGGGGAACAAATTACCGTCGAAGAAGCAAGTGCTAAGAATGCATTTCTTCAACATTCGCAAACGAAACATGTCGAAGAAAAATAGTGCGGTTATAGTCGCGGACGCAGTGATGATTTTTTGGCGCCAAGCAGCTATTCCGACGAAAGCCAGAGGAGATGTTACAAGAAAAATAGCTGCGCTGCACGATGAGTGGGATGCTTTAAGAAAGTCATCTCACAGAAAGACTGAGTCCACTAGAGAAAAATAGAATACGTTTTCTGATAGCTTGGATAATCTTTTCGACATCGCACACGCCAACGCCCTTGAGAAAATGACAAATACCGAAGACATTGAGTTTCTGCTAAAGCAAAGAGAAGATGGCCGGCCAGGAACTATGGGAGGTGTGGACGCTACTGATACTCGAACGAGGAAAAGAAAAGCTGAGCGCGAAGAACAAGAAGAGTTGCGACGCAAACGTGCAACGGAATCTAGTAGAGATCGGTTCGCTAAAGGCGGTAAGCTATGTCGCGCTTTGTGTGTTCGTCCAATGTTTATATTCAAATGAAATTCGTTCAATTGCAGTGGTTAAATTTTCAAGCAGTGATTCAAGCAATGATAATGGGAGACAGGACGAAAACTTCCCGGCAGAAGCTGGCCCGTCAAATGTTGGTGACAGAAGAGGTTACAAACAGTGTTTTACTGAACGAGTCCTATCAGCTTTGGACAAGTGCAAAGTGACTGACCGAGACGCGGTCGGCATTATGATAGCGGCGGCAGAAGCATTTGGACTCGACCTTCAACAATACACAATAAACCGTACGTCGCTTCGGAGATGTCGGCGTTCAAATCGAGAGAACATGCTGAGTTATGTGAAAGACAATCCAGAAGTAAGATCGCATAGATTTATTTGCTCTCATTCAGAATTCTTATTCTTCAACGCGTTTAATTCATCTCCAACTTTGTCGCAGCTAAATCCTTCGTAGTCCATTGGGATGGCAAAATGCTTTTGGATTTTGTGGGTACAAAGAAGGTGGACCGTCTACCGGTAATTGTCTCGTACGGAGAAAAAGAACAACTTCTTGGAGTTCCCAAAGTAGAAGATGGGAAAGGAAAAGGCCGGAGAATAGCACATGCCGTTTATCAACTGTTGGCATCTTGGCATATGACACATCGAATACAAGGACTTTCTTTCGACACGACATCAACGAACAGTGGCCCATTCTCCGGAGCCGCAGTTGCTCCTGAGCGGCTGTTGGAGAGAGAAATCTTATATTTACCTTGCAGACACCACGTATACGAACTGGTGCTAAGGGAAGTTTTTGAGACAAAAATGGGAAAGACCAGTGCACCAGGCGTTCCTTGCTTTGACCGTTTCAAACAGGAATGGGACGCTGTAAAGGTTAAACCATTCCATCCTGGCTGGATAGACGATCAAGTCGTCAGAAAAATTCCTGTGGCAATGCAAGTCGGCATAAAGAAGTTTTGCTTAGATCAATTGAAGGAGAAACACCCTCGCGATGACTACAAAGAAATGCTACAATTAATTCTTTTGTTTCTGGGTGAAAAACTTGAGAATTACCATTTCCGACCTCCAGGACCCGTTTCCCATGCTCGATGGATGGCAAAAGCCATTTACAGCCTCAAGATGTTTTTGTTTCGGAGAACTTTTCACTTATCTGTATGTGAATTGAATGGTATTCGACACGTTTGTATTTTTGTGGTGCGACTTTACGTCAAGGCATGGTTTGGTTCTTCTCGAGCAGCTGAGGCGCCGAATCAAGATTGGAAGTTTTTGAAGGACATCGTCGGGTACAAGTCCGTTGACCAGGATTTATCTCGGGTAATGATAAAGAAATTTATCGATCACCTATGGTATCTCGCCGATGAGCACATAGCCCTTGCCTTTTTCGATGACAAGGTTTCAAATGAGTTGAAGGCCAAAATGGCCCAAGCATTGCTAGAAAATGAGAATGACGAAGGTGAAGAAGATGAAGAAGACGAAAAAGGTGAAGAAGATGAAGAAGACGAAGAAGGTGAAGAAGACGAAGAAGGTGGAGAAGATGAAGAAGACGACCCGGTTCCCCCAGCTCCTCGCGTCGTAATCAAAAGCACCAGCGTTAAAAAAATCGAGGTGAAATTCAAAGATGTGAATGAGGAATTCTTGGCTAAAGACTTGAGCAACTTCGTCTCTCATAATACCAAAAATTTATTTGTACGATTTGGAATATCGCAAGATTTCATTCTTGCAAATCCAGCAACCTGGAAATCTCGCGCAGACTATCAAGAAGGTCGTAGAATTGTAAATAACTTGCGCGTTGTGAACGACACTGCCGAAAGAGGAGTAAAAATGATACAAGATTATAATAGAATACTGTGTCAAGGCGAAGAAGAGAAACAGTATTTACTACATGTTATCGATTCTTACCGCAAGAAATACCCATCAGCGAACAAAAATATGTTAATTTGACTATATTATATTAAGAGTGCTTAGTAGTACTACTCAATTACAGCTTCTTTTATTTTTGTATGGGGAGTCCCTCAAGGAGTGGAGATAGAGGGTAAGTTTGTTCGGAAAAGATGTTGGGGATGAAAAGTTAATGGGGGTCGGTCATATATTTTGCCCCCCTAGGGGTGACCCCTGATGACCTATGGTGTTTTTCGAAAATACTGAGCAACCTCCATTTTTGTATGGTGACCCCCCTAAGGGGAGGAGATAGGGGGTGGGTGTCTTGGGGGAAAATGTTGGCGGTGAAAAGTTAATGGGGGTCGGCCATACATTCTTCCCCCCTACGGGTGACCCCTGATGACCTATGGCAATTTCCCCCCTAATTTTGGCAAAGTGGACCTTTTTCTCGGCTCGTGCGCAACCCCTAATGTTTTTTTTTTTAAATTTGTTTTTTCGGCATTGTCATTTTTTTTCAAAATATCGCAAAAATGTCATTTCAAGTTCCACCTTAATATATACGAAACACATACACAAAAACCAAAGTAACATCACAAACCATTTAACCGTCCGAACCTTCGTTAATTCTGTTTTCACTGATTCCGATTTGATTTTGATATCCTCTGTCCGATGAACCATTGACGACTGAATACATGAAACTAAAACGCAATACATCAAGCAAAATAAGAAACACTTCACCTGCAATTTACACGCCCATTCAGGAATATTTCTGACTCACTGACTGAGAGAATTATGCAAAAATACAGATACACACTTGCAAGATATAGTCTCTCGTTTTCCCTCTTTTATTCTCTTGCTCTCGAGAGAGCATAGACAGTGCAACAAACACAGCAGTATTAGTATCACAAACAGATATATATGTGGGTCGCAAATACATATATTATAGCATATTAATCATTGGGACTCAAACATGTAATACTGAATAGCAAACACAATGTGTTTGGACACAAGCATATTATATTTGCTACAACCCCCAAACACACTTTGTACCAAATTGACTTATCAAACTTGAACCAATTTTTGGGCCCATGAATTAATCCTGATTAGGTTCAAACTGTCCGTCGGTGGTGCAATGGTTAGTGTGCGCGGCTCTTGTACATGAGATCCTGGGTTCGAACCCTGCTCAACTCGCATAGTGACGGCGACACTATCGACTATATAGCCATGAAAAAGCTTCTCAAAATACCGTTCGGAATCGGTGTAAAACCGTAGGTCCCAATCAGTGAGTGAATACTGGAAAGCGCACAGCTCAGTGATTGTGAGAAGTTCTCCCCGGTCCCTTCATGAGATGTAATGGGAAACCATTTATTTATTTATTTTAAGTTCAAACTTAAATTAAATAAAAGTGGCCAGGCCAGGACCTGTTACATTGACTAACCATAGGATAGTAGGGTTTTTCAACAGAGACGCTACAAAAGTAAATCGATAGGGACTGCAAACGACGCCATATTTTTCCCCGTTCTTTTGACATTTCTCTTCAGAAAGATTTGCCATTTCATCATGAAAAAATATGCGAGCCAACAACGAGTCGAAATTATTCAAATTTACTACCGAAATTTGGAGTCAGTGGCCTCAACTTTAAGAGCGCTACGTCCAATTCATGGTCGTCATAATCGTCCTACCAGATCAACAATTGAGCGTCTAGTGGAAAAATTGGAATCCACAGGCACAGTACAAAATTTTCCCGTGCCAGTGAGACAAAGAAGTGCCCGTAGTGTCGAGAATATTGCTTCAGTTCAAGAAAGCCCAAATGTGTCTCTCACACGTCGTTCTCAAGCGTTGGGCATCTCTGTGACGTCGTTGTGGCGAATTTTGCGAAAAGATCTGGGCCTACATCCTTACAAGATCAACTTGACGCAAGAACTGAAGCCGCTTGACCACCATAAACGACGTATGTTCGTGAATTGGGCTGAGCAACAACTTGAAAATGATTCGGAGTTTCATCGGAAAATCATCTTCAGCGATGAGGCTCATTTCTGGCTGAATGGCTTCGTCGATAAGCAAAATATGCGTCATTGGTCAGACAGCAATCCACACGTAATCCATGAGTCATCATTGCATCCCGAAAAAATTACGTTTTGGTGCGGTTTCTGGGACGGCGGCGTCATTGGGCCGTACTTCTTCCGTGATGATCAAGACCGGCACATTACTGTGAATGCGAATCGCTACCGTTCAATGATAGCAGAATATTTTTGGCCCCAATTGGATAATATGGACTTGGAGGACATGTGGTTCTAACACGACCGCGTCACAAGCCACACAGCGAATGCCAGAATTAATTTATTGGAAACCAAGTTTGGTGAACGTGTTATCTCACGAAATGGCCCAGTCGATTGGCCGCCTCGGTCGTGCGATTTGACGCTGTTGGATTATTTCCTGTGGGGCTACTTCAAGTCTATGGTCTATGCCAACAAGCCAGCAACGATTGGTGAACTTCGTACGAATATCGAACGTGAAATTGCAGCAGTATCGGCCGATTTATGCATGAAAACCGTCGAAAATTGGGTTCAGCGTCTGGACTTCTGCAAGCGTGCCCGTGGAGGCCATGCAAAAGAAATCGAGTTCCATACATAATGGCATCGAACGTACTTTCACAGGAATAAAGAATTTCATTGGTATCTAAAACCGATTTTGTTTTATTTAAAAAAACTTTTGTAGCGCTCTTATTGAAAAACCCATTATATGCAGCAGAATTGGAGTCGGTCATAGCGCATTTCATCAAATATCGATGACACAGAAAACATACATACCTTTGGTCGGAATAATCACTCTGTCATATCGAAGAATGTAATTTAAGGGATTGTTATGATCTGAAACTCTTATTTGATACTCATACACCGTCTTACAACCTATTTGGTTTTAACAATTTAAAAATGCTTACATTTCAGTTTTTCGATTTTGTCTGAGTTTTTTTTTGAAATCCCCCAAAATTTAATGCCTACAGGAACAAAGTCACACATATTCACAAATACTTTGTTTAAAATTTAAATCAGATTTCATAATAAACTCATGAGTAGAATAGTTGTGAAAAACTCTGCCCATAATTCTAATAAATGCAACTCAATAAAATCATATGAAATTGAATGTGTGTTCATACAACAATGAAACATTTAGTTATTAAAGTCCTTGGAAATAATTTCCCCCCCCCCCCTTTCCTTTGATTTCAAACTCTTTTTCTCTCTCGAGATTATCTACAACATCAAGACACAATTTGCATTTAAATGAAAATTCGCATTTTGAAATCAGACATGCACAAATTGTTACCCGTCTCGACGACTGTGAAGACAAAATACATCCCGGTATATCTGATGGCATGGAATGGGTTGGGCTGGGTTGGGTTGGGGGTAACACTTACCTACATTTTTGCAAAACAAAAAGTTATCCTTTTGAAGTGCAAAGTGTATGTCTGCAAACATAAATTTTAATACAATACAATTTAATGCTGAACAAAAGGAAGCGGAACAATGGAATGGACGCAAGTTATGTACGGCCAATGTGAACCACTTGATACTCTATGTAACAGCGATTCCTGGCTGAACTTTTAATTTAATCTTTGAACAAAATGTCTGGTATATAAAATACATAACGACAATATTCGAATCGATATTCGTGGTTGATTAAAATTAAAAAGGAATATGATATTAATGTTTTATGATCTTGAGATAACAACATAGTATTGGGCTCTATAATAATTCCATACAACTGAATACCGATAGGGAATATTTTAAAAATTAAAGCTGCAATGAAAGTTATGTAAAATTTTTCGATATCATTCTGCTTTAATCACTGGTAATGAAAAATAATTTAGACAGACGGAATTTTAAAACATAATATATTTTTCATCATTTTCTGCTTGTGAAAAGTTATCCGTGTTACTCTTGATTTTCCTCGAATGCCATCCAGGGTAGAAATGTTAGTAACCATTTGCGAATTATATTTACATCATTTTTCGAATTCATTAGTTATATTTGAGACTTGTCTTCGGAGCCGGTGTTAAACTGTGCACTCTGACCAAGATGTATTCACTAGACATTACAACACATTGATTGTTTACTAAATGTAGGTTTCCATCAATCTCAAAACAAGAAAATATATCGGTTATTAACATTGAGAAGTTCTCTTATAAAGGGTTTTTCAATAAGAGCGCTACAAAATTTTTTTTAAATAAAACAAAACCGGTTTTAGATACCAATGAAATTCTTTATTCCTGTGAAAGTACGTTCGATGCCATTATGTATGGAACTCGATTTCTTTTGCATGGCCACCACGGGCACGCTTGCAGAAGTCCAGACGCTGAACCCAATTTACGGCGGTTTTCAAGCATAAATTAGCCGATACTGCTGCAATTTCACGTTCGATATTCGTACGAAGTTCATCAATCGTCGCTGGCTTGTTGGCATAGACCATAGACTTGACGTAGCCCTACAGGAAATAATCTAACGGCGTCAAATCGCACGACCGAGGCGGCCAATCGACTGGGCCATTTCGTGAGATAACACGTTCACCAAACTTGGTTTCCAATAAATTGATTGTGGCATTCGCTGTGTGGCTTGTGGCGTCGTCCTGTTGGAACCACATGTCCTCCAAGTCCATATTATCCAATTGGGGCCAAATATATTCGGTTATCATTGAACGGTAGCCATTCGCATTCACAGTAATGTGCCGGTCTTGATCATCACAGAAGAAGTACGGCCCAATGACGCCGCCGGCCAATAAACCGCACCAAACCGTAATTTTTTCGAGATGCAATGATGGCTGATGGATTACGTGTGGATTGCTGTCTGAACAATAACGCATATTTTGCATGTCTGACCAATAACGCATATTATTGATAGGACGATTATGACGACCATAAATTGGACGTAGCGCTCTTAAAGTTGAGGCCACTGACTCCAAATTTCGGAAGTAAATTTTAATAATTTCGACTCGTTGTTGGCTCGTATATCTTTCCATGATGAAATAGCAAACCTTACTGAAGAGAAATGTCAAAAGAACTGGAAAAAATATGTCGTCGTTTGCTGTCCCTATCGATTTACTTTTGTAGCGTCTCTGTTGAAAAACCCTTTTTTAGATTCTTGTATTCAGTCGTCAATGGTTCGTCGGAAAGAGGATACCAAAAGCTCATTGTGGTCACACTTTTACTATAAAATATAACAAGAATTATTTTCTGAAAAATTTCATGATATTTTATCAGTTTCAGAGGGTCCTTATGTCCTTATTTTATAAATATAAAAAATATACTGAAATGCATACCTAGTAAGTCAAAATGTTCCGCGTACTACTTGCTCAACTATGTTAACTTGTTGCTGTCGAAGACGAAAATTCTCTATCTTCAACTTGTATACATCCAATTCTGTACTTTTTAAAACATGGTCATGGAAACAGCTCTAAAAGCTCAAATATGACTTCGAAATTAAAGCAGAATTTTAAACTTACAGAGTTTTTTATTTCAAGTCCTTCTTGGACATCAGACTGTTACACACGACATAGTAAACTAAATATATATTTATAAATTACATCGTTAACCATAACTAGCGTCAGGAACTAAATAGAGGAAACCGGATGCATTGCTTTGTTTTCCAAAATATGTGGTATATGATGTCGTTCATTGTATTTCGCGTACCACAAATTTCTAAAGAGCCAGAAGTAAATTGTAGTACTTTAATCGAGTACACCGCTCCAGACATATTCACCATACAAAACAACATATGCCAGCGGACAATAAAAAACTGGTTACATAAAGATGCTGGAAAGGAAAATTAAAAAAAAATAAAATAAAAGAACAGACAAATTACTCGTATTTCGGAAGTAAGACAGCGCCATAGTTATTTGTATTTATCATTTTAATCAAATGGTAAAAATAATGCTGCAAGGACTTACCAGGAATGAAATACATTGTATGTAAGAACTTTAGTAGTTCGTTAATTTTGTATTTATGGAGACTTTTGTGAATTTCACCAGAATTGTGCTGGGTGTGCGAGTTGTGTTTTCCGAGTACAGGAATCATGCCCTTATATTTGTTTTCTCTTTGTTTCCTAGACATATGAGTAGTCATCTTGAAACTTCATCTAGAAGTTGTTTCACTATTAGTTGTGTTTGACTTTTGATGTGTTTAAAAATCTACCCCTTACAATTGATATTTTCAGCATTCAATTTGTCTCTACAGAAAATGTTAAAATTCCAAACAGCTTAATACACTTTGTGTTCCATATATAATTCAGCATCAAGCAATCTTTTGTATGTAAATAGTTTAACAAATTGTGATGTATAACTATTTATTATTTACCAACATTCTCAAGGTCATTTACCTTGAGAATGTTGGTAAATAAAACAAAACATCCTTTAACCTTAGCTGTAGGTTAAGAACATCTACATCAACATCAAAGCCAATTAAGTCATTTCACCAGGAAGGTTCAAATACACTTTGTAGTGAATAATCGAATATGGGATGATGTTGAATACTATACACAAATATTATTTGAATTAAAAAATAGGTTTTATTTCATATTTGTTAAATCACCACACTGAAAAGCAAAGTTTCGTCACACCTCAAATTTGTCCGTATCGTAGTTTCAATGAATATCACAGTGCAACACGAAAAACTATAACCATGTACGGACACCACTACATGATAAAAGACCCAATCAAAAAGAACCGTGTCACCCAGTTTTGCCCAAAGTCATGCACTTTTTTATGGGCCCCCAAAGATTTGTGGCCGCGGTGTCATTTATGCAAAAAAATGATCATTTTGTTAGGCTCATATCTTGCAAACCGTTTGGAATTTCGATTTACTCTCTGAGGGAAACTTGTAGCTCTTGATATAAAAAACAAAAATAGTGAACATATAAAATCAAGAAAATACCGTTTACTTCAACATTGAGATACTATGCTATCTCACCGACCGCAGCAGTAAGCTCAGCACACGCAACAAGGGACGCAGCACACAATATAAGGATCATTCCTAGGAAGTTCGTATATTCTAGAAAGTTGTTTATAGGGATCTTAGGTACATTTCTGTAGATGATTTTTCCCTTGAACTTTGAGCGGTTTGCTACCTATGGAAACAAGGTAAACAAATCGAATTTTTTTAAAGTTTTTTCGATTTTGATCTTGAAGATGAAATTTTTTTTGATTTTATATGTTGACAATTTTTATTCTTCATGACAAGAGCTACAACCTTCCCTCTGTGAGTAAATTCAAATTTCGAACGAATTGCAAGATATGAGCCTGATAAAATTATCACTTTTTTTTTTCCAAAAATTACACTGAGGCCCCCAATCTTTGGGCCCACAAAAAAAGGGTCCATGACTTTGGGTAAAACTGGGAGACACGGGTCTTTTTTTTTTTGATTTCGATTCGCGCAACTTATAGATGTCGTCGTGACTTTTATCAGCCATCTTAGCAAGCCCTCCCTCGAACTGTGGATAGATTTCATACCACATACTATCCAAATGATGCAGCAACACCTATACGCCGAAGGAATGAGTAAACTCGAGAGAATATCGCCGTTGTAAACGACAGTGTGAAAGAAGATCCAATTTGCATGGAAAACTTTGTGCAAAGATCTGGGTCTAAACCCGTATAAGATCCAGGTGGTGCAAGAGTTAAACCCAGGAGACAATCATATGTGTGGTGCTTTCGTCGAGATGGCAGTGGAAACTGACCCGTTGATGTATCGCATAATTATGTTCCGTGACGAAGCCAATTTTTGGCTGACGGGTTTGTTAATAAACAAAATTGCCGCATATGGAGTGAAACCAATCCACAACAGGCCCTACAGACTCCATTACGGCCAGAAAGAATGCACCATTTTGCGCGGTTGATATGCTGGTGGAATCATGGAACCATATTTCTTCAAAAATTAAGCCGGAGTTCGCGGTACGGTCAATGGAGACCGTTACCGCACCATGATCAATGATTTTGACATTGACCCGGGCGAGATGAGGTTTCCACAAGATGACGCTACGTGCCAGACAGCGACTGCAACCATCGATTTATTGAAATCAAAATTAGGCGATAAGTTCATATCCTTCAAGGTCGTTCGATTTGATACCTCCCGACTATTTCCTGTGGATTTACATCACTGGTTTATGCTCATAAACCAGAAACTTTTGACGCCGTGCAGGCCACAATTGTTCATGTGATTCGTGACATATGTCCAGAAAATTACCGAAATAATGACGTCGTAAATTGGACGTCTAGAATGAGCTTCGTCATGAACATCATCTTCAAATGTTAATGCCATGTTTCGCATAAGTCTTTGCCGTCTTTGGCAGAAAAATTGTTTAATTAAAATTGAATTTTTTGTGTTATTTTTAACAATTTCAATTTCTGTCTCACTTAAAAGACACCCTTTATTATTAAAATAAATAAATAAATAGTTTCCCATTACATCCCATGAAGGGATAGGGAAAAACTTCTCACAATCAGTGAGCTGTGCACTTTATGGTTTTACACTCCCCGATTGGGTCCTACAGTTCCAGTTCCGAACGGTATTTTGAGAAGCTTTTTCATGGCTAAGTACTCGATAGTGTCGCCATCACTAAGCAAGGTGACCGTAGTCGAAAAAAAATTTAAGGTGGTCAGAGCAGGGATCGAACCCAAGTTCTCATGTACAAGAGTCGCGCACTCTAACCAGTGCACCACCGACGGCAACACTGTCGGTAGGGTTTTGTTGCGATGATTACACGATGAAAATCTGTCTCTGTTTGTTGTTTGGATGCAAATATAACGTGTTTGTAGCTTGTTGCAAATGTAGTATACTTGTGTCCAAACACATTGTGTTTGCTATTCAATATAACATGTTTGGGACACAATGATTAATTGGTTATAATATATGTATTTGTGACCCAAATGTGGCTTTGATTGTTGATAACTGCTGAAATTAAAGCCAAACAAACAACAAAAAACCAACAGTTCTCAACTCTTGAAAACAATGCTTGCAAACATATGCATGGTTCCTACCATATGTTACTGGGGCCAATTTTTTCAGCGTGTACGACTCACTGATGCATTTATAAATAAATGGTTTGTTAGGTTTATCTGTTATCCATTGCTGAATCTTTTACAGTCTAGCGAGATTACGCGCTAGCCCCACTGTTTAACCATGTAGATTGTCGCAAATCAAAGAAGAATTGGATCCACAATTTGTATTTCCCCCCATAAATTCCAAGCAATAAATGTGTTTGTACTGAATATTTTGAAGTAAAAAAACAACAATTTTTGAAGACAACACAAGCCCAATCCCTTAGGATAGTATTCCTATGCGACAAAAAAATATCGCGTCAATTTTGACCCACAGGAAAACCATTTAGTTTGCTCCAAGCTGCTCAAGATCTTGCCCACGTATATCTGAGATAATTCTTCCAGTTCCATAAATAGGTAGAATCCCATATTAGACATCGTCCTTCCGGCTACAGCTGGAAACGTGTAATTAAGATGTTCAGGGGATTCTTCCTCTCCCTCATCTTTACAGCTTCTACAGGATACATTTTCCCCGACCTGTAGTCTCGTCGCATGCCTACCAATCAGAAGCTGCATGGATATCTTGCTATCCATTATTAGCCAGATTTGATTTAAGCTTACACAATCTGTGCCCTCATCAACCTGTCATCCATCATCATATAGGAGCGTTCTTGCCGGACATGAGTACACGTTCCTAATGGCATGATAATCCCCCCAAATCCCTTGGGACCTGTAAGGCAGTCCCTAGTCAGGTCACCTCAACCTCTGTGCTGCTTCCCCGAATGAATCTATGCCCTAGCATAAAGATAAAGTGAATATCGTACTGCTAGGCCATCTCGTTCAGAGATTTTGGGTAGTTCTAGGCAGATGTCGAATAAGACTTGATGACCGCCTGACTGTCCGAGAAGACATTGACCCCAAAGACTGCTGGACTATTATCCCTCAGCTTGACGGATACTTACCTAATATCCCGCATTTCATTGGCCCTGACCATTTCGACCTGATCATTTATTTGCCAACTATCCGTGTAGAAATGCACATATGCACTTTAACCAGGAACCCTCTTGTTCCTGTAATTCCTCTCCGATATAAGAGTGTGGTATTTCCGATCGAATAATGGCTCCGTTTTGCAGTAGTCGACACATGCAGGAATATTGGGAGTACCTTCCAGCACTGACCGATTCCAACCATGCGCCATTGTGAGAGTTGACTTTACCTAATGGCAGACATGAACGCTGTCTGGATGCTTATAACGTCCACCGGCAACAAGTATAACATCACTTACAGTGCATCAGTGGGAGTGGTGCGCAGAATAACTGTGAGATGGCCATTCCCTGAACCCTAGTCAGTTGTGAACAAAAGTTGGGCATCTCAAGCACCTGAGCACTATAACCACCTAGAGCATTATCGGTCTCACCACCAATGTATAGATCCAGTCAAGAATACTCGGAGAAAGCCACCATTTACAATATATAGCCTCTGTGCAGGTGTATAGGGCTATCGTCGCCTTTTTCGCCCTTTCCACAATGTTGGGTCTGAAACTAAGCTTGCTGCCCTACATGATACGCCGGTATTTGTGATGGATTCCACGGTAGGTATTTTATACCTGCCAAAAGTCCGTAAGCTATTTTGGAGAATGTCCCTTAGGGTACTGGGATACTTGATCCTTATAAATATTGCCACATCGTCCGCATAAGCAAAAATTTTTACACTCGCATTTTCCCAAATATCGTATACTTGTATCCAAATACATTGTGATTGCTATTCAATATTACATACTGGAGAGACACTATATAATAGGTTGTGCCCCAAATGCGGCTTTGTTTGCTGAAAACAAAATCGTGACAGACAATAAAGAAACGAAAAAGCAGCAGATCTTCAATTCATGAAAACAGTGTCTGCCAATATGTGCATGGTTAATGCAATATGTTGCTGGGATCGTATATTTTCAGCGTGTAAATATACTTTTGTTCCAAACATATGCATAGTTCCTGCATAATGCTGCGTGGGCCGTTATTTGTTCAGAGTTTATACATCAACATACGACGAATATGTCGATAAAAAGCCTCAATATAGTCAATCAGTTAGATTTCACAACTTAATAATCTACTACAGAGTTGGAACCAATATTCTGCGGCCTTGTCTTTGTAGTATTTATTCTATAGTGAAACCCTTATAAATAGTTAGGTTAGGTTAGACGTTGGTGGCAGTCGATGAAGGACTCACTTACACTAACAAGTTTATTGGGATACCATGGGCTAACGAAATAAAGCGGTAGCCCCACCAGAGAACAAAAAAATTTGCTTCAAGAAGCTCAAGATCTTGTCCACGTCTAAAAATAAAATGGTTTTCTATAACATCACAGGAAGGGATTGGGCAGGACTTATCGCAACCAGTGATTAGTGGGCTTTTTATTTTGGTGAGTAGTTGCAAGTGCCTAATTTTATTTAACAATAATTTCTCTTAGTAGCTAACAAGGATAATCTAACTTAACCTAAGGACTACTTCGACTCATGAGGGTGCTGTTCTTTACCATGCCTCACTCAGGGACACATGCGCAACAGCTGTGGTTATTCCCCGTTCTTAGTTATTTCTCCTGCGTAATTGCCACACGGTGATAAATCTGTCTTTTTTTTTGTTGTTTGGATGCAAATATAAAGTGTGTTTGGAGCTTGTCGCAAATATAATATAATTGTGTCCAAGCATATTGTGTTTACTATTCAATATTACATGTTTGAGACACAATGATTAATATGTTAGAAAATATGTGTCGGCGACCACATATATTTATGTTTGTGATACAAATACAGCTGTGTTTGTTGCACTGTATATGCTCTCTCAAGAGCAAGAGAGTAAAAGAGGGACAACGAGAGGGTTTATCTTGTAAGTGTGTATCTGTATTTTTGCATTATTCTCTCAGTCAGTGAGTCATAAATATTTCTGAATGTGCGTGTAAATTGCAGATGAAGTGTTTCTTATTTTGCCTGATGTATTGCGTTTTAGTTTCATATATTGAGTCGTCAATGCTCCATCGGAGAGAGAATACCAAAAGCATATGAAGCATATGAATATATGAATGTGTGCTACCAACGTGAGAAACGATTTTGAGGAAAGAAACTGGAAATGGAATCTTTGCCGGTAAACATGATGCTGTTTACATTTAAACATAAGTGAGCTTGGGACTTGCAAACATATTAATGTTTGAAGTGAGTTCCAAACATTTACATTGTTCCTGCAGAATATATTAGAGAGGCCGTTATTTTTCAGCGTGAGCTCTCTATATCGATGCTACTTGTCAATAGATCATAAACACACATATGTATCTTATATAGCTCATATGTTTACCAGCTATTGATTGTTGAGTATTCCAAAATGTATTCATCTCCTGCACTGTATCTCCACACATTCCTAATCGACAAAAGTTTGGAAAGAGATTCACAGGAAATACGAAAAGTAAATATGTTAAGATTGGAATACATTCGAAATGTAACACTCTACGATTGGGACCTACAGCTTTACACCAGTTCCAAACGGTATTTTAAAAAGCTATTTCGTGACCAAATACTGGATAGGGTCGCCGTCACTAATCGAAGTGACCGTCGTCGAAAAAAATGTAAGGTGGGTAGAGCAGGGACGTATAACAGCCATACAAAACTACCGTTGCACCACTGATGGCTTACGTCTATTTGATAATATTTGTCCAGGTCCCTATAGAGGTATGATCCCATTGTACCGGGCTAGTGCTGCATACACGCAAGGAAGATTTTTTGTTCAGAAGAAATGGGCACAGACCTTTGGTCACGTCGCATGTCTATGAATCGCACAGTGTCTTGTCAAAACTGAAACAAGCATTGAGGCCCTTGACCTGACTAGGGAAAGTAGTTTCATAGGTCTCTCTCTCGTCCACTATCGGCAGATTTTTATTGCGCATACGCAATCCCCACACCTCTTCTGACTCATCATATATCAGAGCTCTTGCATTCCCTACGGGAAATTGAACTGGTGCAAAACTAGTCACGTGGCCCGTTACTTGGGGGTAAGAAGCGGTCCCAGTTCTAGAACTATTGTATTTGGGAAACTTTTACATTTTGTATGACGTTGTTCACCGTAGGACCTGATCGGTTTCAGTTACATAGTTCCAGTCCTTAAACCAATTCTTGAACTACACCCTAAAGGACCTGTTCGGTTTTTGTCCAATAGTTCTAGTCCTTAACGGTTTAAATTTTATATGCCATTTGTTTCCTTTTTCGTAACATTCTTTAAGCGTCGCTTAACCATTTGCATTTTTGCCTGAAACTGGTTCACTTTGCGACTTTCGGAAAGTTTGATTTAATGGTTATTTTCATACTCAAAAATATTCAAAATAAATCGAACAAATTATAAAAAACTATTCGAGTCGGTATTCACTAGTGTATAGTGCACAATAGGTGGGTTTGTCAAGCACCTGCCATCAGGACTGGCACAAACATAAAGTTGATCTAAGGTGAAATAGAATTCAATCAGATGGACCAAAGCAAACTCGTAGGTGCTCTTCTGTTTATATATAGATGATACATCCGATGTGTTGATTGACTCGTTATATTCCCAATACCATAAATATTGGTTTAAGTGAGTACCTTCGAAGTCAGGCCCATGTGTAACACACGAGTGTTGATACAGATTTTCCAAAAATATATACTCTCTTGATGCCATTTTTGGTGGTGGGATCTAACTAATATCACTTTTGGTACATGACTTTATGATGATGCAAAACATTTCGTTATTGTCCGTAATGACAAAATTTTTACTGTCTTTAATCATGCTTTAAACAGCTGGTACATATCTATTGATATGTATATATGTATCTGTAATGTTAACCAGGAAAATCCTTTTTCGATGTCTCTTTGAATATGTACGATATCCAGTGCAATACGAACCAACTAGGCGCCTAAACATTGTGTGCGGCTGAAGTTGTTTGCTATAGCTAGTGCGTCCAAAGGATATTTCTGCTTTTATACAAATGCAAAAGTTATGTACAACTGTAAACCCTTGTAAATCCATATTCCAGGATTTGTTGGCAATATTGCCAGCCACCGGGTGCACGCCTGTCGTACCTCTTGCTCTACTGCAGTTAAGGTGTTTACCAAATGTGTTGTCGGTTCGTATTTTGTTGATGTTGTTTTGTTTTTATATCCTTTTGATTCATTGTTACAATGGCGACCGGCAGCAGCGGTCGTAGGTAGTACTAGTTGTAGAACTTGTAGTAGTAGTAGTAGTAGGCAAATGATGTTCCACAGCGATTACAACCATCGACATCAGCAACAAAAACAGCATCAGTACCACCAACAGCCACAAATGCCAACCAACAACATCAGCAGTTTTGCGGTAAAAACACTAGTGTTGCGGTATTAAAAGTCGGTTGCAATTTGTGTTGTTTTCGTTGCCTGCACTTCGTGTTGCATGCGTTTGTTTGGCCATCACTGTACAGTGGGGAATGTTGACATACAAAAAGTGCAAATAATTTGGGCTGGTTCGAATTAAATACACAACAACACTGTAATATTTTAAGAGAACAAGATTGGCCACTTCAGTTCGTCTATATAAAATGTAAAATTATAATTACAAGTCACTGTATGTTTAGCTAAATTTCCTTGCAGCTATTAAAGATAATCGGCCTTGGTCATAAAAGGTTATGAGAGGTTTGAAAGACGACCTACCACACAAAAAACGTCTCACAAATCTCGCACAACTTTTTATGACTAAAGCGTTAAAAATTCACGCTATAAAAAAGAATATAAATCTGTTTGGTATCCCCCACTGTGCAATTGCACTCCCATATTCGCCTTATTTGCTTGAAAATTTATGGCAAAACTGATTTAAATGGAGTTGGAGTGGAGTTTTTTTTATTTCACTTATTATGTTTGATGTTATTGTTTTTGTTGTTGTTGTTGTTGTTAATGTTTCTGTTACTGATGCCGCTGCTGATGTTGCTATTCGCCTGTTGTTTTTTATTTGTAGTCGTGTTTTTCTCGTTTCGTACGTTTTCTTTTGTTAGTTACAGAAATCAGCAAAAACAACACAATAAATACCAACATATCAAAAGGAAGTGCAAAAATGAACAACACAGCATCATTATCGCCACCATCATCATTATACATTTGTAGATTAGGGTGACACTGCTATTGGTGACTTCTAAGTCTGTGTTTTTGAATACATCTCTAGCATAATTGTTGATGTTTTAACACCAATAAGTAGGGGTAGGACAATCTATCAAAGGGAACACATGCAAACAACACACAGCGTTAGCATAACATACATGGTTGTTGTACAATAATAGCCTCTGCCTGAAAATAAGTATGATGGTACTGATGTAGCGGCAGCGAACAAACAAGCAGGTCGTCATCGCCAAAGAGTATTTAATAGTATAGAGAACTCATGGAACGAATTGTATGAATCCAGAGCACTGGCGACATCTGGCGAATGATTCAAAACGTCATAACTTGGTCCATTCATAATTTTAATGTGAAACATTGATGCCTTTTGAAACATTTATGCTTTTTGTAATGTTTTATGTAATAACATTGTCGAAATGGTCAATTATATTGAAATATTCTATAAAGAGAATAAGACCCGATTATGCTCGTTTATTCAGACTCTTTACATGAGAGCGGAAAAAGAGTGCAGTAAAGTCTCTATACTATTCAATACTTTTTGTGGTCGTATTCAATACTTTATGACACAACAAAAACATATATTTCAATGAGCTAAATATTGCTTTATTTATTTTAACAATATTACATCTAATGTCAAAGTAGATCTAAGAAAAAAGAAAGGGCAATAACAAAAGAGCCTTTAGCACAAAAAGCATTATTTTTTTTTATTTTTCCAATGTAACATTTACTAATGTGTTCATAGAAATCGAACAGGTACCGTGTAACAAAAACATGTTAGCATATCGCCCGTGAGTTCGAACACTCATTGATTTTTTTTTAAACCAAAACGTGTTAACCCTGGTAGAATAATTTAATCAAATTTACAGTTTTTTTATATATAACATTGAATGGAAAACAAAGGTATTAAACCAAAGTAAGGAGAGCCATTTATTTTCGATTCGCTTGAAAAATTTAAATCGGCAAGGGAGTTTAACTTTCAATTCTTTGGAGATTTAAATATTTTAAACTCCCGAGTTTTATTTTTAGTTCAGGAGCCGAATTTTTATTTTTTCAATTTAATTCAAAATGGATGATTCGCGAGTCAAATATCATAATATTTTTTATAATTGTGCAAATTTTATGATACAGGAAAATAGTTTGGAAGGATGGAAGTATTTAAAACGGGAAGGGAGGGAATGTGTATGTGTATGTGTGTATGAACGCAAATCTCCAAAATTCAGTGAAAAAAAGTGGGCGAAATTATTAATATTTGATGGTGCGAGAATAAGGGATTGAAAAGCTTAGGAATGTGGCAAAAATTGTGAATGTGGATAAAACGTGTAAATTTGGTGGAGGGAGGTGGGTGCAGAATGGGTAAAACTTGAAAATAAATCTTTTGAAAAGGATAGGAGTGTGCAAAAATAAGTAGGAGTATAAGTAGGGTAAAATGGGGCAAAATGGGTAAAAGGTCAAAATGCGAGAAGAATCGTTTGGATAGGTTAGGAATGTGCAACAATACTGAAAGGGGGTAAAAGGGTAAAATGGGGGCTAAAAGGGTAAAACTTTAAAATGCGACAAAAATAGTTTAGATAGGTCAGGAATGGGACAAAAGTGGTTAAAAAGGGTAACAAGGGGGTGAAAAGGGCAAAACTAGAAAATGCGAGAAAATCATTTGAAAAGATGGGGAATAAGGCAAAAATTGTGTATGTGGATAAAAAGGGGGCAAAAGGAGTAAAACTAGAAAATGCCAGCAAAATCGTTTGGATAGGTTAGGAATGTGGGAAAAAATTTTGAATGTGGTTAAAAACGGGCAAAAAGGGAGAAAAGGGGTAAAACTTGAAAATGCGACCAAATTGTTTGGAAAATTGTGAATGAAAAAAGTTTATGACGTGGTAAAATTGCAAAATGCCCGAAAATATATTTGTTTACCCACGTACACTATATGTAACATATTCCAAATCATTCCAAACGATTTTTCTCGCCTTTTTAAATTGTATCCTTTCATGACCCTTCTACAACTTTTTACCCACACACATTATTTTAAATATATTTCTAATCATTTCTAAGTATTTTTGCCGTTATTGCAAGTTGTACCATTTTTACCAATTTACCCCCGCTTTTTAGCCACAGACACTATTTTTAAACATTCCAAACGATTTTTATTGCATTTTGAAGTCTAACTCTTTTTCGCCATTTTTTACCCCTTTTTAACCACGTACACTATAATTAATAGATCTCCAGCCATTGTTCATAACAAATTTTGGTCTGCCTTTAGTAACTTTATTTAAACTTATATTCCAATTATTAGTCGACCTCTAGACAAAGAAATTCTAGAGAAAATTCCTCTAGAGAAATTCATACTACAAGCTTACAAGGTCAGGAACAGATTTCTAATTGAAAAATAGTTGGTTTTTGTTGGAACTATAAGACAACTCAGTTAAGCACACTCTTTGTAACCAGGGTTGATTGG
This sequence comes from Phaonia tiefii, assembly GCA_963931995.1. Taxonomy (NCBI): domain Eukaryota; kingdom Metazoa; phylum Arthropoda; class Insecta; order Diptera; family Muscidae; genus Phaonia; species Phaonia tiefii. The sequence goes on along the minus strand of OZ008369.1, from coordinate 82,246,215 downwards.
TTACCTTGGTTAGCCCATCTCCATTTCTGATCGCAAATATGAAAAAAATTAGAAAAAATGTCTATATCTCGGAAACGGAGAGTCGAATCGAAAAAAAATAAGTAATTTGTGGGGGTCTCTCAGGGTTTTCCATAAAGTGGAACAATTTGTATGGATTTTTTTTAAATCGCGAAACTAAGAACATCTCTTAGATAAAAAATGCCTCTAACTCGGAAACGGTGCGTCGGATCGCAAAAAAATTAAATTTGTTACCTCCATTGGAGACTGTAACCAATGGACGTCTTTAATACGGCATCACTGATTCTAAAATAAATCGCTAAAACTAAAATTGTTCGAATAAAAAATCGCTAAAACGCCCCTATTGTGTATATTTCGGAAACGAGCGTTCGAACGAAATATAACCAAATTTTTCAGATTTCTAAGGGTTTTTCATAAAATTCAAAATTTTTGTTTCAAAAATCACCAAATAAGAAAATCGCTGGATAAACATAAATGCTATAACTCGAAAACGGTGCGTCCCAACGCAAAAATAATAAATGTTTTACCTCAATAGGAGGCTTTAACCAATGGATGCCATTCCTACAAAAATCCATTAAACCAGCATTTTTCAAATAAAAAATCCCTAAAATGCACATTTGGGCATTTCCACAGAAAGTGCCATCCTATGTCTCATCACATCACCATCGTAAATCTATCTTCTATATACATAGATGTATGTATCAATGTGTGTATTTTACGAATGGACTCGAAATCGGCTGGGGCGATTTTGATGAAATTTTCAGATGTATTCAGAATCAACTAGCGGGTGACATAGGTTATACAGCCAGGATAAAAATGGGTGGTGCCACGCCCCCTTTTAAAAAATAACTCTGACGGCTTTTCTAATAGACCGATAGTTGTGAAAATTTCAAAAGGTGGTACTGACGACCTGCTGAGGCATGGCCCCGCCCATAAAACTTGAACTTTAAAATGGATATATCTCATGAACTATCAGAGGTATGAAGATGAGAGTTGGTATATCTGTTGTTGGAACAGATTGAATTACAGCCAGGGTGAAAGAGGGCGGTGCTACGCCCCCTTTGAAAGAAACCGATATAACAGCCATAACTATAGTTCGAAAAGTAATGGAACAACAAATTTTGTGCACCCTTTGGCATTACAAAAACTTTGAAAGCAAAACGTAGTATTAGTTGTTTATATTTTAGGACAATGATGTTCGATTGTTTTTTATTCTTGTACTAAATACAAAATCTAACAGATAAGAAACCAATTTAACTAACTGGTATTTTGGAAGAAATTCTTCCATACGATTGAACCACTTTATGAAAAACCGTTAGAAACGCTTAAAAGTTAGTAAATTTTGTTCGATTAGACGCTCCGTTTCCGAGATTTTGGCAGAATGGCGTTTTTTAGATTTTCGAATCGAGAAATTTTAGACTTCGCGAGTTTGATGATAAATTTCCAAACTGGTTGGTACGAAATCCCCCCTTTCCCTATTGATGCGAAAAAGACTTTCATTTAGAATGACCATGATATCTTTACCATAGTGTCAAAGACAAAGGGTATTGAAAGTCATCGAATTCGTTTAAACAACAGGTATAACCCTAAACACACGCAGAAAGTTTTGTCTTTTGGAACGTAGTTACTTATCGCACATTGCGCGATGGGGGCTAAATGAAAAAAAATTAAACAACTTTTGGTTTAACAATATTATGCTACAAACCACTATTAACAATTATATTGTTTACTTTTGCTTTGGTTTGTGTCTAGACTAAAGGCTCGGTTTCTCACATATGTTGGAAAATTTCTCGTTTAATGGAAAGTTTTCTAGGTGGTGCCTATAACCAATATTTAGTATATATTGTAGTTTTGAACCCAATAAAAAGTAAATATAGAGAAACCAAAGTGCAAGACTGGCAAACAAAAGAAAATTTTTTCAAAAAAAAAAAAAAAATTATTCATTTTCTTAAACAAAGTACATTTTCTTAAAAAAAAACCTTATCTTAAATAAGTACCTTGGTTTAAACCAAGTAAATTTTCTCACAAAAGTAATTTTTTTTAATAAATACATTTTCTTAAAAAAGTACCTACTCATATTCGTAAAGAACGTACCTGTCCTTAAAAAAATTATTATTTTTACATACGAATGGTACCGTTTCTTAAAAAAGTTGATTTTCTTACAATAAATTTCCCTTTCTTAAAAAACTAAATTTTCTTTAAACAATATCTTTTTTGTGAAACAAAATAAATTTTCTTGTGAAAAGTACCTACTATTAAAAATTTACCTATTCTTGAAAACAGGACCAATTCTAACAAAAATCCCATTTCTTAAAAAAAAAAAATTTCTTCAAAAACCTCTTAAAAAAAATATATTTTCTTAAAAAAATTCCGTTTCTTACATGTACCGTTTCTTAAAAATAAAATACTACATTTTCTTTCCTTACCTGAGATAAGTAGGCTTTCTGAAAATAAGTAAATTGTCGTAAAAAAATAACCTTTTCCCAAAAAGGGTGCCACTTCTTAATAAAGCACCTGTTCTTAAAAAAATAAGTTTTTTTTTACAAATATGCACACTCTTATGGCTTTATCTTACAGAAAGTATTTCTTCTTAAAAATAGTACTTTTTCTTAAAAAAAAATAAGGAGTGTTTGCACTCACTGGCGATGCGTTAATACCTTTTTGTTACACGGTACCTGTTCGATTTCTATGAACACATTAGTAAATGTTATAGTTTTTGTGCCGAAGGCCCTTTTGGTATTGCACTTTCTTTTTTATTTCATCTGCTTTAACATTAGATGTAATATTAATAAAATAAATAAAGCAAATAAAAATAATAACTAAAGCTCACCGAAAAAGTTGTTTTTGTTTTGTCATAAACAGAGCGACGACAAAAAGTATTGAATAGTATAGAGAACTTATTGCACTCTTTTGCTGCTCTCATGTAGAGAGTCTGAGTAAAAGAGTATAAACGAGTCTTACACTCGTTATAGAATATTCCAATATAAATGCACCATTTCGACAATGTTATTACATAAAACAATACAAAAAGCATAAATGTTGTAACGACGAGTTTTCCTCTCTGAAGCTAGAATAAGCTCAGGGGTATCCAGAGTCCGTTAGATACAATTTAGATTCGCCGGTTGTTCGTGTTTGATGACTGTTGTATTTCACTTTAAATTTTTGACCTTAACTAATTTACAATTTTGCGTGTTTAATGCACCCTCTACGATAGTTCACTGGGATAATCTTCTGGGTTTGCTAAGCCTTGTAGAATCCTCGGCGGGTTCTGCTGTAGTTAAACGTTGTATACACAGCAGTTTTAGACGCCTGGCATGGGATCTGGCGGTGTTTCGTGGGAAGGCTCGTTCGTACGGCAGTTGCTTGAGTAAAACAGACGCCGGGTACACGGGAGTCGATGTTTGTAACTGGAAATGCTGCAGGGCCCTTCGGGGTAGGGGAATACTTTGTCTTCTGCTATAGTAGGTCTGACTGTTACGATAGGGCGGCCAGATCAATCTTCTTCTGAAAAGAGACCAGGCAAAGTATCGTCAGGATATCCGAATCGGATTCCCTCAGGCAGAGTGACCCCGATCGAGTATACAGCACTTATCGCTGCGTAGACACTGGCTCGGATTCCCTCAAGCAGGGTGTCTTGAACAAGTAATCAAACAGGATCACAACAAGTCTAAAACTACGAGTGTACAACTAGCTACGCGGTGTTAGGGTCTGGTTTGAGCTGTGCGCACCACTTTATATGGTCCAGTCATGTGTTTGTGTGTTTATGGTTGTGCGAACAACACATATTCTGTCGCTCAGTGGTTTCTGTGGCCCAGCTGTTCGCACTCAGCTGTTGGCTGATGTCAATGTCAGCTGATCGTGGTGAGTTTAGCAGAGGCGCCTTAGGCGTGTGGGAAGTAACTATTACATAATATGTATATAGCGAAAGGAACTCCATTCCAACCGGGTGTCCCGTGGCACCTCATGTGATTTTTTTATTGTTTGGATGCAAATATAACGTGTTTGTAGCTTACCGAAAATACAGTATACTTGTATCCAAACACATTGTGTTTGCTATTCAATATAACATGTTTGGGGGCATAATCATTATTAAGTTATAATATTTGTATTTTTTTTTTTGGATTTGTTTGTTGAAAACTGCTGAAAACACATGTGTCTGCCATAATAAGGAAAAAAATCAGCAGTTCTTCAATTCACGAAAACAATACTTGCAAACAAGTACATGGTTCCTGCAATATGTTGCTGGCGCAGTTATTTTTCAGCGTGCAGTTAGGACACCTCTCTTTTTTTCTGTATAATTTGACAATTATGACATTGGCGAAGATGCAACAAACTTTATGAATTCAAATATATATTCAATAATAAGGAGAGAACACCCTAATTTCCGAATTCACAGAACAAAATGTAAATTATATTTATATAATGAGAACATTTTCCTAATTTAATTCAAAAGTTAGCTTAGAATTATCTGCAGGTTATACAATAGTTGTAAAAAAAATGGTGTCCCATAACATCCCATGAAGGGATTGGGGAGAGCTTCTCACAATCAGTGAGATGTGCGCTTTCTAGTTTTATACTCACTGATTGGGACCTACAGTTTTACAACGGTTCCGAACGGTGTTTTGAGAAGCATTTTCATGGCTAAGTACTCGATAGTGTCGCCATCACTAAGCGAGGTGACCGTCGTCGAAAGAAATGTAAGGTGGTTTGAGCAGGGATCGAACCCACGTTCTCGTGTACAAGAGCCGCGCACACTAGCCATTGCACCACCGACGGCCACAGTAGTTGTATCGTTGTATAAAGTTGAAATTCGCCTACACATACATTTGTATACTTGATTAAATATTATACTGTCTGTACTCTACCGCCATTGATTGCATCTTTCAAGTGCACAAAGTAACAATGAATACAAGTCTTTATTCATTGTAATTTTTGAATCAGAATTTTTAATTAACGCACAAAAACTTGTTAATAAATGTCGTTTCATTAAAATTAATAACAATGCTTTTATTAAATTTGCAGTCAAATGATTATGTTCTTGCTGTGACAACTTTTTGCCGTGTATTATCTAGGCGGATCCAGCCAAGAGAAATGGTGTTTCCACCACATTTCCCACAATGTAGCATTTACACCTCGCACTATAAGGTATCCAACAAATTCGAGTGTACTCCTTTAGAAATGTAACTAACCTGGTTGGCTCCAGTAATAGAAGTCTTATGCACTATTCATTATGCATCCGACCAAGGTTCGCATTGTTTCTAGGTTGTCGTTATACAGAGTTCCGTATAGTTGTGGCTTGCAATGCGGTTTCGCAATGAATAGCAAAATGAATGAGTATTTTCTTTACATCCTTGTTTCAATACAGTTAGGTATTAAATGCAGTATATGTACCATACAGCAGGTACATATGCATCGCTGTTCCCTGGCTGGGAATTGTTCGTCAGCAAAAGCAAGACAATTTAAAAAGAAACGAATTTTCTAAAGACGTCTGGTTGCAGGCTGTTATTTTGCGAATACTTATTGCTAATGACCGTCCAACTAACGAAAAATTACTATTGCTATTGCCCTCTTATTGCAGTAATTACGTATCAAGTAACTGTCAGAAGTTATAAAAAGTACATTAAAGCACAGAAAAGAGTGTCAAGTTAACCAAATACTTACTAAAACTTACCCCTGCTCTTAGGCTTAATATCATAAAATGCGCAATGTACCAAAATGTGTATCACAAAATTCACAAAAATAATCGAAAAGTACTAAAAACTGTACCACAATATACCCATTACAATTCCTAACGCATTTTTTGTTGTACTTATTCACCCAAACTATACAATGAGATAACAAAAACATTTAACTTAATGCCACATTCTATTTAGGTCTACACCATAGATGCCACAGTTTATTAAAAAATACCCCAAGTGGAATGCAAAGTACTTAAAAACGTACCAAAGTGAACCAGAAATAAAGCTAAACAATATTCCATAAAGTGTACTACTAATCCCGTATTTTCGTAAGTGTTATACACAAAATAAAGGGGCATGCCTACACGCTGAAATATATCGACCTCAGCAACATATTGCAGGAAACATGTCCATGTTTGCAGGAACTGTTTTCATGAATTGAAGATCTGTTACGTTTTTTTTTCATTGCTGTCTGTCTCGTAGTTGGTTTTAGCGTTTTTCAACAAAAAATCCACATTTGGTTCTGAACCACATATATTATAACCTATTAATCATTGTGTCTCAAACACGTTATATTGAATAGCAAACACAATGTGTGTGGGCACAACTATAGTATATTTGGGACAAGCGACAAACACGTCCTATTTGCCTCCAAACAACAAAAAATACAGATTTTTCAGCGTGTATGGCTAGTTGCACAGTTGAAAATTCTGCATTTAAATATACTTTAAATGCCCGATGCTTGTCATTTAAATGTCATTTAATACGAGAATTTTCTGTGAGCTTTTAAATGACACTTGTGAAACTCGCCCTTATACATGCTGAAAAAGCTTTGTTGTGTTGTTTTTTTGGATGCAAATATTACGTGTTTGTAGCATGTTGCAATTATAATATACTTGTGCCCAAACACATTGTGTTTGATACTAAATATTACATGCTGGAGAAAAAATGATTAATAAGTCATAATATATGTATTTTTGACCCAAATGTAGCTTTGTTTTTTGAACACTGCCAAAAACAGAAACGTGGCAGGCAACATAGAAGCAAAAAAGCAGGAGATTTTCAATTCATGAAACTATGTTTGCAAACATATACATGATTCCTGCAGAATGTTGCTGGGCCGGTTTTTCCATCGCCTAACAACAAACGCTCCCATTTTTAATATGTACATGATGAAACTTTGTCTTTTTTTGTTGTTTGGGTGCAAATATAACGTGTTCGTAGCTTGTTGCAATACAGTATACTTGTGTCCAAACACATCGTGTTTGCTACTAAATAGTACATGTTGGAGACACAATGATTAGTTGGTTATAATATATGATTTTGTGACCCAAACGTGGCTGTGTTTGCTGAAAACTGCATCAAACAACAATGTGACAGACAACAGAGACACAAAAAGCAGCAGATCTTCAGGTCTTGAAAACAATGCTTGGAGACATGTACATACATTAGGGTGCGTCAATTTGTATGGAACCAAAAAACTTGACAAAGAGTATAACAGAAACGTAATCTACGGCAAATTCTAAGAAAATATTCCCAAGAAACCATGGTTCTAAAATCAAAATCGAGCCCGCGATTTTTCACTTGAAAATCTGTATATTAGCGTAAAAAATCGACCCAAAAGCCATACTTTTGAAACTTGATACTCTTCGATTTCGATGAAATTTATATTTCTACCATTCCAATGACGTTTATTTTAGGTCGAAACTCCCCACGGTTGATGTTTTATTGCTGTATAAAGTTGGTCATCTGCAGCATTTTTGTGTAATTTTAGAATAACTTTTGAATGTGATATCAGATTGTAGCGATCGAGGTCTCGCCTGATAGGTTAAAATCCTCTTTAAGAATAAGAATACAAATGGCAAATCTTATATCGCATTCAAAAGTTATTCTAACATTAACACAGGTATCTCTTCACAAAAATGCTGCAGATGACCAAATTTAAACAGCTATAAAACATGAACCGTGGGGAGTTTCGACCTAATATGAAGGTCCTGGTAAAGAATAGAATATATGTCCTGGAACCACTAGAATATATGCGTGATCGAAATCGAACGGTATCAAGTTTCAAAAGAATGGCATTTGGGTCGGTTTTTTACGCTAATATGTATAGAAATTTTCAAGTGAAAAATCGCGGGCACGATTTTGATTTTAGAACCATGGTTTCTTGGGAACATTTTCATAAAATTTGCCGTAGATTACGTTTCTGTTATAATCTTGGTCGGCAAAAAAAATTGACTCACCCTAACGTACATGGTTCCTATAATATCCTGCAGGGGCCGTTGTTCCCCCGCGTGCATACTAACTGGACCTTTGGACGCATAATAACAGCGCTGGCGATGAATAGTGCATACACCAGTACAGCTACAGAAAAATAAGCGAATTAGCTGCCACCGAATTTAGACATTGTTCCAACCACATTACATCCATCACATCCGAATTAGTGGTTGCCACAACCGAAAAAGAGGTTACTTCAACTGATTTTCAGATGTGGGTACTAAATTCCCTCGTGACAGCCTCAATTCGCATACGCCAACTGAATTTCGGTGGCAAAAACCGAATTTGCCGTTGCTTCATCTTTCAAACAATTAGTTCTGTAAATCTAGTTCCTTCTTGAAATATATATATTCCCAGTACATTCCCTGAACGAATAGGTGGCAGCTTCACCCAATCAGTGAGCACTGCGCCTTATAGTTTTACACTCTGTCATTGGGACGTACAGGTTTTCACCTGTTCCGAAGCTTTTGCATGACCAAGTGCTCGATAGAGTCGCCGACAATAAGCGTGGTGATAGTCTGCCAATAAAAAAAATCGCATGTGCTGTCAGGGGACACCTGGTTGGAACGAAGTTCCTTTCGCTCTATATTATGTACTACTTAGTTCCGACACGCCTAAGTCGCCCGTTGCACAAAATACGATAATTTAAATGGCTCTTGAAGAAAACATACTTTTTGTAAAGTGATAAAATTTTGTTAAGAAATTTTTTTATATAGAATGTATTTTTTTTTAATGATATTTTTACGTCCTTTTTTTAAGAATATGTATTATATTTTCCCAAAAAGGTAATTTTTTAAATAGAGGTATTTCTTTTATTAAAAACTAATGTTTTTCACGAAAAGGTACTATTTTAAAGAAGAAGTACTTTCTATAAGAAAGGGCCATAAGAGTATGAATTTTTTTTACAAGGAAGTAGTTTTTGAAGAACAGGTACTTTTTAAACAATTGGTACTCTTTTCAGGAAAAGGTTATTTTTTGAAGAAAATTTACTTATTTTCAGAGAGGCTACTTGTCTCAAGAAAAGAAAAGAAAAGAAAAGAAAAGAAAAGAAAAGAAAAGAAAAGAAAAGAAAAGAAAAGAAAAGAAAAGAAAAGAAAAGAAAAGAAAAGAAAAGAAAAGAAAAGAAAAGAAAAGGTATTGTTTTATTTTTAAGAAAAGTACTTTTAAGAAAATGAGTTTTTGTAAGAAAAGGCATTTCTTTAATAGAATGTATTTTTTTTTCTTTTTTTTTTAAGAAAATGGTTTTTAAGAAATGGGAATTTTTTTTGAATTGGTAATTTTTTCAAGAATAGGTACATTTTTAAGGGTAGGTACTTATCCCAAGAAAATTTATTTTGATTCAAAAAAAGGTACTCTTTAAAGAAAAGGTAGTTTTTGAAGAAACGACAATTTGTTGTAAGAAAATTTACTTTTTTAAGAAGATGTACTTAATTTAAGAAAAATACCTTTTTTAAGAAAATTTAATTTTTTTGTAAAAAAATATACTTTTTTTAAGCATAGGTACTTCTTGAAGATAAGGTATTTTAAGAAAAGGTATTTTGTTTAAGAATATGAATTTGCGAAAATTTACTTTTTTTAAGAAACATCACTTATTTCAGAAAATTTTCTTTTTTTGAATTTCTTTCATTTTAGCTTTTCTAAATTTACTTTTTGATGTCTTCAAAACTACAATATATACATCTAGTTAGTTTAGACATAAACAAAGCTAAAGTAAACAATATAGTTGATAATACTGGGTTGTAACATATGTAATAGTGTTAAAACAAAAGTTGTTTAATTTTTTTTTTGCATTTAGCCCCCATCCCGCAACGTGGGATACGGAATTTCGTTCCAAAATATAAGGTGTTCCGAGGAAGGATCGAATCTACTTTCTCTTGTACAAGAGTCGCGCAAACTAAACACTGTACCACCGTCTATACAAACAAACAACATATATAAAATCTGCATTCACGGATGCACAATATCGTCACAATATGCTGAATTGGAAGCTGGGTTTTATTATTTATTGATTCGTGATAAAAACAAATTAAACTTTACCTACCACCCAATAGAAAGCTTCCTACTGAGCTTTCCGTGTGCATAAGTATAGATAAACCGCAAAACTGTAGCAATTTCCAGCTTCGACTTTGAACAGCATTCACAGTATTTTGTTCATTCTGTCGCATTTCTTTCATACTACGTCTACTTGTTAGTAGCTACGTGACACAAATTATTATAGTTTGTGTTGTGTCCTATATATTTATCATTTAGATCACATTTTGTATTACTTGAATCCTTTAGAATGTTGTTACATACATAATTTATAACAGATGTTATCACTTTAATTAAAAGTTGTTGTGTTAATTTACAACAATTTTTTTTTGTTCATGAGAGTAATTGTATAAATGTATGGAGCCAAACAGATGTAAGTTTTGAAGTGTCTACAAATCTAAATATATTTTCCTCTACAGTGAGGAGCCACAGTGGGGCCGATTGAAGTTTTTCACAAAACTGTGTAAGGTAATAGATAACATACATCAAATATTGGTGTTTTTAGTGGATTCTCACAGCAAAAGATTCTTAATATAATCTTAGAATAATCAGCTCTTGAAACATTGAACGTAAACAAAGTGGTTTACTTTGTAACCCTGTCTATATATAAAAAATTCTGAAAGCCCAAATATTTTCCTACAAACGTTCCGGACAATAGTTTGGAAATTCTGATATTATTATCACCTTTTCATCAATAGGATCCACTATAGTTCGGTGGTTCAATGGTTACTGTGCCCAACTCTTGTATATGAATACTTATAGAAAGCGGATCAATAAGTCCGTGACTTTTCATACTTCTCTCGTAGTTAAATGAAATGCAACACTGCTTCCATCAAGTACGGCCTATTAGTAGACTACTGTCTAATTTTGAGCATGTTCCGTCATTTACTTTGCGTTTAACAGCTGTTCTAAACATACAACCTCGTGCATTTTTTTAAAAATGGATAAAAGTGAATTTCGAATGTTCATGAAACTTTATTTTTTGCGAAAAAAAACCAACAAATCAAACCAAGCAAAGCTTGATAAATACTATGGGGACTCTGCACCATCGATTTTAATGGTAAAAAAGTGGTTTACTGTGACTTTCGTTGTCGTCGCACAAGTACAAATGACGCCGAAAGTTCTGGACGGCCAATTGATATGGTGTTGGCCGATCGAAGAGTAAAAGTGTGTTGTTGATGCCATAGGCATTTCATATGGCAGTCTGGTTTTGATTTTTAATGATCAGTTGGGTTTAAGAAAGCTGTATGTAAGATGGGTGCCGCGTTTGCTCTCAGTTGGCCATAAACACACGTGTCCACACATGTGTAATCTCAATGGCAAATGCTACGAATTGGTACCTCATCCTCCATATTCTCCGGATGTAACCCCCAGTGACTATTACCTAATTCCATACCTAAAGAAATGGCTCGGTGGAAAGAGATGTAGCTCCATCGATGAAATTACACTGTGCGACACCAAAAAAAAAATTTATGGGGTTCTGTCAACGGATTCTGGTAGAAAGGTCTAAAAAATATACGTGTATGGGCGTTTTGCCAGATCTGATCAGAATTTTTTTTAGGGCGGGTCAAAGTTTCCACCCCTCGGAACTTTCCTGCAACATATCGGCATACAAAATTGTGTGTTCCTTACTTCTTATGTAGAAACTATGTTCAGAAGAAAAGATTCAGATAAACATTTTTGTGGAACCAATTAACCCTCTAACCGTCACGTATAACCATAATTTTTACTTTTTTTGAAAACTCGCAAAAAACTGCCGCAAAATGACAGGGGGCGTGTCAAAATGTTCTACAAAAATTATCGCCCTAAAATTTCACTATATGTGTCCGAACACTCCAACACACAAATCTTAGCCCAAGTGCTAGATAAAAGATGAAATATGACAAAACTTATTATATTCTGTGGACTATTTGTAATGGAAAGAGAAAAATTACAAAATTCATTATTAACCCTTAAAAGGCAGTTCGTTTTTGCGTATTATCTAGCACTTGGGCTAAGATTTGTGTTTTGGAGTGTTCGGACAGGTATAGTGAAATTTTATGGCGATAATTTTTGTAGAACATTTTGACCACGCCTTCCGTCAGTTTGGGGCTGGTTTTTGCGAGTTTTCAAAAAAAAATTAAAAATTATGGTTCTATGTGACAGTTAGAGGGTTAATTTGTTCCACAAAAATTTTTATCTGAATATTTTCTATAAAACTTCTGAATATATTTTGTACCTCAGAAGTAAGGAACACACAAGTTTGCATGCCGATATGTTGCAGAAAAGTTGCGAGGGGCGGAAACTTTGACCCGCCCTAAAACAAATTTTGATCAGATCTGGCAAAACGCCGATACACGTATACTTTTTTTGACTGTTCTACCAGAATGCGTTGACAGAACCCCATCATTTTGAAGAAAATCAAATTTTGTCTCACAGTGTTATTGATCAAACAAATGCCTATTTTATGGACCTCGAAAAATCCTATTTTTTGGAAGGGATACACAAATTGGAGAAACGTTGGACCAACTGTATTGAGCTAAAACGAGATTATGTTGAAAAATAAATTTGTTTTGCAAAAAAAACTGTGTTTCATTCAAAAATTCACGGACGTATTGATCCCCCGTATTTCGGGGGAAACAGTTTACTGATTTTAAGTAGCCCTCCCTTGTCCCTTCATGTCGTGTAATGAGAAAATATTTACCTGTTTATTGGTTAAGAGAATGACTCGTTGGACAAATGCCAATATTAATAATGTTTTTAACTCGTTGTATACGTAAAGAAAAACTTCATTACATCCAAATGAAATCTCAAATAAAAAAATTATGTAGGCTAATATAATGCAAACGAATATTTGTTGAATATCATTTGATAAATTCAAAAACAAATAAGATGATTTATGAGCACCGAAACCCGCTTACAACAATTGGTATGCGATTATGCGAAACCCGCTTACAACAATTGGTATGCGATTATGCTAATCTCAAAACCAATTATGCGAGAGACGAAAAACCAGTTATACCACTTCATCCTCAAAAAAACTATTACGAGAAACGCAATATGTTTGCGCGAAACTACTCCATCGTTTACCGCACAAAGGTTATACTTCACTTATCATAATTTGTTTCGAATGCAGGCATTCACCCTGCGTAATGGAGTGATTAGAGGAGCTAAAATCGATTCTGTTTAAAACCTGATAGCAGCAAAGGTTTGCACAAGATTAAGTACAGCGAAAAGCGTACGAAACCTGACGTAGCGGAACCTATACATCGGAAAGCTGGAATTACCAGAGGTAGCCACAGCCTACTCAAGGAAGCTCTCGCAACTTTTGGCACAGAATCCACCCCCTCCCGATGACGACCTTGAACGGCAGTGGAAACCCATTTCAGACTCTACAAAAATTGCCGCAATAATCGCAATTGGTTCTGAAAAACCGCTTCGCAACACACCATGGCACGATGAAGAAGAGTGTCGCATTGCAAATGATGAAAACAGAGTTGCACGTATGGCAACGCTTCAGTCAATTGCAACGCGAGCTGCGACTGAGCATTATGGGGAGAAAATAAAGGAGGTAAACCGTCTCATTAAGTGTAAGAAACGGCAGTAGAGAAAGCGCGAGAGTGAGAAAATTGAGACATTCAGAAGGAAGAATTAAGCCCGAAAATTCTACCAAAAAGTCCAAAACGGAACTAATGTACAAGGTTCAGGGCCCCCTTCTGTAAAAACAAGGACGGCAGTCTTATCGCAGATTTGCAGAGCATGTTGGGAATATGGAGAGATCATTTTGCTGGGCTACTGCTACCTGCGGTATCCAATGACGATGAGACAATCGGTTACAATTTGGACGACGATGTCGATTGCGACGGTCGGAACAGCTATTGCGTAGATCCTTATTGGGTATAATGCGGGAAAGTCTAAAACCAATTACTGCTGAACTTATTGGACCCTACCAGTGTGGCTTTAGGCTTCGAAAATCGACAGCTGATCCAATGTATATAAATTCGTCCAACACCTCAAAATTAAAACGGGTTTCAAAGTTGACGATTTGATCTAATCGCGTAGGGCCTCCACGGCCTTCACTCTCGTTTAATCCTTTCATTTTGACTTGTCCTCATTTACTGTCAGACACAGTTTTGCTGACTCCTTCTCAATTCTCGACATCACCGCAGTATCTTCTCTCATTGTGCGTCCAATGATATCAATATCATCAGCATATGCGAGCGGCATGTGATTTCATTAATGTTGACTGCAGATTTTCTCATAATGATCTACATTATGCTGTTAAAGAGATCGCACGATAGGGTGTCCTTCTGTCTGAGTGCTCGCTTAGTTCCGAAAGATTCCATAAGATCCTTACCCACTTTCGCTGCGGATTTGGTGTTGGTCTAGGTCATCCTGCAAAGGTGTATAAGTGTCGCAGAAATACCAAGGCCAGACATTGCTTCGTAGAGTCTCTCCCGTATCGAGGTATCGAAAACCGCCTTCTAATCGACAAACAGATGATGGGTATCTATAGGTTTCTCATGGGTCTTCTCCAGGATTTGAGGTGGCATGAAAATCTGGTCAATTGTCGATTTTCCCGCCCTAAAGAAAGACTGGTAATTTTCAGTCAGGTGAGCTATAATTGGTGTCAGTCCCGCGCATATTATTCTCGATAGAACAATATTTCCTATGGACTAAAGGCTTATTTCACGGAAGCCTTATTCTCCCAAAAAAGAGGCATGGTACACTCAGACTCCAATCGCTGGGAATGCATTCATCTAACCAAATTTGCGTAATGTGCTGGTGCATGCACCATATCAGTTCACCGCCGCCAACCTTAAACAGCTCCGCCGGTAATCCATCAGCTCCTGCGGCTTTGTTGTTCTTTAGCCAGGCAATAGCTGTTCTGACCTCGTCTTGGTCCGGAGGCGAGTAATCCACGTCGTCTTCAAAATTGTGATCGATTGTCTCATCGTCCTTGGATATCTCAGGTATCAGTAGCGCGGATTAATGGTTTCTGCATATTTCCAACATGCTCTGTACATCTACGATGAGAATTCCATTCTAGTCTTTACAATGTGTCCATTAGTTCTTTTTGGGTAGAATTTTGGGGTTTCGTTCTTCTTTCTGTATATCTCAATTTGCTCAGTCTCGCACTTTCTTCACTGCCATTTCTTACGCTTAAAGATACGGTTTACCTCCTTTCTTTATTCCCTATATCAGACGCAGCTCACGTTACTATTGACTGAAGCATTGCCATACGTGAGGCGTTCTTTACATCATTTTCAATGCGACATTCTTCATCGAACCATGGTTTGTTGCGAAGCGGTTTTTCAAAACCAAGTACGGTTCTTGCATCAGTTTTTATAGAGTCGGAAATGGGTGTACACTGCGCTTCGGAATCGTCGTCGAGAGGGGGTGGGTTCTCGCCCAAAAGAGCTTCCTTGAGTTGGCTGTGGTTACCTCTGCTAATATCAGCTTTCCGATGTCTAGTTTTCACTGCGTCTGGTTTCGTACGATTTTCGCTCAACTTATCCTTGTGCGAACCTTTGCTGCTGCTATCTTGTAGTGATGAGAATCGATTTTAGCTCCTCTAATCACTCGAACGTCCTTCAATTAGCACGTGATGAATTTTGTTCCTCGTTCTTTGACCAGTGGATACCCCAGTAGCCGGCTTTTGCATCTGTAAAACGATAACGCCGTTTAAAATCTGTTAACAATGGATTATATTAATATACAACAAATGTAAATGTAAAATGTAAAATGACAAAATAAACTGTTTTCAAAAGATTTCAATTATAAACCATGAAAGATAAGTTTTCCCTAAAAATTTAACAAAAGCATTTCAGGTCCTTTAAATATCAGCACACATTTGCAGTAACAAAAATGTGTATATTAAAATTTCTTGTTAATCCTTACTCACGAAAATATGATAGAATTTAACAAACCCTCAAGTAAAATGCATGCAACGCAATCTCTCCCTTTTTATCACTTGCCACAAATATCGCACCCGTAATATACAAACGAGAATCGCAGTGGAACAGACGTTCCCTGTACACGTGTGTGGACGCTTAACAAGCGTTATATATTATCACACTCTCTCTTCCTCTGTGTGAAACAGGTTATTCTGTTGCCGCAAACATACGAAATTTTCGTTTTATGAGTATGGACCCCGGCAGCAATATCTCTGTTTTCCTGCTTGCCACATAAAAGACTCGTATTCGTATGTACGTACCTCTCTGTGCATTATTCGCATTCCGTATTCTCCCTTTCATCAGATTTGAAGCAGAAAACTGACCTACTTGTTGTACGATACTATTCCGCCTGTCGCTGCGACATATGAATTGTATGTACACAAGTGTGTGTGGAATGTGTGGGTGAAACAGGATAATGTGTGATGTATAAAGGCTATAAAAGTATTGTAATGTTCCACTAACAAACGGCAGGAGCGACAACAATAAAGAACGATGTGCTGCGATTTACTTGTTCGGCAGTGGTACCAACTAGACAGGTTTCAAAGATGCCCAGCAAAATTGCCGAAGAGTTTATTTTTTCATCATTGGTCATTCAAACGTTATTTTAATTTATGGCCAGTTGTCTGAAATACTTATGGGTCTTTATTATTTCTCTCTAAGAAATCACACCCAGCTTCCGCAGAGATTTATTCAGCGGCGTCTTGGTAATTCTATTAAACTTCTTCCGTCAGAAATCCCTTCGAACACCTATTGTGACAGTTTATTTGGAATTGTTTAAAAGGCTTTGGGTGGTGCAATGGTTAATGTACGCAGCTCTTGGGCATGAGCACGTGGGTCCGATCCCAGCACTCATCTCCTTGCATTTCTTTCAACGACCGTCACCTCGCTTAGTGTCACCGGCATTATCGAGTACTTAGACATTAAAGAGCTTCTCAAAAACCCCGTTCGGAATCGATGTAAAACTACGAAGGGCAATGCTCCGTGGTAGCCAAAAGCTTTCCCCACTTCCTTCATTGTGTTGTGGTTTTTCACCGTATACATTTGTAACTCATCAGCTGTTTTGGTTCGCTACCTTTTTTTGTTACAAAGAAAACGTGTTGTTCGAGTTGACGTCTGTATGACACGTGTCAGGCCTTTTTGAAACTTCGAATGAAAATTGAATCAAAATTATCGTGTCAAACATCTTTCTTGGGTTACAACAATTGCAATTGAATTGGAACCCAACACAATTGCTTTAATTTAATCTTTGCAAACTATTTATATTTTCCTGTTCTCCTTTACTGACACGCCCATTTTTGCGGATTATTTCTACATCCGCATTGATTTTTCACAATGACTGATTTGATTTTCACAATGAGTTAATTGGACTTTTTAGTTTATTGTGTGTGCGCTAGCTCCTCGGTAGAACCACTCGCTTCTAGAAGCTCAAAATCCTATCGCCGCTCAAATGAGTCTATTCTATTGGGTCCCTAAAAAAATAAATCGCATAGCAGGCATCCTCCTGCTAGCTAATGCTGAGCACTTGCCAAAAAGATAATCAGTAAACTCTTTCTCTTCCTCATCGTATGCACCAGTCAAATGCAATGACCTTCAGTCTCGCCGCATGCCATCCAACCAGATAGCATTCCGTCAAATCTGACAGAGACAGAAAGTCCTTATAACTCAACCTATCCAATATGCAACACATTTGCTTTCTGTGTGCACAATAGGTGCCTCTCGTCCACCGTAACCTCATTATCACATACAAGCATTCTTGGAGTATATGCACACAAGTTGCCAGTACCTTTAAGATCAGTGGAATCTGTAAAGTGCACCATAGTCTTGTCAGCTTATCCGTTTTGCAGTTTTCCTGAATATCCCAGTGCCCTGTCAATATCGTACTCCTAAATTATCTCGCCAACAGATCTGCCGCAGTCCTTGGCAGATGTTGAATACATGAATTATTTTTCCAGGGATATGATTCCCACTTGATACTCAGAGAAGACATTGATCGCCAACACTGCAGGACTATTATCCGTCAGCTAATCGCTAAGTTCCCTAATCGCCAAATTTCACACCTGATATACACTACAGTGATCAGCTAGACTTCAGGAAAGTGACTACCCTAATAACCTACAATGGATACCATTTCCCACCTGATCATTATTGTCCATATATAAATTCATCTATACCTCTACACCAGGAACTGGCTTTGCTCCAGGCATTCGTGTTAATTTTTTCGTTTCACTCATAAAGTTTCGCAATTAGAGGATTCGACAACCCCATCAACAGAAGAACTTCAATCGACATTTCTGTCGCAGATGTCAGTGTAATATTGTCGATCGAATATTGGTTCCGCTTTCGTGTAGGCGACATATTCAGGAATGTTCGGAACACGTTCCAATACCGCAGGTGTCTTAATCCGATATCAGGAATTTGCTTCATATGATGCTTTCCTATAATGAAAGTGGTGAGCAGAGCATCTTTGATGTTCAGTATGGCAATTATCTGAACTGTAGTCAGTAGAGTATGATTCTAGAGCTGGTCAAGCAGTTGAAACCACACTATAACCCCATATAGTATTACCGGTCTCACCACCGCTGTATGTAAGTACACGCTGGAAACAAACGGCCCCTGTAACATATTCTCCCAAACACATTTTGCAGGAACTATGTATATGTTTGTAACACACTCCAAACATTCATATGTTTGCAAGTCCCAAACTCACTTGTAACATTAGCATGTTTACTGACATATATGAATTCTTTTACGTGGAAAAATATGCGCGTTTCATCCCAAACATTCATATACTTACGTGCAAGCATTCGCGCGTTTCCTCCCAAACCTCCATATAGTTATGTGGAAACATGGGTGTATTGCCTTCTAAACATAATAATAATTTGAATCGAATTATTTTTTGATTTCAATACATATATACAGGGTGTCCCCTAAACTTTTGTCTAAACTTAAACACGTGATAGCTGAGAACAAAAGCTACAATGTTTGTTCTTACGCCAATTGCCTAGGTGGCTTCGTTTTCGAGATATTCGAGTTTAAAATAATTGCATTTTTAATAAATGCATAATCTACTTTTTAAATGAAAAAGAAATATCATTGAAAATTGCTTCAAAATTGATTTTAAATAATTTATTTTTTCGTTGGAAATGAAAACGAATTTTTTTTTTTTAAAGTTTTCAATTAACGAAAATTTTCAAAATGAGAGCCTTGTTGCGTTATGCACTTAGATAAGCGGTCTCTTATTCCAGTTGTAGTTGTATTAATAGTCATTTCCTGTCGCATTTGATTTAAAATCAATTTTGAGGCAATTTTCAATGATATTTCTTTTTCATTTAAAAAGTAGATTATGCATTTATTGAAAATGCATTCAAAAATGCAATTATTTTAAACACGAATATCTCGAAAACGAAGCCACCTAGGCAATTGGCGTAAGAACAAACATTGTAGCTTTTGTTCTCAGCTATCACGTGTTTAAGTTTAGACAAAAGTTTAGGGGACACCCTGTATATTATTTATTATGATTAGTTTTAGTAATATAAATCTACATTTGTAAACAATTAATAAAATAATAAATATGCTTAAACCGACCCTTTTTACATTTACTTGCATTGATTGAATTATTTGTTTTTTTTTTCATGAAATGAAAATCTGCTGGTCTTTTGTTTCTCCTTTTTTTGTTTTCTCTCACGTTTTTGTTTTCAGAGGGTTTTCTGAGTAAAGGCTCGGTCAGACAAAGGGCTTCACGTTATTGTTCTTTTCAGTTTTTTCCCCCAAAATCGTTTCTCACTTCGCTAGCATACATATATACGAAACTTGTACCCAAAAACCAAACCAACATAACAAAGCATGTAACCGTCCGGGACTTTGGAAATTCTATTTTTCACTGATCACAAATATTTTCTAATAATACACTGACTGAATATATGTATGGCGCAGTATCCTGGATCTTATTGCTAGTTGTACCTCTTTATTCTCTTGCTCTCGAGAGAGCTTAAACAGTGCACCAAACACAGATGTGTTTGTATAACAAACACAGATATATTTCGGTTACAAATAAATATGTATTTTACAAAATAGTAATCACTATGTCTCCAACATTTAGCATTGAATAGCAAACACGATGCGTTTGGACAAAAGTATACTATATTTGAGACGAGCTGCAAACACACGTTATATTTGCATACAAACAACAAAAAACGACAGATTGTTAAGCGTGTATGAAACACAAATGCAACAGACAGTCAACATATGAAACACTCACTTGATTTACAATTTTCAAACGCATTCGGGAAATTTATGAATCCTAACTGAAAGAATAATGCAACTATTTAGTTACACACTTACAACTTTCACTTTGCATATCCTCTCTCTTTGTCTCTCTTCTAATAACTTGCTCTCGACAGAGTATAACCGGTGCAGCAAACACAGCTGTACTCGTGTCACAAACAACTATATATTTGGGTCACAATCACATATTCTATAACATTAATCAATGTCAATATTGAATATCTATCGTCCAAGGACTGCGAACATGTTGAATATTGAACAACATTGAAAGGGAAACATAATGTGTTTGGATACAAGTATACTATATTTGCAACAAGCTGCAAACATACGTTATATTTGCATCCAAACAACAAAAACAGACAGATTTTTCAGCCTGTAGATCCAGTGTATCTTGCTTTATGGCGCAGAATCCTGGGTCTTATCGCAAGCAGATGAAACATCTGTAGGAGTCTTCGAGAGAAAAATACTATGGCCCCATAGTGCACAACTACGAGTATCGGCGACGCGTGCACCATGAGCTCTATGAGCTTTATGAGCTTTATCCCGACATTGACTTAGTTAAGCGTATCAAAGTAACTCGATTACGCTGGCTAGGCCATGTCAGTAGAATGGATGAAGACGAATCAGCTCGAAGGGTTTTCGAAATCGAATTCGAAGGAAGTCGGAAAATTCGTAGACCAAGACTACGCTGTGGGGATCAAGATAACGAATCCCTGCGTACACTCGCTATTACCAATTGGAGATTTAAACCAAAAGATCGAACTAGTTGGCGAAATATATTATCTTCGTTTTGTAAAGTCCGTGAGCCCCCGGTGTTGTTCGAGACAGGATAAGCGAGGGGATTATCGTCGTCATCTTGACCCTTTCAACTATGTTAGGTCTGAAACTAAGCCTGCTCTCAAAAACCAACCCCAGATATTGGCACACTCTGGAAGCTTTATTTCGGACCTGATCAAATTGATAGTTTCCATGGTTTATAGTTTATACTTTCGGGGGAAAAGAACCAGTTCCTTTTTATTCGCTTTTACAAACAGGCCAATTTCGCCCGCCCATTTTCCAAAATCTGCAGACTATTTTGGAGGCTATCCCTTGGGGCACTGGGGTAATTCCTCCTTACTGCTATTGCATTTTCGAGAGCGACCAGTATTCTATTCAGCGAAAAGTTCCACGGAGGTGTGGACAAGGCTTCTCCTTGCGGTGTGCCTCTGTTGGCATACCTTGGGCAGGTCTAGGTGTCCTCCTGGTCGTTCTCCTGGTAAATATTTTGTATACTACCCCCTTAAGATTTACACTCACCCATCGATCGATAGCGCCATCGCGACATTACTGAACATACCCTCAATGTTAAGAAAGGCTAGACAATACGCCAATAACTCATTAACTCAATAACTCAAGCCCACTAGTTCAGTTTCAACGTCTTCATGGCAAACTAATGGGTGTTAAATCTTTGGATGATGTGTGTAAGGATTTCCCCGCTTTGGGAATGCAGCATTTTTATGACGCTCCATCTATTAGGTGTGTATCTAAACTCTATACGGCCGATGATTAACCTTATCCGTCCGGGAATCAGTACATCAGTCTCACGCTGAAGTTCCACTGGTGATATCATACCGGTACCTGGACACTTATCGCCTTTGAAGTTCATACTGTTTGCCAAATAGTACATTAAGCATAAATCCACAGTCTTTAACTTTTTCTATTGTATCTAAATACAGATTTATTGAAATTGTTTGGATACAGTGAATTTGTATCAAATTGTTTGCTGGGTTGTAGCATGTTTAGTATGTATGAATATATTATAACTATAATCATAAAAAACAGATTTTGCTATCAGCAAATGAAATAGAAAGACTATGAACTAAACACCCACATATATATAAACATATATATGTAAAAAAAACACATTCATATGTATACGTACATGCGTCCTCATACCCATAACTGTAACAGAGTTTGTGAGTAAGTGTGCGACTGTGCGAGTGTGCGAGTGTGATTGCTGGCATAAAAAAATTTATAAAATCTTAACCACAAAAACTCATAGATTTTCCTCCCATTCTATGCGATTATTACTGAAACACATACAAATGCATTGTTCCAAATGCTACTTGTTCCACACATACGCATTTCCCTCCGCATGAACACATACTTATACGAACATACATTAAACACAGTCATAAACCTAGCCTCACACACACACACCCATACAGTAGTTTAGTTTTTTTTCTATTATTTAAGTCCTTCGTGTGTAGTTAAACAATGTGCAGGTTCTCATTGTGGTTTTCCTGGATTTTATGTAGTTTTTTGTTAAATTTTGAAAAAAAAATTCATGTGGTTTAAGAGAGATTGTTTTTGTCGTATAGCATTATTTTAGGGATAATTTGATTAAAATTGAATTAGATTTTTGCTAAGTCTGATTTATGGCCGATGGTCAGTAGTTTGGCCACAGTCTCATATTTATAGACCAATTGAATGGCATCAATATATTTCACTGAAGTGAGGTTACACAGTTACACATAATCCAAGTTTTGAAATTATAATTTCTAATTTTTTAAAAACAAAAATGGGATATGAATGAGAAGATGGGCCTTAGAAAGTCTTAGCCAAAGAAATATAACAAATGTTTCTTTCTGCAAGTGGATAATGGATAGCTCCTAGTCTTATTAGGTGTACCGCAACCCTGAATAGGATATTCAGATAATCGCAGTATTTTAACTCACTGATAGGGAAAAGCCGCTCTGACTGGAGCTGGTGAAACGATATGCTGCAGAAATTATAATTATTAAACGGCCCAATACGTATTGCAGATCGGATCTATTAGAGACCGGCATCTCAAGAAAGTTATATGTTAAAGCAGGAGTCACAATGCAAACGACATTTTTAACAGGCGTTCGCAATGTAAGCAACAGTTTACTTCGAATCAAGATGTTATTTTATAACAGGTGATACCAGTATTACGGCCAACATATCAAGACAGCAATAAAATATATTTTGTTTTCGTGTCGAGTTCAACACAAATTTATGTCAGGAATAAAAGTAGGCCAAAAATTACAAAAACCAAATACATTTGAATTTGATTGTGTGTTTGTAATTTAAGTTGTTCTTATACCACAACCTCTATTAGCTGCATCATGATTCGAATGTCATATCCAGGTTTGTGTTTTGAATATTACAATTTTGTAATGTATTTAAACATATTTGCTAGTAAAAGATACACCATTTTGTTCGAATAAATAATATCAAGCGGTAGATGTACTTGTACCTCGAATTCCATTATAAACGTAATTTAATCTGTAGAATCTGTTAAAAGCAAATATATTTAAATACATGACTCTGCCCGTTGAGGTGGAAAGTTTCTGCTAGCCATTCACTTGGGACTGGCCAGAAATGATTTTTTCGTTGGGCAGTCCAATCAGCTCACTACTTCTACGCAGTATGTCCTGGGCAATAGCTTTTTCGGAAATCTCTGTTAGCTAGCTGGAGTAAGAAGGCGAAACAAATGAGCAGCAAATCAGGTGTAGTAGATGACTGATGTCACTGAAGCTCATCAAACTATCGGGCATATTCTTTTGTCCTTAGAAGGCGGATGAGCCCAGCATATGGGCCAACGGCGGATAGAAACCAAAAGAAGAAAATCCACATTCGACATATTGCATCCTGTATGGCTGCGATCGAATATCCTGGCAGTAGGTAAAATGCGAAAACAATGATGCCAATAAAATTCCACCGTTCATAATGGCAGTGAAAACACATAAACCAGCAAGAAAACATAAACAACCCCTATTTGTTGACGATGCCTACAAACGTTATAAGGACCACGATTTACGGATGTGCACTTGGAATATAAGAAGTCTATATAGATCCGGTGCAGGTATCCAACTGACAGATATCCTCGAAATGCGATGGACAGGACAAGGCTGCACAAGAAAATGAAACTGCGACATATACTACAGTTGCCATGAGAGAAAACATGAATTTGGTTGCGGATTTGTAGTTGGCAAAAGACTGCGACATCTAGTCTCTAGGTTCAATCCTGTGAGTGAACGTAACGCCACAATCCGCATAGAAGCGAAATATTTTTATATTTCCCTAATTTGTGTGCATGTCCCGAAAGAAGACAAAGAAGATGATCCCAAAGACACATTCTATGATCTACCAGAGGTAACGTATGACCGGTGCCCTGGCCATGGCATTAAGATTGTACTAGGAGATTTTAATGCTAAAGTAGGCAGGGAGAATGTGTTTCATCCAATTATTGCCAATTTAACACTTCATTCTGACAGTTACGACAACAGTATGAGACTGATTGACTTTGCCGCGGCAAAAAACATGGTCATTAGTGGTACACGATTCCAGCGTAAAGACATGCACATGGCTACTTGGGTAGCCCCTGATCAAAGAACGAAGAACCAAATTGAGCACGTGGTAATTGATGGAAGGCACTCATCCAGTGTAATGGGCGTACGAATGATCAAAGGAGCTACCATCGATTCTGATCACTACCTGGTAGCAGCAAAGGTTCGCACAAGATAAAGTAGAGCGATAATCGTACGAAACCACACGCAGAGGAAGCTGGACATCGGAAAGCTGCAATTACCAGAGGAAGCCACAGCCTACTCAAGGAAGCTCTCGCAACTTTTGGCACAGAATCCACCCCCTCCCGAAGACGATCCTGATGCGCAGTGGAAACCCATTTCCGACTCTATAAAAACTGCCGCAACAACCGTACTTGGTTTCGAAAAACCGCTTCGCAATAAACCGTGGTACGATGAAGAGTGTCGCATAGCAAATGACGAAAAGAACGCTGCACGTATGGTAATGCTTCAGTCAATTGCAACGCAAGCTGCAACTGAGCGGAATAGGGAGAAAAGAAAGGAGGTAAACCGCCTCTTTTAGCAGTGAAGAAAGCGCAAGCGTAAGCAAATTGACACATACAGAAGGAAGAACGAAGCCCGAAAATTCTACCAAAAGCTCAAAAACGGAACTATGGACATGGTTCAGGGCCGCTCTTCTGTAAAGACAAGGACGGAAATCTCATCGCAGATGTGTAGAATATGTTGGGAATATGGAGAGATCATTTCTCCGCGCTACTGGTACCTGGGATATCCAATGACGATGGGACAATCGATCAGAATATGGACGACGATGTCGATTGCCCCCTCCTAATCAAGACGAGGTCAGAACAGCTATTGCCCGGCTTAAGAACAATAAAGCCGCAGGAGCCGATGGATTACCGGCGGAGCTGTTTAAGGCTGGCGGCGATGAGCTGATAAGGTGCATGCATCAGCTCATTGGCAAAATTGGGTTATAGGAATGCATTCCCAGCGATTGGAGTCTCAGTGTACTATGTCCCATATTTAAGATAGGGGACCCGAGTATCTATGCCAACTACCGTGGAATATCCATAGGTTCTATCAAGTTTAATACGCGAAAGACTAAAGCCAATTATCGCTGACCTGAGTGAACCATATCAGTGTGGCTTTAGACGTGTAAAATCGACAACTGAACAGATTTTCACGTAACGCCAAATCCTGGAGAAGACCCAAGAAAAACAAATCGACATCTATCATCCAGTTGTCGGTTATAAGGCGGACTTCGATAGTCCGATACGGGAGAAACTCTATGAAGTAATATCTGAGCTTGGTGTTCCTCCAAAACTCATACGCCTTTGCAGGATGACCTTGACGAACACTAAGTTCGCAGTAAAAGTTGGTAATGATCTTACCGATCCTTTCGAAACTGGCTAACGTCCGGTCCGAGGTAAATAAATTCACCCAATACCTCAAAATTATAACGGTTACCAACGTTCACCCTTTCATCCAATCGGTTGGATACTCTGCTTGTTGAAGCCATTAACTTTGTCTTGTCCTCGTTTACTGCCGATTCCCACTTTTGCCGACTCCTTCTCAATTCTCTAAAATGCTGCAGAAATTTTTCGAACATTTCGCCGAATGATGTCTAATTTATCGGCATACCCGAGCAGCATGTGACTTTTGCTGCTGATAGTTTTATTCCTATTCACTGCAGTTTTCTCAACATGATCTCCATTAATATGTTGAAGAGATCGCATGCTACGATTTCACCTTGCCTGATGCCTCGCGTAGTACTAAATAGTTCCCTGATATCTTTACCAAAATTTACTAAAGAAATCGTGTCGGTCAGTGCCATTTTACAAAGGCGTGTCAGCTTAGCAGGAATACCAAGCTCCGACATAATTTTCCCCGAATCGGGCTGTTGAATGCAGCGTTCTGCGCCAATATCTGAGTATATACAGGGTGATTCAGGAAGTTCCGGACAAATTTCTCCAGCGTATTCCTTGGCTCATTTAATGAAAAAAAGTCCACTAGGACCACGTCCGAAAATGGAAGATGCAAAATGGCAGCGGGTTCAAGATTTTTGGATTGGAGGTCCGGACGGTAGTAGGGTAAAGTTGCTAACTTCTGAGCCAGTGGTCGCATTTTTGGGCTTATTAGAAAGGTCTTTAAGAGGGGTCTTTAAAATCTTTAAAATCCGACCACTGGCTCAGAAGTTAGCATCTTTACCCTTCTATCCTCCGACCGACAATCCGAAAATTTTGAACCCGCTGCCATTTTGCACCCTCGCATTTTCGGACATGGTCCTAGTGGACTTTTCTTCATGAAATGAGCCAAGGAATACGCTGGAGAAATTTGTCCGGAACCGAGCCAAGGAATACGCTGGAGAAATTTGTCCGGAACTTCCTGAATCACCCTGTATATACATACATATATATATATAAAACCGTGGCCGTCGGTGGTGCAATGGTTAGTGTGTGCGCCTCTTGTACATGAGATCCTGGGTTCGATCCCTGCTCTGACCACCTTAAGTTTCTTTCGGCGGCGGTCACCTCGCATAGTGATGGCGGCACTGTCGAGTACTTAGCCATGAAAAAGCTTTTCAAAATACCGTTCGGAATCGGTGTATAACTGTAGGTCCCAATCAGTGAATTTAAAACTAGAAGGCGCACAGCTGACTGTTTGTGAGAAGCTCTCCCCAGTTCCTTCGTGGAATGTAATGGGAAACCATTTATTTTTATTTATATATATAAAACCAAGTTTTCCTATGTTCGTCATTTTATAACTCGAGATCCACTCACGCTATTTACAAAACAAATTAAGCGTTGGAAAGGACTAATTTCACTGATGATTTTTACAAAAAAAAAGATCGAAAAATGTCTATGCATGTGTATTTTACACACACTCTTGTGATGGTGTGTTTTTCCCATATAAAATGTGTGAATTCATTAGTGGCCATGACATCATTGAATACTTTCGTCGGCAGGGCAAAGTCTGCCTGTCAGCTTACTTACTTACTTATCCGGTCTCGGACAACCCCGGGGGGTCAGGGACCTTACAAAACGAAGATAACATATTTCGCCAACCAGTTCGATCTTTTGCTTTATCTCTCCAGTTGGCAATACCAAGTGTACGCAGGGATTCGTCAACCTGATCCCTCCAGCGGAGTCTTGGTCTTCCTATTTTTCGTCTTCCTTCGAGTTCGGTTTCGAAAAGCCTTCGCGCTGGTTCATCTTCATCCATTATACTGACATGGCCTAGCCAGCGCAATCGCGTTATCTTGATCCGCTTAACTATGTCAATGTCAGGATAAAGCTCATACAGCTCATGATTCATGCGTCGCCGATACTCGCCGTTGTGCACTATAGGGCCATAAATTTCTCGGAGTATTTTTCTCTCGAAGACTCCTACAGATGTTTCGTCTGCTTGCGATAGGACCCAGGATTCTGCGCCATAAAGCAAGACAGGTTGAATGAGAGTCTGGTACAGCTGGACTTTTGTTACTCGAGAGAGGGCTTCATCTCTAAAGAGCTTGTTTAGCCCAAAATAACATCTATTCGCAAGCACAATTCTCCGTTTGATCTCAAGGCTGACGTGGTTGTTTTTGTTCCCGGCAGATCCGAGGTATATAAATTCGTCCACTACCTCGAAGTTATAACGGTTATCAACGTTCACGCTTTGGTCTAATCGCGTGGAGGCCCTGTTCGTTGAAACCATTAATTTTGTCTTGTCCTCATTCACCGTCAGACCCACTTTTGCTGACTCCTTCTCAATTCTCGAAAAAACCGCAGTAACTTCTCTAATTGTGCGCCCAATGATATCTATATCATCAGCATACGCGAGCAGCATGTGACTTTTGCTGCTGATGGTTTTATTCATATTGACTGCAGCTTTTCTCATAATGATCTCCATTAAGATGTTAAAGAGATCGCACGATAGGGTGTCACCTTGTCTGAGGCCTCGCTTGGTTTCAAAAGGTTCGGTAAGATCCTTACCAACTTTCACTGCTGATTTGGTGTTCTTCAAGGTCATCCTGCAAAGGCGTATGAGTTTTACGGGAATACCAAGCTCAGACATTGCTTCATAGAGTTTCTCCCGTATCGGACTATCGAAGGCCGCTTTATAATCGATAAATAGATGATAGGTGTCGATTTGTTTTTCGTGTGTCTTCTCCAGGATTTGACGTAGCGTGAAAATCTGGTCAGTTGTCGATTTTCCAGGCCTAAAGCCACACTGGTATGGTCCAATCAGGTCAGCGATAATTGGTTTTAGTCTTTCGCACATTATACTTGATAGAACCTTATATGCTATGGATAAAAGGCTTATTCCACGGTAGTTGGCACAAATACTCGGGTCACCTTTTTTAAATATGGGACATAGTACACTGAGACTCCAATCGCCGGGCATGCATTCATCTAACCAAATTTTGCTAATGAGCTGATGCATGCACCTTATCAGCTCATCGCCGCCAGCCTTAAACAGCTCCGCCGGTAATCCATCGGCTCCTGCGGCTTTGTTGTTCTGCCTGTCAGCTAGTGATCTATAAAGAGATTTGTTTTTCGTGGGGTTCCCCAGGATTTGGCGAAATGTTGACTTTCCAGACCTAAGGACTTCAGAGAACTGATCTCGCCATATTTCCAACATACGCTCCACATCTGCGACAAGATTCACGTACGTGTCTCTACAAAAGGACACCCCTGGTCAATGGCCGTTGATTGGACTTTGTACTTTTCGGTAGAATTTACAAGCCTCATTATTCCTTCTGTAAGATTAAATTTTTTCACTGTCGCACTTTCTCCACAATCGCTTTTTCTTCGTTAACAAACGGGTTTCCTCTCACCTCTTTAGCTAATACCGCTCAATAGCGACTCGCGTTGCAACTGATTGAAGCATTGCTGTACGTGCAGCGTTCTTTTCATCACTTGCTATGCGACACTTTCAACGGTTGTTCATAACCAAGTAAGGTCTCTGCAGCAGTTTTGAATAGAGTGGGAAATGTATTTCCATTGCGCTTCAGGATCATTAAATGGGCGTAAGTTCTGCGCCAATATCTGAGTAAGCTATGCGTATGCCGTAGCTATCTCTGGTCATTGCAGCTCTTCGATGTCCAGCTTTCTATATGTCTGGTTTCGTACGAATTTCGCCCTTCTTAACCCTGTGGGAACCTTTGCTGCAAGCTGGTAGTCTATGGGTGTATGTAATTATATTAAATATACAATGATTTTGTTTTCCAAATTGATAATTCCAACTTAAAGTGGAAGCTATAAAATTCAATATCATGTAAGGGATACGAATTAATACTTAAGATTAATACTTATTTTAAAGTGACATATTTATTTAACGTGACCTCAAATAGTATCTACTATCATACAAAATTTACAAACTACTAAAATTGTAATTAATGCCAAACGATCAAGAAGTTCCAATGATTCTGAGGTTTGGCTTCAGCACGCCAAACTCCTCTTTGTGTCACACTCTAACATAACTTGAAAGACCATTGCTACGTCATGTAGCCTTTTCCAAGTTATTTATATCCGCATTTACATAGTTCATTTTCCCAAACTGCATAAACAATTTGGAACTGTTTCGCGAATACCCCATTCTTGGAAAAATAAACCACCCCTCACAATGGATGCCAACATATATTCAGTGAGTTGTCCGTGATTTTATTTACTACGTAGTCTATGTTACGCCATCCGGCGTTATAATTCATGTTTACCCTAATTCCCAATGTTTGGAGCTGTGCCACTTTTACGTCGGTCTGCTTTATTCTTTCTCAGTTGGATGGGGTTCAAACTCATTGAGTGCTCATAAATTTTGAGATATGAAGAACGCATAATATCTGCAGGTGAGTGTGTGCGTTTTGTCTCAATTTGCATAAAATGTGGGAGCCAAATACATACAAATCGTGCAAAATAGACGTCTCCTTTATGCATGTAACTACGAGTGTGTGCGTTACTTTGTTATACTCCTTTTAAATCCAAAAAAAAACAACATCAAGAAGAGGAAAATCACAGAGTCCTTAACCGACTCGCTTGTGACGAGAGCATGGGCACTTCACATGACGCACTCAAAACGTTGCACGCAGCAAAGGAACACAAAAAAATATAAGTATTAACATGAATTTGTGTTAACATGCCAACATTTCCATTTGGGTGTAACAGTTTACATGCCACTATTCTTTTTAACCACTACCTCTGCCACAGTGGGTTCAGGAACATATTTTTGCGAGGGTTGCAATTAGAAAGTAGAATATTGAAAAAATTTAAAAATGTAATCGAAACAATGGGTTCCCAATAAATCCCATGAAGGGAGTTTGTCACAACACTCACTGATTGGGACATACAGTTTGTAAACCGGTTCCGAATGGTATTTTTGAGAAGTTTTTCATGGCTAAATTCTCGATAGTGTTGTCGTCACTAAGCGAGGTGACCGCCGGCGAAAGAAATGTTAGGTGGTGTGAGCAGTAAAAGAACCGCGCACACTTCCATTGCAACACCGACGGCCACAATCGAAAGTATTCTGTATTTAAATGAACTGTATTCAAGTAGATGTGACTGATATTAGATGTTCGCCGATCTGGAATGATAAGCTAAGCGAACGAAATCCACTCACTCACAGTCGACTCAAATTCGGTTCGTCCAATCCGGCATTTTCGTTCGACTGACTGAATATTCAAAATAGAGGAATCAAAATTTATGGTGAAATGATTTGATGCATTTTATGTTTTCATTCGGCATGAAATGACACGATTGTGGAACCCAAATCAATTTTCTTTCAACTAGAACACCAGCGAAAGCTTTCGTTCGAGATCGAAGAACAAGCGGTTAATGCCAGTGTTCAAATTACTGGCACTCAAACAGCAAGAGTAGACTAAAATTTAATAATGCCTAAGGAACGCAAAATCAATTTTCCGCCGTTAACCCGGGGTGATGGCTCATTCGCCTTCAAAGGATAGAAGAATATCTCCAGTTGTTCGAAGAGCTTCAGTGACAGGGTCACCAAATAATCCTGAGACATATCAGTGATTACATAACCAATGTCCAAACCAATGCTCCTTCGTCTCGCCTTCTCACTTTAGCTAGCTAACGGAGGATTCCGATAAATCCAATGTCAAGGGCATACTGCGTGGAAGTAGTGAGCTGCTTGGATTGCCCAATGAAGGAATGATTTCGGGTCACTCCCAAGTGAATGGCTATCAGAAACTTCAAACCTCCAAGGACAGTCCCATGTCAATCCATTTTCGCCAATCAACTATTGTCTCACCCATGAAATTAAGGCTGTTTTGTATTCCATTGAGCTATTGCCACTTACGACTTTCCAAATAAAACGATTCACGCTTAATATTAAGAAATGTGGCAACATTTGCTGTAATGGGTGAAAAAAATCGATATGGCAACACGTGCCAACACAGTGCCAACAAATACATGGTAGCATCAGATGCTGTTGTAGTTGTAAGCAGCAATAACGTACATTTTATTCTCATTCGTGCGTTTCAGTTGTCAAACTCTACACAAATATATAAAAACAATACAAGAATACAAATATGTATACAAAAACTAAATACATATGATTTGGAAAAGTGAAAGGAAAAATCACATAGAAAATATGTCATCACCTATTTAAACGACTATACCTGATAGATAATTCTACCATGATCCATATGTATAACATTTACCTAGCGTTGTTGTGAACAATTTAATTCCAATTTTGCTTTCAATCGGAAATAAAGAACTATCCTTCAAATTTAGAGACATAAAAAAAATATACATAGCCAAATATGTAAGCCATTTTGCAAATTTCTGCTTTTGAGTCTCTCCTTGATAACAGTCTCATTCGCAAGAAATGATGACAAAATGTATCTAAGATAACTTTTGCTTGTCATTTCTTGAAACTGAACATGTGACAAGATTGTAATTGCTCAAGTCGGAATTTAAGTGGGAAATTAAAATGGCACTTAATATCGCTTAACTGGCCCATACAAATTAAGCTATAATTAACTTTAGCGGGGTAAAAAAAACACACTTATTGATTGAAACAATAGGAAATACACACGAACAGATTTCGACTGCTGCGACTACGACTGCGGCATAATCACCAGTAGTAGTCATAGCAGTCGCAATATTTTTGTGTGTATTTTCTATTGTTTCAATCAATTTTATGTGTAAACAATGACCTTAGTCGGTTGGAGAAAATTGATTGACAAGGGACAGTCCTTAGCGGAGGAAGTTTTCTGATAGCCATTCACTTGAGAGTAACCAGAAAAAATTCCTTCATTGGGCAGCCCAAGCAGCTCACTACTTCCACGCAGTATGTCCTGGGAATTTGCTATATCGGAAACCTCCGTTAGTCGAAAAATATAAAGCTGATATCACATTAATCCTGGAAATACGACGGACAGAATGTGGTTGCACGAGAAAGAAAAAGTGCGATATTTACTACAACTGCCATGAGCGAAATATTTCAACATCTCGTTAATTTGTGTGCACGCACCGACAGTGTATAACAACGATGAGGTCAAAGAATCATTTTATGAGAGTCTGGAGGAAGTATACGAACGCTGTACTGACCACGACCTTACTGTTATTCTTGGTAATTTTAATGCCAAAAGGGGAAGGAAAGTGTCTTTCGACCAACCATCGGTAATCACATTCTACATGATACCACTTCCGATAATGGAATATGATAGATCGACTTCGCCGCTGCAAAGAACATGTTAGTTCGTAGCACACGACTCCAACATAAAAACATACGTAAGGCGACTTGGTTAACTCCTGATCAGAGAACGAAGAACCAGATTGGTCACTTGGTAATAGATGGCAGCCACTCTTGTAGTGTAATGGATTTATGGGTGATTCAAGGTGCCAATATTGACTCGGATCAATAGCTGGTGGTAGCGAAAGTTCCCACAAGACTGAGCAGGGCGAAAAACGTACGAAGCTGAAAACGGGGAAAGCTAGATATCGCCAAACTGCAAATAACGGAGATATCAATGTCCTATCAACAGAAGATATCTCTCCTGCAAATCTCCCATTCTTTGAAAACCGCTGCAAGGACTGAAATTGGCTATCAAAAACGGCAGAAGGATAACCAATGGTACGACGAAGAATTTCGCATTGGAACTGGTGAACAAGGATCTGCATGAATGGCAACGAAACAGTCAGTTACAACGCGTGCTGCGAGTGACCAGTACAAGAAGGCAGGAAACCCAACTATTTAGGCGGAAAAATTGCAGTGGGAGCAGAGAGTGAGTGAAAAGAGGGAAATGTGCAGGATGAACAATGATTTCCGAAGATTTTTCCAGAGGGTAAGAAGGTCGAATAACGGACCGAATAATGACCTGCCCTCCTGCAAGGACGAGAACGGGAATCTGGTGACTGATAAGCACTGTGTGTTTCAAATATGGACAGACCACTTTTCAGCACTACTCCACTCAGATACTTCCACTAAAGGTCAGGCGATAATGAATGTGGAAGACAGTGTAGATTGTACAACCACCAACCAAGGCAAGATTAGATCGGGAATATCCCAGCTTAAGAAAAATAAAGCCTGAATCAACTTATATGCGGTAAATGATTGGGGGAATCTATGCCTGACGACTGGAGTCTCAGTGTTAATGTCCTGTAATCAAAAAGGATTTTTCGTGTGTATATTCCAACTATCGCGGTATCAGTCTTTTATCCATCGCGAATAAGGTCTTGTCGAGCGTATTATGTGAAAGACTAAAACCAATTGTTGAAACCCTTATTGGACCTTATCAGTGTGATTTTATACCAATCCTGAAAAAGACCCATTCAAAATCCAATCGATACAAACCATATTTTTGTCGGAGAAAATTGTACGGAGAAAAATGAACGAAGTTATGTCTGAACTTGGGATTCCTGTAGAACTCATCCACGTCTGTAGAAAGCCGCTGACCAACACCAAATCAGCAGTAAATGTGGAAAAATACCTCACCGAACCATTCTGTACCAACCGCGGACTGCGACAAGGTAACACAATTTCGTGCAATCTCTTCAACATCTTAATGGAGATAATAATGAGAAAAGCTGCAGTAAATATGAACAAAACCTTAAGCATGAAAAGCCAGATATTGCTGGCGTATGCTGATGACATGGACATCATTGGGCGAAATTTGCGAGAGTTTACTGCAGTATTTTCAAGAATTGAAACATAATCAGGGAAGGTTTGGCAAGACAAAATTGATGGTGTCAACGACTATAAAAACCTCTCGACTTGGTCCGCACTTGAACGTCGACAGCCGATTTAATTCTGAAGTGGTAGATGAATTTATCTACCTTGGATCCAAGACAACAACCTCAGCTTGGAGGTAACTATGAGAATTGTGCTTGCAAATATATTCTATTTTGGGCTGAGCCAGCTGTTTAGGAACAAAACTCTCGACGGACAAAAGTCCAGTTCTACCAGACTCTCATTTTACCTGACCTGGCATATGGCTCCGAAACTTGGGTCATATCGCAAGCGGATGAAATACACCTGGGAGTATTCGGGAGAAAAATTCTCCGTAAAATATATTGTCCTGTTAACGAAAACGGTGAGTACCGACGTCATTGGAAACAGGAGCTATATTATTTTTATTCTGACGTGGAGATAGCTAGGCGTATCAAATTATGCCAAATGCGTATCAGACTGGATGAAGATGTTCCAGCGCGAAAGGTTTTCGATAACGTACACGTTGCAACCA
Organism: Phaonia tiefii; assembly: GCA_963931995.1. Taxonomy (NCBI): domain Eukaryota; kingdom Metazoa; phylum Arthropoda; class Insecta; order Diptera; family Muscidae; genus Phaonia; species Phaonia tiefii. Next base: position 82,210,976 of record OZ008369.1, on the reverse strand, counting down.
GGAAAAGAGGTCAACCAAGAGTCCGATGGAAAGAGCAGACCAAAGAATATCTCCGTTTGCTGGGTTCACCAACTGGCGAGAAATGGCGAAGGATGAAACCAATTGGAGAAAAATTTAAACATTTTTTTATTTGTTTGTATAATTAATTTGTATGTGTAAGACATCTACCTTATGAGGGTCAATAAAAGTAAAGTTCTAGCGTGAATCTATTCACGATAATTTGACAGAGTTTACAGAGTGAGTACAGTATGACAGTTCGATTGACAGCTAACCCTTTCGCAACTCCTATCTAAACAAAGAGCACACTTTACAATTAAAAATTACTGTTAAATGCATTTTTAATTAATAGGAACGAATTTTGATTTAATTGTGATAACCTCTAAACTCAGTTGTGAGAACCTCTAATACGGGTGTGTCAATCTTTGCATCGATTGTGACAAAATCTAATGCGATTCTGATAACATCTAATGTTGTTGTGATCCCGTAATCGGTTATGACAACCTCGAAGTCAGTTATGCTGAACTTTAGTGTTGTTCTGACAACCATTAAATTCGGTTGTGGCAACCTCTAAATCCGATTACGGTTAATTCCGTTGTGTTGTTTCTGATAACAGTAGTCAAAATTGCTGTCTATACCACAACAACTTTAACATAATGAAAATTCACCTAGAGGTGCAATCTATCTCATCTGACGTTTCATTTCACACCCTTCTCCGTGATATCGTTGCGTTAGAGAGATATTGGACGTAAATCGACTTAAAGAGTAGTACTTCTTTTATTAATAGCCAATGTTTTTTGATGTGTCAACATTTATAGGCAAGGGTAGGGCAATCTATCAAAGTTAACACAAGCAAACAACACACTGCGTTAGCATCGCGTACGTGGTTGTTGTACAATAATAGTCTTTGCCTGACAATGAGTATGATGGTGTTGATGTAGCGGCAGCGAACAAACAACCAGGTCGTCGTCGTTAAAGAGTATTGAATAGTATAGAGAACTCGTGGATCGAATTGTATGATTCAAAAGCACTGACGACATCTGGCGAATGATTCAAAACCTATTACTCTCGTTATGACACAACTTGGTCCATTCATAATTTATATATGAAACATTGATGCCTTTTGAAACATTTACGCTTTTTGTATTGTTTTATGTAATAACATTATCGAAATGATGCATTTATATTGAAATATTCTGTAAAGAGAATAAGACATTTTTTTTCGTTTCTTTATTTTCTGCGACTGGTCATATGTTGACCAACTAGCAGATTTCTTCTTTTATATTACAACTTAATTTTTTTTTTAAACATTTTTTAAAGATCGTTATAATAAAAACGTCCTCAATTGTTGTTCTCGCCGATCAAGTCTTGTGGTTTTTTGCGTCGTAATCTCCTGGGGGCGACTTCCACTACAACATGCCGAGCTGCAGAGTTATCATGTGTGGACATCTTTTGTCTAACTTCGAAATATTTTTGGGCATGGCTTTGGATTGTGTCATGTACTGCTGGCACATTTAAGTCTCTATGTATATCCTCATTCCATACCATGGCGCATTTACTAATTTGCTTAGGACTTTGTTCTGAAATACTTGGATTTGTTTTGTGTGGGATTTCTTTGCACATCTCCATATTTCGATTCCATAGCACCAGATCGGTTTCAATACCTGCAGATATACAAGGCGTTTGCAGTCCGTTGAAAGTCCTTTCTATTAGCCAGTTTAAGGATCTATATTTGATTTCTAGCTCTAATCTATTCTTCGTCAAGTGTTCTCGCCAAGATAAAGTCGAGTCGATCGTCATTCTTAGGTATTTTGCCGAAGTTGATATGTGTATATCTTCGTTATTAAATTTAACAGGGACGTGTGGGTTTTCTGACAGTGAGAAATTGACGTGGAGAAACTTCTCCTTATTTATTTTAATTTTCCATTTGGATGCCCAAAAGGAAATGTTTTCCATTGCAGCTTGCAAGTGCGCTGATGTTTATGCTGTTGATGAGTCTTTAGAAATTATAGCCGTGTCGTTGGTAAATGTTTCTAATATCGTGTTCGATGTGTGGGGTATGACTTTAGTATAGAGAAGGTACAACATTGGTCCCAATATGCTAACTTGCGGAACACCCGCTTTTATTTCCATAAGTTCCGAGTATTGGCTCTCATATTTAACTTCGAAGTATCTTTCGGAAATATATGACCTTATAATATTAAATAGTTGGGCTGGAAAAGTTTAGGATAGCTTAGCAACCAGTGCCGGATGCCAGACCTTATCAAATGCCTGTGAGACATCCAGAAAAATAGCGGAACACACACAATGTCATTAGGTTGGAATACCTCTTTTAAGTGATCGGCGAATAGGTTAACCTTTTCCATGGCTGTTTTAGCCCACGATCCGTCTGGTTTTTTTAAGTGGGTGCGTCTGCTGTATCGGTTCTTCAGATTGATTTGTCGATTTGTAAAGTTGTGATTGGTTTTTTGATAGGCTCTGGTATTTTCTTTTCTTTTTCTCTTCAGTAAGTTTCGCTGTTTTTCTTTTAAGTTGTTGCTCTCCCCTATTGAAATTTCTTTTATCTGCTGGAGATCTGGTTTCGTGCCATCTTTTACCCAGTTTCCGCTTAGTATCTATCATTAACTTTATTTGTTTTGGGTGACTATGTGTGCTTTATTTCTTCGTTATATGTGACGTGCTTTTCCACGTTGCTTGCTGAACAAGCTGGTTGAATTTCAGAGTATGAAATTCTACATCAACATTTGTTGCTGAGATTAACGGTGTCGGGATATCTGCCTCATTATTTAATTAATATATGTCTGAAAATCTCGAGTCTGTCCGTTTATTTGAAAGTGTTGGTTGTAGTGGTTCATTCTGGAAGGATTTATGTAGGTTTAGTATAACGGGAGAGTGATCCAAGCTAAGATCGGTACTGTCTTCTATTTGTATATAATTGTGTGATATTTTCCGTGTAATAAAAAAATTAATCAGATCAGGAGTTTTTGATAGGTCGGTTGGTCAGTATGTTGGCTTTCCAGATGAAACGAAATCACAGCCGAGTTCACTAGCTGCACGATATAGTTCACGGCCTTTTGTTGTTGTCAGGCGAGATCCCCAGAATGTATGCTTCGCGTTGAAATCTCCACCTATTATGAACTTTTGGTTATGTCTATCAATTAACATTTTATAGTTTTCATCTTATATGTTGTGTATGGGAGGACTGTCTAAAGCTGTAATAAAAATTTCCCTATAGATTGTTGAGACGCTTACGATTGTTGTCTGAAACATTTCCCTACTCAGTATACCAGCTATAAAATGTTTTATGTTATCTCTTATTATGACTTCACTTCCATCTCTCCCGCAGTTGCTCAGGTGTATGGTATGGTAAACGCAATAATTTCTAAATGTTATATGCGATTCACTAGTAAAATGTGTCTCAGAAACTAAGCATACATCTATTTTTTCTTGGTGTAAGATTACTTCTAGTTCATTTTTATGCTTAGAAAAACCATTAGCGTTCCATAACATTATGCGAAGAATAAGACATGGTATCAAAAAAAAAGTGCAATGAGTTCTCTATGCTATTCAGTACTTTTTGTCGTCGCTCTACGTATGACATATGTATTTTCCAATGTAACATTTACTTATGTGTTCATACAAATCGAAAAGGTATCGTATAACAAAAAGGTGTTAACACATCGTCCGTGAGTCCAAACACTCATTGATTTTTTTACCAAAAGGTACTATTTGTAAGAAGAAGTACTTTCTGTAAGAAAATGCCATGAGAGTATGATTATTTTTTTTACAAAGAAGTACTTTTTTACGAACAGGTACTTATTAAAGATTGGTACTCTTTTTAGAAAAATTTTATGTTTTAAAGAAAATTTACATATTTTCAGAGAGACCACTTATCTCAAAAAAAGAAAAGGTATTATTTTATTTTTAAGCAAAGGTATTTTAAGAAAACGTATTTTTGTAAGAAATTGTATTTTGTAAGAGAAGGTATTTTTTATGAAGTAATTGAATTTTTTTAGAATTAGTCCTTTTTTCACGAAAATGTAAATTTTTAAGAGTAGGTACTTATGTGAAGAAAAGCTATTTTGTTTCATACAAAAGGTACTCTTTAAAGGAATGATAGCTTTTTAAATAAAGGCAATTTGTTGTTAGAAAATTTACTTTTTGGTTAATGTATGAGAAATTCATACTACAAGCTTACAAGTCATGTACATTTTTCGAATTAAAGAAACATGACTTGTAAACCTGTAGTATGAATTTCTCATACATTAACCAAAAACTAACAAAATCGGTCAACAAAATTGAAATTCAAAAAAAATTTACTTTTTAAGAAAAGGTACTTATTTAAAAAATATACGTTTTGAAAGAAAAGGTTCTTTGTAAAAAAAAATGAAGTTCTTTTAAGAAAATTTACTTTTGTAAGCAAAGTTACTTTTTTAAAATAAGGTATTTTTTTAAGAAAAGATACTTGGTTTAAGAATATGAAAAGGTATTTTTTGAGAAAATTTTCTTTTTTTTAAGAAAATTCACTTATTTAAGAAGATATGGTTTTTTTAAATTTCTCTCACTTTGGCTTTTCTAAATTTACTTTTTATTGGATTCAAAACTACAATATATACGAAATATTCGTTACAGGCTCCACCTAGAAAACTTTCCATTAAACAAGACATTTCCCAACATATGTGAGACATTTAGTTAGTCTAGACAAAAACAACATATGTGAGATATGTGAGGCATCTAGTTAGTCTAGACACAAACCAAAGCAAAAGTAAGCAATAAAGTTGATAATATTGGAATATCGATAAGGAACTTCGTTCCAAAAGTATTTTGGTCTCTTTTTGTTATCTTTTGTTGTTTCAAACACAAAAATTTTAACATACAAAACGAAATGTGTTTTCTGATTTCTTGTTGATTATTTTGAACCATTGCCTCTATCTGGTACATATTATTAAAGCAATACTTCTCAACATGCACCGTCCACAGATAGAAGTGGTTACTCTAAGCGTCTTTACTTCATGGATTATAACTTTGTGGTTGGACTTGTTCAGTAAATTGTTGTCAGAAACATTTTATAGCCTTCAATTTAAATGTTAAACAAGTTTAAGAATTGACATCACATATGAAGATTTGAATTTCTGTATTTAATTTTCCAAAAAAAATTACATTTAAACGAAAATCTGGGAAATGACTTTGAATAATTCTGCTTGCACATTCAATAACTCCTTCGAAAACAGATTAAATTTTATATTTTTCACCTCCCCTTCCAGTTCACCAGTTTTCGTTCCATTTCCCATTTATCATATTTTATTTGTATTGAACCAATTAAAATGTAAACGAATTTACTCTTCCAACCAACAACTCGAATACTCACACATGTGTACGAAGTTGAAATACAAGTTCGAAAGCGGCTCAACAATCTCAGGCCAAATTATTCACCATACACAAAATTTATTACAGCAAATAGTATTAGTGACATGTAAATCTGAAATTTATACAAATTTGTTGGAGAAAATTGTTTATTTGGGGTGAGGAATGGGGTAAAGTTTAGCATAAAATCCGTGTATTTCACAATTATCATGACAAAAGTTGGCTCCTGTGCTGCGTGTAGATTTGCATTGTACATTGTATGAGGAGATTTTATATTTTATAAATCTACATACACAGCCATACATATTTGTATGTATTTGCATGTACTTGCCCATATATATGTATATGTACATGTTGATGAAAACATTTTATTATGCGGAAACTGTTGTCGACAATCGGTGGTAACATATCATATTTTTTGGTTATTGTTCGTTAATGTTCCCGTAGTAAAGTGATTTGAGTTGTTTGGATTTCTTTAATGTAACATAAAAGTTTGGTAACATTGGTTATGACTACTAATACATATGCATGTAGTTGGCGGTACAACGTTGCCAAATAGTGAATATCGCATTACCAGTTATTCGTTAGCAATGTTCGACCAAACGTGGTGGCGTCATTGTACACTTTCCATTTAAGTGAATGAAATCGGATTCTAGAGAATATCCCACTGGTCTTTTGACTTGCACTCTTCCATGAGTGTATACATTTCGTCACATTTATCAGCTGACGCTTCATCGTGATTACAAATGGGCAATTACAATGTGGGCAAAATCCGCTACAATCTGCAATCATGCTGTGCTACAGTGAAAAGTAATAGGACCCACCCAATATCGAGTACATTACAAATCAGTATTATAAATATCAGAAGTCTGAAACCGTCACAATACTGTTGCTATAGTACGTCGACCCGCTCTCTTCCCCCCCCCCACCCCCTCAAAATAAGCAGCTACGTACGGCACTGCTATACAAATACTCTCTTTATCGGTTCTAGTTATATCGTTATTGTTATAAATAAATAATAAACAGCGAATTATGAACGTGATAGTGTGATAGTCAGGACAGCAAAGTTCGTATTTACAACCCCCACCCCCAAATACAGCTCGCATATACCGCCGTGTGGAATGGGTAGTAAAAGTTTACCCACAGGGTAATGGGGAAAATAATGGGTAGTTACCCACGACTATGGGGAATTATCCATAACGATTACCCATTACATATGGGTAATGCGTAAGCTAATTTTACCCATTACCTACGGGTAAACTATCAACATTTTTGATCGCAAATATGACACAATTAGAAAATACGTCTTTAACTCAGTCAAAAAAGCAATATTTGCTAACACTCGGAAATGGTGCGTCCAACCGCAAAAATAATAAATTTGTTCTTCCGTCAGAGGCTTTAACCAATAGATATCTTCGATACTGCCATCACCTTTTTTAAAAAAAAGAATCGCTAAATCTAAACTTTTTCGAATAAAAAATCGCAAAAATGCAAAGAATTTTTGTCTGTGTATTTCGGAAACGGAGCGTCTAATCGAAAAGTTTTATGGTTTTCTAAGTGGTCCAATTCGTCTGGAAGCATCTTTTTTGGAACGACGTTCCTTAACGCACGTTGTGAGATGGTGGATAAATGAAAAAAATTAAACAACTTTTGGTTTAACACTATTCTGCTCCAACCCAATATTATCATCCATATTGTTTACTTTTCCTTTGGTTTGTGGCTAGACTAACGGCTTGGGTCATAGAGAAAGTAATTAACTACATATCTCACATATGTTGGGAAATTTCTTGTTTAATGGGAAGTTTCTAGGTGGAGCCTGTAACCAATATTTAGTAGATATTGTTGTTTTGAACCCAATAAAAAGTAAATTTAGAAAAGTCAAAGTAAAAGAAATTTAAAAAAATAAAATTTTCTTAAATAAGTTTTTTTTTCCTAAGAAAAGTAATTTTTCTCAAAAAAATACCTATTCGTTTTCATACACAAAGAACCTCTTCTAAGAAAAAGTACCTTTTTATTTTATTTTTCAGGCTCGAATTCATTCTATATCTCTATTAATAGAGATATAGTTTTTTTTTTAAATTTGTGAAAATGATAAACCAACTCGCATTAATTCCAATGACCACTTAAATGATTTATTTCGTAGTGAGGAACATATTAGTTACATAAGACAGATTGTGACTGTAATACTTGTGTTTTTTGTGAAATGTTTTGTGTTGAATATTATTGTTTTTTTGGTCGGAGTATCAATATTGTAGGACATTGTTGCTTCGTTAGGTGACTCCTGTTGTCTTATTATTTAAAGTTTTCTGAGAAATGTTTAAAATTTATCTGCAATTTGAAAATGTATACAATTTATATACAGGGTGATTCAGGATGTTCCGGACAAATTTCTCTAGCGTTCTCTAGATTCCTTGGCTCATTTCATGAAGAAAGGTCCACTAGGACCATGTCCGAAAATGCAAGGGTGCGAAATGGCAGCCGTTTCAAAATTTTCGGATTGTCGGTCGGAGGGTAGTAGGGTAAAGTTTCTAACTTCTGAGCCAGTGGTCGGAAAGGTCTTTAAGAGGCCTTTCAGAATCAATAAAAAAAGTAGAAAAAAGCCAAATCGCTGAGATACAGAGCTTTTGGATTAACATAACCTCAATTTGCTCAGCCAGATGACAGGTAGCTTATGTTTTTCTTTCTGTTGAAAGATAGCCATACCTCTTACCTTTCCCAAATGACCTAAACAAAGCCCAGAGGTCTTACCGTTCCAAAGTTATGACCATTTTACTGAAACGCAAAAATGTTTGTTTTTGTTTTTGGAAGCGAAATAACAGCACACATTTATTTGTTTTTGTAAAATAACACGTTTAAGATTTTATTTTCCAGTCCATTTTCCATTCCAGTCATCAGTGCCTAATAAAGTAAGTAGTATTTATAGGTATTCATTGATAGAATTTTGTCATTCAACAAGTGTCTACGAACGCGAAAAGTACAAGTGATTTTTGTCCGGTGTTTTAAAAGTGAATAACGACAAAAATGTGAAAGTTTACGCTAATCTCTGCTGCAGCAACAATTTCGAGCACGTTGTGTTTTGAATTAGTAAAAATGGCAACTTATTTTTTCGGACATGGTCCTAGTGGACTTTTCTTCATGATATGAGCCAAGGAATACGCTGGAGAAATTTGTTCGGAACTTCTTGAATCACCCTATATGTGTTGCTTATGAACTGTCTTTTTCTTGTATTAATGAAAAATTTCTGTGTATTAATGACAAATCACTCTGATAATAACTCGTGTTCCAAAGACCATACTTTTGAAATCATACGTATTCTTTCTAAACAAAGATCGGGCTTAAACGTTTGTCACATTAATGCGCAGAGTATAAAAAACAAAATTGATGAATTTCGGTATATTTTTGATAAATCAGGCATTGATATTATATGTGTGACTGAAACATGGCTAAATGATACGGTTCAAGATGAATTTGTTTGTTTAAATGAGTATAAAATGTTTCGTAATGATAGGAAAACGCTTGGAGGCGGTGTTGCCATCTGTATTAGGAAAAATATGTGCTGTAAAGTTATTTATAAGTCTGAAATTGGAGACAAAATTGAACATTTCTTTGTGGAAATTATGTCAAGTGGAAGCTAAATGCCTTTAGGGCGTGTATATCGAACAAATCGCAGAATTAGTTCTGATAATTTTCATTGCTTCCTTGAGAGCATAAGTGTAAATTATGAGGATGTAATTGTTTGTGGTGATTTTAACTCTAATTTACTAGTAGAAGATCAACTTCTCAATGATATGGATTCGATTGGACTGTATCCGACAAATACTTCAGTACCAACACATTATTCGACTACAATAAATTCTTTATTGGATATCTTCTTTGTGGGTGTTAGACGGGAAATTTTAATTTATGATCATCTTACTGCTTCAAGTTTTTCTAGGCACGACCTTATTTTTCTCACATATAATTTTAAACCGAAACTAAACATGAGCACTACCACCTACCATGATTTTAGAAACGTAAACTATAATACTCTACGATCGGAACTGAATAGTGTTGAATGGAGTCCCACTCGGTTGATAATCAGTTGAATTTTTTGGAAACTAATGTCGGGCAAATATTTATACCCTCACCCATAGGGATGGCGGGATATATCATTTAATACGTAAAAAAATTTAACACCTAGAAGGAACCAAATTAGACCCTTAGTATCTTTGGACGAAATTCGTTTTAAGACGTTTGAGTCATGGCTGGCGTAAATCTTTACAGATCACAATGAAACTTTGGCAGTGACTATTATTTGCCAATATTGAGTTTGTGATTGAAAATGGGCGTTTTGACCACGCCCCTTCTGGTACCTCCCATACAAATCGACACATTCAGCACAAAATCATATTTCTCTCAATCCTTTCTTCTGGTAGATGTGATTAGCTTCAACTCTCACACCGGTTAATAATCTGTAAATGCCTAGTTAACCGGAGGAAATGGACGACATTGTCACGCCCATTCTGGTACCTCACATACAAAACAGGGTGTTCGACCGGATTAGCAATCCGATGAATGACCTTAATGAAATTAGGTATAAGGCTTCACGTTATCAAACGCCAATCACCGAATGAAACAAGGGTGATTTTGCCACGCCCATTGTGGTACCTCCCATACAAATGTTGTTTGGCCGTCTGGTTGTTCGGAACGAGAAGTCCCGCAAGACAGAACAAATCTTTATGAAACTTTGTACTAGTCAATATATAGTCAAATGAAACTCTCCTATAGAAAATGAGCTCTTTTGCCACACCCATTCTGGTACCACTCATATAAAAGTTGGGCGGATGACCGGTTGATCGACACGATAACTCTCGTAAACTACAACCGATCTTAATAAAATTCGGTACTAGGCAATATTTTGCTAAAATCTACTATATTAGTAATAATTGTCTATTATGCCACGCCAAGTTTAGTACCTCCCATACAAAAGTTGGGCGCATTTGCCAGTTGCCGACTCCATATCTCCAATAAATCATAACTCATCTTAATAAAATGTGGTACTGATCAAAATTTTGGCAACAACTTGCCATGCACATTTTTGTACCTCGCATATAAATATTCGGAGGGAAACTAACTAATTTGGCTATTCAATAATATTTAGCGCAATGTCAATCTGCTATTGAATATCGTTTTTATTTCACCGAACTCCCACACAATGGATGACTTAGGGTGAGGGTATGATTAAGTCGGTTCACCCGACTGAAATTTATGTACTGGTTTTTTACATACAATAACAATTGCAAAATACGTTATTCAAATTCATCAGGGATGATTTTTATTTATTCTGTCTTTTTATTTGTACTTTTTAATTGTATTGTTGAAGCTATACCGTTTGCCAGGAATCATAGGAATACATTTGTAAAACTTCTTTTTAAAAAAGCTGTATCTCTATTAATAGAGATATGGAATGGCCTCGAGCTTGAACCATAAAATTAAAAAGTACAAATAAAAAGGCCGAATAAATAAAACTCATCCCTGATGAATTAGAAATACCTTATCTTAAAGAAGTACCTTTGCTTAAAAAGAGTAAATTTTCATAGCAAAGTACATTTTTTTTAAAAAAAAATAATTTTTTATTAAATAAGTTCTTTTTCTTAAAAAAGTAAATTTTTTACAACAAATTGCCTTTTCTTAAAAGATTACCTTTTCTTTAAAGAGAAAATTTTTTTGTGAAACAAAATAACGTTTCTTGAGGTACGTACCTACTCTTAAAAATTTGCCTATTCTTGAAGAAAGGACAAATTCTAAAAAAAATTCCCATTGCTTAGACAAAATACCTTCTCTTAAAAAAATCCGTTTTCTTACAGAAATACCTTTTCTTAAGAGAACGTTTTCTTAAAAATAAGATAATACCTTTTCTTTTCTTGAGATATGTAGCCTTTTTGAAAATAAGATAATTTTTTGAAAACAATAACCATTTCCTAAAAAGAGTACCACTTCTTAAAAAAGTACCTGTTTAAAAAAAAAAGTACTTGTTTTTTAAAAAAAAATTCATACGCTTTTTTTACAGAAATTACTTCTTCTTAAAAATAGTACCTTTTCTCAAAAAAAAACATAAAAGAAGTACCTCTCTTTAAAAAAGATAATTTTCGGGAAAATATAATACATATTCTTACAAAAAGAACCTAAAAATATACTTTTAAAAAAAGATAACAAGCCTGTGTTAGATAACACGGGCGCATAGGTCAGACGTAGAATACGTTAGTCATTTTGCAATTAAAATATATGAATTAAATATAATTTTTGATAAATGATTTAAATCTATCTAATATATACGCATACAGCTGATAGATAGTTATTAAGTTTTTGTAACATAAGTAGGCGTTTGCATGTATTAAAGTTAATTAATTTTAGATAGGATAAGTTATGTGTGATAAGTTATTTTATGTATGTACAGTATAATTTTTAGTAAAATAAGACAACAACAAAACGACCAAAATGAAAGACAATTATTTTATAGGGTATTTTTTATATGTAATTAAAATGTATTCTTTTATATTTACAATGATTGGTTTATGGTATGAAAAGTACGATATGTATGTGTGACAATTAATATCAATATTTCTGCTGAAAACCATATCAATACATGTGTTCCTGATAGTTGTGGGTGCGATGGACGATTTTAATTGTAAATTGAATGTAGTATCCATAAATTCCAAAAATGGTCTGTTTTCATGTTTCATAATGTCCAGGTTGAAGTCTCCTGCTAAAATGATTGGCATAGTATTTAAACCGAAACTGGAAAATAGTGGGTTATTGTTGTTTGAACTTTCCAACTACTTCCCAATGTATTCCCAGAAAGCAACTTGCGCATATAAAGACCTTGCTTGCTTTAGTGAATCTAACAAAGTGCATATTTACAAAATGCCGTCGCATCTCTCTCCAACCAACACAATAATTAACGCCATCAAAATTGCATGTGTAAACTCAGATTTATAGGCAGCTTTTGTTTTCTCTAAATTTCCTCTTTTATTTTCTGCTCACTATATCAATGGCGTTTTTCCTAAACACATTTCTGTGAATACATTGGGAAGTAGTTGGAAAGCAGCTAATCTATTGTGCTGTCATATCACAAAAGTAATTCCTATTGCTGTACATCTAATAAAGATGTCGCTACAATGTGGCGATAAACCAAATAAGTTTGGAAACCACTGATCTAAAGGATTGGAATAGTTTTAAACAAGATTTATTAATTTATTTTTTAGTTTGTGTGCTCGAAGACTGTATGCCATATGTTTAAGGATGAAACTATATCTAGTTTAACGTATTACATTATAGCGACATCTTCATTTGAAGTACAGCTACAGCAATACATTTTATGATATGGCAGCACAATAGATTAGCTGCTTTCCAACTACTTCCCAATGTATTCACAGAAATGTGTTTAGGAAAAACGCCATTGATATAGTGAGCGGATACATCGCCAATCCTTTGTATTAATGTACATACACACACATTTACACGCTGCTCGCAGAAGTAAACAAACGACAGCAAAGATCTGTAAACTTTCAAGCACACACAAGTGTCCACGCTCCCCTCCCTTCATTTTATGTTCCCCTCCAAACGAACTAATAACCGACCGATCCAACAAAACGAAATGTACACACACACACATTTACACGCTGCTCGATAAATAAATAAAGCACAGCAAAGCCAAAATCATTTGATTTCACAACAACAACAAAAACAACAGCGGCATTAACAAACCAATAACAACAGCGGCATGTACAAAAAAAGTCTAAAATATCATGCTCTTAAATATTTATTTCCTTAACTACATAAAACTTTTATATATAGACATATAATTTTTTTAATGTAATTCGAAAGAAAACATATTACCAAAACTGAGTAACATATAAAAATTGCTAAAATATGTTTTAATATTTAAGTAAAAGTGGGTGAAAGTTGACAAACATTTTCTCAAAATTTTGTGCTCCAGATCAACACCCCTACCTTACCGTATAACGTATTCTACGTTAAAAGTACATCCTATAAAAAAAATGTTTTCTTAAAAAAAGTTTATCATTTTACAAAAAGTATCTTTTCTTAAAGATCCGTTTAAATTATCGTAGTTTTCAACGGGCGCCTTAGGTGTGTTGGAACTAACTACTACATATTATATAGCGAAAAGAAATTCGTTCCATCCGGGACGCCTCATGTAATTTTTTTTAAATCTCTAAAATAAGAAAATCGCTCAAAATAAAAGAAAACTATGACTCGGAAAAGGTGCGTCGAAATGAAAAAATCATAATTTGTTTGCTCTATAGGAGGCTCTAAGCACTAAATGCCTTTTAAACGGCATCACTCTCCCTTTTTTTTTGAAATTGCTAAAATTAGAAATTTTCCGAATAAAAAAACCGCTTAAACACTCGTATCAATTTTTGCGTGAATTTATTTTAAGCAAATCGCCAAAATAAGAAAATCACTGACATAAAGAAGTGGTTATAACTCGGAAAAGGTGCATTGTTTTAATACACTTCTTTTAAAAAAAAATCGCTAAAATTTTAATTTTTCAAATAAAAAGTCGCCATCATGGCCATATGCGTTAGCGATGTTTTAAAAAAAGTGACGCCGTATTAAATACATCCATTGGTTATAGTTGCGATTGGCCGCATCGTGTCTAAGTCATGACCATTTTTAATTTTAGCGATTTTCTTATTTTGGCGATTTCTAAGAAAAATTTCTTCCATACGCATTGGACCAGTATATGAAAAACCCTTAGAATACAGTAATAATATTTATTTTTTCGATCCGTTTCCGAGATATAGATATTTTTTCAAATTTTTTTCATATGTTCGATCACAAATGGCGATGGGTTGCCCTGGGTAACCCACCGCCGAGGGTTAAATGTGCAGGGCGCTTACCCATTCCCCATGTGAAATGGGTAATCGTAGTGGGTAATTCTGCATCGGCGATTGTACCTACCCATTCTATTCCCCATTGCCGTGAGGATAATTGGTAATAGTGATGCGTAATTCCCCATTGCCTTGAGTAACTCCCCATTATTTTCCCAGTGCCCTGTGGGTAATGGGTAACCGATCGCCACCAATTCCCCACGGCAATAATTAATAATGGGTTACCCAGAGAAACTCGGAGTAATCCTTTATCCACGAAATACGAACCCTGGCGGAACTTCGTTCCAAAAAAACCAGAAATCTAACTTGGTTGGAATTGAATTTTTTTGGTATCGTTTTAAAGGTAATAGCGTAGGTAAAAAAAATCGGCAAATATTTTTTCATACAAATAGATTTTTTGTCCTCCAAAGCAATTCAAAGTGAGCAATTTGTATGCTAAATAATTTGATTTTTTAGTTTCGTTCATTGAAGGAAAATTGAAGGCCTGATGGAATATATTGTTCAAAAATACATTTGTGGAAGAAATTAAATTATTTTATATTTTTTGGATAGGCAAGAAGCAGTACAAATTTAGTTTTTTTTTATTTCGTATAAATCTTAAAAAAAAATTTTAATTGATTTTTAAAAATTTACATTTTCAAGATGAGTATTTGAAAAATTCTAATTTTTTGATGGCAAAAAAAACATCATAAAATTCGGTGAAATATTTTTTCATCATAAATTAATCTAAACTTTAATCTATTAGAAAAATGCAAAATTTTATATTTAAGCTTTTTAAAAAGTGCTAAAAATTTCTTTGTTACTTATTAGTCAAATATGAATTATTTTGTAGGAGATTATTTTTACGTTAATTAGTTAACAAATATTTGCAAATATCAAGCGCTTTTGATATCCTCTGTCCGATGAACCATTGACGCCTGAAACTGAAACGTAATAAATCAGCCCAAATAAGAATCATTGACTTCTTCTATTTACACACACATTCAGGAATATTTATGAATCACTGACGGAGAGAACAATGCAAAAGTACTGATACACACTTACGAGATAGACTCTCTCGTTGTCCCTCTTTATTTCTCTTGCTCTCAAGAGAGCATAAAGAGTGCAACAAACTCAGCAAACAAACATAGATATATTTGGTACGCAAACACATATGTTATAACATAATAATCATTGTGTCTCAAACATTTAACATTGAATAGCAAACAGAATGTGTTTGGACATAAGCATATTATATTTGCGGCCAGCTCCAAACACACGTTATATTTGCATCCAAACAATTAAAAACGACAAATTTTCGAGAGTTTTACAATTTGTACGGGAGGGAGGTACCAGAATTCGTTATCCGATTTCCTTCAAATTAGGCATACAATTTTCTGCATTGAAAATCTGATACATGGCAAATTTAGGTAAAATCTGTTTATCTGAAAGTGTGTTACGGCAGCCTATACATCTGTCTTACAGATGAAAAAAAGAATGGGTCCGCCATCGATCCAATAAATAACGAAAAAAATGTTTTTCCCAAAGTCTTCTTCGTGATTTGAAAAAATCTTGTTTCGAGCATGTAAAGGGTTTTTCAATAAGAGCGCTACAAAAGTTTTTTCTAATAAAACAAAACCGGTTTTAGATACCAATGAAATTCTTTATTCCTGTGAAAGTACGTTCGATGCCATTTTATATGGAACTCGATTTCTTTTGCTTGGCCACCACGGGCACGCTTGCAGAAGTCCAGACGCTGAATCCAATTTTCGACGGTTTTCAAGCATAAATCGGCCGATACTGCTGCAATTTCACATTCGATATTCGTACGAAGTTCATCAGTCGTCAGTGGCTTGTTGGCATAGACCATAGACTTGACGTAGCCCCACAGGAAATAATCTAACGGCGTCAAATCGCACGACCGAGGCGGCCAATCGACTGGGCCATTTCGTGAGATAACACGTTCACCAAACTTGGTTTCCAATAAATTGATTGTGGCATTCGCTGTGTGGCTTGTGGCGCCGTCCTGTTGGAACCACATGTCCTCCAAGTCCATATTATCCAATTGGGGCCAAAAATATTCGGTTATCATTGAACGGTAGCGATTCGCATTCACAGTAATGTGCCGGTCTTGGTCATCACGGAAGAAGTACGACCCAATGACGCCGCCGGCCCATAAACCGCACCAAACCGTAATTTTTTCGGGATGCAATGATGACTCATGGATTACGTGTGGATTGCTGTCTGATCAGTAACGCATATTTTGCTTATTAACGAAGCCATTCAGCCAGAAATGAGCCTCATCGCTGAAGATTATTTTCCGATGAAAATCCGAATCATTTTCAAGTTGTTGCTCAGCCCAATTCACGAACAGACGACGCTTATGGTGGTCAAGCGGCTTCAGTTCTTGCGTCAATTTGATCTTGTAAGGATGTAGGCCAAGACCTTTTCGCAAAATTCGCCACAACGACGCCACAGAGATGCCCAACGCTTGAGAACGACGTGTGAGAGACACATTTGGGCTTTCTTGAACTGAAGCCTCAGCGGCAGCAATATTCTCGACACTACGGGCACTTCTTTGTCTCACTGGCACGGGAACATTTTTTAGACTGTGCCTGTGGTTTCAAATTTTTCCACTAGACGCTCAAGTGTTGATCTGGTAGGACGATTATGACGACCATAAATTGGACGTAGCGCTCTTAAAGTTGAGGCCACTGACTCCAAATTTCGGTGGTAAATTTTAATAATTTCGACTCGTTGTTGGCTCGCATATTTTTCTATGATGAAATGGCAAACCTTACTGAAGAGAAATGTCAAAAGAGCGGGAAAAAATATGGCGTTGTTTGCTGTCCCTATCGATTTACTTTTGTAGCGTCTCTGTTAAAAACCCCTTTAGTTTCAAAAAAATTCCAAAAATTAATTTTTATCTGAATTGACTAAAGTTTTGTCGTTTTTATTGGTATTTTATATACATAATAAATAAAAATTATTACTTTAAAAAAATATATAAAATCAAACTGTTTTGCGGCTTTAAAAACATACATTTTTTATTTGATACCCAAAATGTATAAAAGTTTCATGAAATAAAAACAAATAATACGAAATAAGAGTTTTTTTTATTATTTCTGTTTTTTTACAGTTTATACATTTATCTACAAGGCAAAAATAAGAACAACTCCTTATCTGCTGCTATTGGAAAAATGTTTTTGAAAACACTTTTGGTTTCTGCGTAGAATAATAATCAATGTTGATGAGATGCTATTTTTTGATAAGGTGGCGTACAAATATATTCTTCATGTAATTTTCATGAAATTTGTCGCCATAGTTAAATTTTTATAACCAATAATAATTTCTGTTTGTATGGGCGGTGGGCGATGGCCGTGGTCAATTTTGTCGATACTTTGAAATACTATTTTTTTGAAAGGCCGACTCCTTCCATTTTTGTCCCATCGATGTACTGGAACCAGGCATTGTGCGTCTGTCCCACTGACACCTCTCTACATTTTTTTTTTGTTACACTTCCTTAATGTGGAATTGGGTAAATTTCAATATGAAGGATTCATTCTCAGTTTCGCATGGCTGCGTTCTTTGTAAGACGATTCAAATAACAAATCGCTAACACGTCCATTTGTGTTAGCGATGCTTTAAACAAAATTGATGCCGTATTAAATACCGTTGGAGGTGCAATGGGTAGTGTGCGCGGTTCTTGTACATGAGATCCTGGGTTCGAACCCTGCTCTGACCACCTTAAAATTCCATTCGGCGGCGGTCACCTCGGATAGTGACGGCGACACAATCGAGTATATAGCCATGAAAAAGCTTCACAAAATACCGTTCGGAATCGGTGTAAAACTGTAGGTCCCAATCAGTGAGTGAAAACTGGAAAGCACACAGCTCAGTGATTGTGAGAAGTTCTCCCCTGCCCCTTCATGGGATGTAATGGGAAACCATTTATTTATTTAAATACATCCGTTGGTTATAGTTGCGATTGGCCGCACCGTTTCCAAGTCAAGACCATTTGTATTTTCTTGGTTGTCATCTTTTCCTGCTTCCATGGGGTACGTTTTCGAAACCGTTTCGCACTGGCTCATCTTCATCCATTCTTATAACATCACCTAGCCAACGCAATTGGCGTATCTTGATCCGCCAAACTATGTCCACGTCGGAATACAAACTACATAGCTCCTGCTTCCAATGACGTTTTTTTTTGTTTATCTTGCATAGTAGATTCTCTGAAGTAAAATATCTTCGTAACCAGCCTATAAGTGAAGAAGTAGCAGTCACCGAAAGCGTCAACAGCATCAAATTGGACGCCATTGACACCCTGCAACACCAAGTGTGTTTACACAAGACTGCAATATTCGGAAAGCCTTCCTCCACCTCTGCAAATGGCTGGTACATTTTAAAATCATCAGAATAATACGTTAAAAGATGTGTTATTATTACCGTGGTTTTTCCAATCGGCCCCAATGTGCGGTGCCACATGCCGTACAATCCGAGCACAATTCAATTATAATTAAATCTTGCGTGAATTATGTTACACCTTCATATTTGGTAAATTGGAAAATTGTAATTCTCGTCTGGTTGTTAAGCCACAAAAATATAAAATTTTCTTCATCATCACCATCTCTGATTAATCTACCGCTAACGCCAGCTATCAGTTATGGCTGTCAGTTAATTTTTTTTTTTTTTTTTTTGAATTTGAGTTTTTTAACTGTAGGTGGGCTCTAAACAGACACAGCGATAATGACCCTTAAATACACTTTATTTTCCGGTTTCTCGGTGACTGTGTGTATAATCCTTAACAGTTTATTTTTCAAATACAAAATACTTATTTACCGCCAGAAACCAACGTGTTCGTAAGGGATAATTTCATAGTCTCCCCTTATTTTATTAAAAACAACTGAGTCTGAAATGAAACACAATTAAACTACATCACTCGTATACTTTTATATTACATCGACTGAACACAATTCCCCTTTCTATATCAAAAACCAGGGAAATGTATACCGCGCTTCGTGCTGCTTGAAGGAAATAATTTACTGGTACGTTGACTGTACGAGTGTATTGCACGTTATTTGAATCCCCGGCACTACTTGTAGCCACTGCATGAACTTTAAAGTGACACACGTAGCGTCCTTCACTACTAGCATTTTGCCGGGAATTCATTTAAAATAAATGTGTGTCTCTGTTTCTTTACTTATCCCTTTACATATTTTCCTATACTCGGTACGTTGGAATGACGTAGTGGTTGAGGGATAGGACAAGAAACAAAACTTATAAAAAAATATACAAAAATAAGCTGCAAAGTGACAAGATACCACTTACACTAACAGAAGGAAATAAAGAAATGCCACACATTGATACAGAAAGACTTGCATGTGTTTGTGTGTTATTGTACGCAAATGCATATGAATATAGAATAGATTTCCCTTTTGTAAACAGGAGTATCCCGATGCAGTTTATACGAATAATCCAGGATTGACAACCATTTAGGGTTGAAATTGAATTTGGAGCTTGGAAGACGAAACTCAAAAACCAGAAAATTGAATGTGGATTTTGTGAAAAATAAAGTTCAAATTCGATTTCTTTTAATTCAAATATTTAGTATATAAAGGGTGTCCCAACAAGAACGCAATTTTTAAATCTGGCAACATTCGAAGTGTCATTGTTTGACATTTGAACAATTGTTATTGTTTGCTAGTAGAAGGTACGAGGTTAGTAAAAATGGAGCGCTACACGAATTAATTGATTAATTAATTGGGTATTGGAGAGACAACATGAAAATGCTGATTTTGCCGCTAAAATCAAATCATCAAATCATCTTCTTGGCTTCGTCAATTGTCGCATTTGGGGTGAGGAAAATCCTCGAGTGATTCACGAGAAGCAAATGCATCCTCAACGTGTCACTGTGTGGTGTGGTTTTTGGGCTGGAGGAATCATTGGACCTTTTTTTTATGAAAATGAGGCAGGTCAAGCGCAAACAATCAATGGTGTTCGGTATCGTGAAATGATAACCAGTTTTTTCTTGCCTCGAATTGAAGAAGTGAATGTGGAGGGCATGTAGTTCCAACAAGGCGGCGCCACATGTCATACAGCCAGAGAAACAATTCGATTGCTGCATCAGTCATTTTAAAAATTGCGCTCTTGTTGGGACACCCTTTATATTTAGGTATTGGATATTGCACGAGGTGCAATATAAAAGCTTCTTTAGGAGTGATAAAAATATGTCAAATCATAAGAAATACACATTGGAATTTTGTTATTGAATTGATGTGACCAACAGTACTCAAAAGCCATATTGCCATTGAAGGTAACACTTCCAGGTGCCACAATTTACAGTTAAAGTTGGTACAGAAAATTAGGTAACCAATTCTGGCAAATAATTATAAAATTTCCAAACCCAGATTAAACTGCGAAGAACCTAAAAACGTAAAAGGATATCCGAAGGTCATAGGAAGGGTTCTAGTTTTACGGTGGTGCTGGAACAACTGGAATTGTCTAGTGGCCAACCAAGGAACAGTAGTTTAATGACATCTTAGAATCATTAATTTCCTGGGTGGTACTGGAAAACGCCTACGCTTATGTTTGACTGAAAAACATACTTCGAACAGTGGACCAATTCTCGAGAAGGCGTTCAAAACTCTATAACTTTTGATTGGATTGGAATTTTGATACGCGTTCTTTTGTTTGTTTTGTAGGTGGAACTTTAGCCTTTAATTTCTGCTATTAAACTATACATTGGCTTTTTTGATTTGCATTGAATTTTAATTAGCATTACTCTATCTAATGAAAATGCAAAAGACTTACCATTGTTCTCAATGCCAATTCAAATTTTGAATTTGCATTTGCTCAGGCAATACAAATGCAGGTTGTGGAATCGAGTGCCAATTGTAATGAAATATAGGAATGCTTTTGTTATTTTAAATTTCTTTGACTGCTGGAAATTCTGTTTTTAAAGTATTTTATATATAGAGGTTTGTGACTTCAATTGTTGCTGCCTCGTAGTACTTTCAAATTCATAAACCTATACTGTATAAAATATTTGAAAACCAAAAGTGCTAGATATGAAGGAAATGTTTTGAAACTAAGTAAATTTTCCAATAGTGCAATAGTACTGGATTTTTTTTGAATTTGTATTTCGAAAGGATTTTAAAATTAAACTACAAGTCATAATTGTATAATTGTCATATTAAACATAAGAATCGACTGATAAGAAAAAGCTATGGAGGGTTTAATATACATTCTGGTTTTTCGTTGAATTTTAGTATAAAAGTGAAAGGTTGAAACATGCTAAAAACTAAATTTTTGAGAGGGACTGACTGGCAATATAGTTTACTACATAGCGCACATAAAAGTTATCTGATATTGGTTGAAATTCATCAAATTCAGAGAAGTTTTTGTAAAAAATTTCAATGTTGTATTTTAGTAAAAAACTTTTTTTCATTATGTTTTTTTTTTAATATTTCTATATCAATTTTTATTGTAAATTTATAAAATAAATAGTGATTAATTTACTTATTTTTTTTAAATGAAGATCAAATTGTTATCTATCATATGTATGTATATAAAATTCAGTATAACTTAGTGTACTGAAAAACTACTGCATATAAATCAAATAATTTTAGTAAATATTTCTCCTAAATATCCTTGATTTTCATCTTCTAGAAGCTGCTCAACTTCTTCGTCTAATTCAACACGCGAGGCGGATCAATAAGTCCCAGACTTTTTGCATGGAACACAAGTTTTTTTTTTCAAAAAAAAATTATTTTTCAACATAATCTCCTTTTAGCTCAATACACTTAGTCCAACCTTTCTCCAATTTTTGTATCCCTTCCAAAAAATAGAATTTTTCGAGGGCCTTAAAATAGGCATTTCTTTGATCAATAATTTCATCGTTGGAGCTAAATCTCTTTCATTTCCATTTCTTTAGGTTTGGAAATTGTCACTGGGGGCTAAATCCGGAGAATATGGTGGATGAGGTACCAATTCGTAGTCCAATTCATGGAATTTTGCTGTTGAGACTACACACGTGTGCACCCGTAAGTTTATGGTCAATTGAGAGCAAACGCTGCACCCATCTTGCAGACAGCTTTCTTTAACCCAACTGATCATTTAAAATCTAAACCACACTGTCATATAAAATGCCTATGGCATCAACAATCTCACGCACTTTTACACTTCGATCGGTCGACACCATATCGTTGAGTTTTTTCGAAAATTTCGGGTATATTGACATTAATTGGCCGCCCAGAACGTTCAGCGGCATTTGTACTTGTGCGACCACAACGAAAGTCAGTAAACCACTTTTTTACCATTGAAATCGATGGTGCAGAGTCCCCATAGTATTTATCAAGCTTTCGCAAAACATAATGTTCAATGAGCACTCCAAAATCACTTTTTCAATTTTTTAAAAAATGCACGGGGTTGTTTGTTTTGAACAGCTGTTAAACGCAAACTAAATGACGGAACTTGCTCAAAATTTGACACTAGTCTACTAACAGGTGGTACTTGATGGGAGCAGTATTGCATTTCGTATAACTACGAGGGAGGTTCGAAAAGTCACGCACTTATTGATCCACCTAGTAGGTTGTACTACGTGACAAGTTCAGACAAGTCATCAGATGCCTAACTACAGTGCCTAAATTGATGCCATCGGTTGATCATCAATCGTATAGAATATCCAAACTGAATTATGCAATTTACGTAAGCGAATTAGTAACGATCGAAGATCGGTAAATATCAACACACACTGAAAGGTCAATAATTCCAACAATTCAAGAACAACACAAGAACAGACGGCTTTTTTCCTCCATGTTCTTCTTTTCCTCGTGCATACTCACATTGTTGTCGTTGTAGTGCGTTTAGATGAGTTTTAACTATATCACAGAGTTGAATTTTTCTATGGTGTAGATTTTTTGATGACCGGGTTTTAGGTGAAGACATATGCGTGCTTCGTGGCCGTCGGTAGTGCAATGGTAGTGTGCGCGCATCTTGTGCATGAGGACGTGGGTTCGATCCCTACTCTGACCACCTTAAAGTTTCTTTCGACGGCGGTCACCTCGCTTAGTGACGGCGACACTATCGAGTATTTAGCCCTGAAAAGTCTTTTCAAAATACCATTCGGTACCGGTGTAAAACTGTAGGTCCCAATCAGTGAGAGTAAACCTAGAACGCGCACGTGCTTCATGCGTGCTTCATCAAAAACATTGATACACTTACGTGGAAGCATTCCCGGGTTTCGTTCCAAACTTCCGTATACATACGTGAAAACGTGAGCGTCTTTCCTCCCAAACATAATAATATTTAGAAAAAAAATAATTTGTGGTTTCGATATAGATAAATTATTAATTATAATTTTATAATATAAAAATAAATTAATACAAAAAATTAAAATATTTAAACGTCTGTTTTTACATTGAGTTTTATTGAATGAATTTGTTTTTCGTTTTTGTTTTTCTTGAAATGGGAATCTGCTGCTGTGTTGTTTCTCAATTCGTAGTGGTCCCTCACGATTTCGTTTCCCATAAGTTGGTACACAAACAACATACTTCCATTCATATGTACAAAACTAGTTTATGTAACACTAGCGCGGTTTAAATTCTTGTTCTATTTTTCCTTATCGCACCTTGCTGAATGGGGGCTAAATGAAAAAAAAATTAAACAACACTATTATGTTACAACCCACTATTATCAACTACATATATTGTTTACTTTTGCTTTGGTTTGTGTCCAGACTAACTTGCTGTTTCACTTAGGTTGGAAAATTTCTTGATTAATGGGAAGTTTCCTAGGTGGAGAATGTAACCAATATTTAGTACATATTGTAGTTTTGAAACCAATAAAAATTTAATTTAGAAAAGTCAAAGTGAAAGAAGTTTAAAAACAAATTTTTCTTAAATAAGTACCTTTTCTTAAAAAAATTTAATTTTCTCAAAATAAAAATACCTATTCATATTCTTAAACAAAGTACCTTTTCTTAAAAAGAATACCACATCTTAAAGAAGTACCTTTGATTAAAAAAAAATTAAATTTTCATGCAAAAAGTACATTTTCTTAAATGTACATATTCTTACAACACATTCCCTTTTCTTAAAAACCTTAATTTTCTTTAATGAATACCTGTTTTGTGAAACAAAGTAGCTATTCTTGAGAAAAGTACCAACTCTTAGAAATGTACCTATTCTTAAAAAAAAACCAATTTAAAAAAAAAAATTTGGATTTCTTTAAAATATCATTATTCTCAAAAAAAACCAAAAAAAAAAGAGTTCCACCCACCCACTTCTTTTAAAAGTACGTGTTCTTAAAAAAGTACTACTTTGTAAAAAATGCATGCTCTTATGTATTTTTCTTACAGAAAGTACTTCTTCTTAAAAATAGTACATTTTCTTAGAAAGACATTAGCTTTTAATAAAAAAAGTACCTCCCATTAGAAAACGTCCTTTTCGGGAAAACATAATACATATTCTTACAAAAAGGATCTAAAAACATAGTTTTTTTAGAAAATACATTCTACAAAACAAATATTTCTTAAAAAAAAGTTTATCATTTTACAAAAAGTATCTTTTCTTAAAGATTCATTTAAATTATCATATTTTTCAACAGGCTTAAGGCCTAAGGCGTGTTGGAACTAACTAGTACATAATATATAGCGAAAAGAACATCGTTCAAACCGGGTGTCCACTGACACCTCATGTAATTTTTTTTTATTTTTTTTTTTTACTAAAATTCACACATGGTCCCTCGCTCCGATTTTCTCAGTAAAGGCGCTGTCAGACAAAAAGGAGTTTCACATTGCTGCTCTTTTCCGTTGCTTTCCTCAAAATCGTTTCTCACTTTGGTAGCACATATACAGTGAGGAGCAAAATTGTAACAGGTTTTCCATAATGTAAGTTTAAAACTTTAACTTTAGCAGCTAAACTAAAGCACGTTTTTGAATTTTACTTGGATTCTTTCATAATAAGCACTTAAATATACAACAATTGTACATATATGTTTAAAAGAGAGTAATATCTAAAGAAAGTCCAATGTTACAATTACGCACTCTCTTCAATGTTACAATATTTCATTCTCTTCAACTCATTAAAGATTCAGAATCTCAAAGGTAACCATCACGTAGCTCATAAATGTACTATTATTTTTTTAATCGCTCGTTATTGTCCACGTGTTTATCAAAAATGGAAGCTTCTAAAATAATTGAAATCAGAGAATTAATAAAAAAAATAATAATTCTGTTCGGAACATTGCAAAAAAGATAAATCATATGACGATTCAGAGAATAAAATGGATGAAAAATATTAAAACTTCAACTGGTCCTAGACGCTCCAGAAAGAATGACGACCGCACATAAGTGACAAGTGACAATGCAATTTCCCCAGCAAAGTCTCCAAAGATTGGGTGTTAAGACTACAGAGGAGAAACAGAAACAAAATAATATAAAGATTCGTAAAGAATTCGCAGTGGTCTACGAAAACTGTACCGAGACCCACTGGATGAAGGTAGAGTATAAAACTCGACACGTTTTAAATAATAAAAATACAATTGGGCCTTGTGTTTAAGGTTATATGGTCTGACAGGACTAAAATCAATCGATTTGAGTCCAATGACCGTGCTTGATACTGGAACAAAGGTCGAAATACTACTACCGCCAAATGCAGTAAAACAAACCATGAAACATGGTGGTGGATCCATACTGGTATGGGGATGTATTAAGAAAAATGGCGTAGGTCCTCTGGTTAAAATTTAACGGGTTATGAAAAACGAGCAATATCTTTCAGTTCTTCAACATCATTTCCCAGCTGCTATAAAAAATGGGTCTTGCTACTAAAAGAGTTATTTTTCAGCATGACAACGACCGAAAAGATTCGCTTAAAATCATTAAAAATTGGTTAAAAAGTCAACAATTTTCATCCATGGAGTTGCCAGCGCAGTCACCGGACTTAAACCCTATCGAAAACTTTTGGATTTACATAAAATCTCAGCTCGCCAAGTACCCAGATGTTCCAAAAGGCGTAAACAAGCTGAGTGATAGAGTAAAAGAAGCTTGGGGGCGATTCCTGTGGAAATGACGGCAATATTTTGCAACAACATACAAACTCTTAAAAAAACCAAAGGCCACTAAACAAAATATTGAATCAGAAAACAAATAAACTAACATAAAACCAGAGTACAAAATTGTAACATTTGTATAACTTTACATAATTTAATGTTCACTTTCTCTATATCATTTTAGAATTAAAATTGTTAATTAATTTTGTATTTATACACGAGAGAACAATAACTTGATTTTTTTCCTGTTTGTTTTCAATCATAACTTAAAATATATAAATTTATTTCCAAACTGTGATGAACCTGTTACAATTTTGCTCGTCACTGTATTTACGAAGCCATACACAAAACCCAAAGCAACACCACAAACCATTTAGCCGTCCTAAACATTATTTATTTATTTTTATCTGATCAGAAAAATTTTCTACTAACACGAGTACAGGGTGTTTTCTTTGTTCCAGTTTTGTATGTCTTTTGACCCGCATTTCGGTTTGGTTGACATTTGTCAGTTTTTATTTGACAGTTGTGCAGAGCGTCGATAACAATTTATTATGGAGCATCTAACGCACCAACAACGTGTTGAAGTTATTAAAACACTTTATCTAAATAATCGTTTAATTGATTTGATTTAAATAATGTGCCGAGCAAGTCAACTATTCAGCGTATTGTAAAGAATTTTGAAACTTTGTATACACTGGGAGATAAAGTGAAGTCCGACCGAAATCGCTGCGTACGTACAGCACAAAATATTGCTGCAGTAGGAGACAATGTTGATGAAGACCAGACACGTCAATTAGACACCGTGCACAAGATTTTCAATAGTTGTCCTCAACTTTATTCAAAATTCTCAAAAAAGATTTTCATTTATACCCGTATAAAATTAAACTGGCCCAACAACTAGTGGAACATGACCATATGCGCAGACTGGAGTGCAGTGTAAAGGTTCAAAAACATATCGGCCGGGAACATAAAAACACCCTGCACAACCTGTTTTCACTGCATACTTAACCGATCAAGCGCTACTGATATCCTGTGTCCGATGAACCATTGACGACTGAATGCATGAAACTAAAAAGCAAGACAACAGCCAAAATAAGAAACGGTCATTTCATCTGCCACTTACACACATTAAGGAATATTTATGTGAGTCACTGGCATCAAGAACAGCGCAATATAGTTACACACTTCCAACCAAGGCTGTGAATAATCTGTCTTTGTCCCTCTTTTATCCTTTTACTCTACAGAGAGGATAGACAGTGCAACCAACACAGCTGTATTTGTATCATAAGCACATATATATTTGGATCTCAAACACATATATTACAACATTTTAATCATTGTGTCTCCATACAAGTAGTATTGAATATCCAGTACGATGTGTTTGGACAAAAGTTTAAAATATTTGCGACAGGCTTCAAACCCCCGATATATTTGCATAAAAACAACGAATAAACTCAGATTTTTTAGCGTGTATAAATTAACGGAATGTTAAAGTATTACCCGTTTATGTGGATAGTGGTTATATGCTCAATTACCGAGTCCAACCTAGAGCCCAAATTCAAGCGATTTTTCCTGCCAGCTGCAGTGGATGTCACAGTTCTTCATCGTTGTAGACCCATTTCCTGTCTGCCTCATTTTCAGGATCGCAGCCTTTTCATTGTGGGAGCATCTGTCGGTTGGATACTGTCGTCGGATCTTTGTAAGGCTCTTATATTATTCCAGGTGTGTAACTTTAAATTCAAATAAATAAAGAGTTTCCCATTACATCCCATGAAGGAACTAGCGAGAGTATTCTCACAACCAGTGACCTATGCGTTTTCAAATTTTTATACCCACAGATTGCGACCTACAGTTTTACTCCGATTCCGAACGGAATTTTGAGAAGCTTTTTCATGACTAAATACTCGATAGTGTCGCCGTCATTATGCGAGGTGACCCCCGCCGAAAGAAATTGAAGGTGGTCAGAGCAGGGACCGAACCCCTGATCTTATGTATCAGAGGCGCGCACTCTAACCAGTGCACCACCGACGGCCTCTATTAAATTATTGTCCTTAAAATATTTGCCGGGATTGTCAACGATTAGGTGGTTGTATGTTTTCATTTTCTCTTTTGTATTTTCACTGGCATTTAGAGCGGAGGCATTTGACAAAGCCACATCACCAGGGTTATGTGTTGTGCCTTCTGCGAAAGCTTATATAGTACCCATCCATTGTGTATCAGCTACAGCTCTCTGTGCTTCAGTTGGACCTGGATATTGATTTTTTTAACTGGCTTCGACCAGTAAATTTGGTCTATTCGAATTCTAAGAACAAAAGAAATACCCTAGAATATTGGTTGAACTTCAGTGACAATTATCGCTTGACAACCCCAGATGCTCTGTATTAGTATGGAATTCAGGTTGATTATAAAGAAGCCAATCATGAATATTTTTGTACGGTTCGCCCGCGTCATTTAGTTTTACGGTATCCGACATATGTATGCGAAGTGCGTTCCCGTATACACCACGCAGCAAGGTGTCCAGTAGGGTGTGCCAAAACAATTTTTCTTTTTCTATTTTCATGGTTGCTTATGCTTAATTGGAAAGTTTATAGGGTAAAAAATTTTTGAGATTTTGTCCAGATTTTTCGGAAGAGGTGACCCCTAAACCGCAAGTCGAATTCACTCCAAAAATCGGGTATTTCGTAGGTTTTTTGAATTGTACTTAAACCTCGGTCAATGAACACGAGTTGGTTAGTTTTTAAGTCAGCACTTTTAAAGCAAACCGTCCAAACTTTTATTGTATATGCACAAACCACCAGTTTTTGCTCAATAAGGTAACGTGTTTTAATTTTTTTTTCAAATTCTGGAGGAAATAAATAACGCTTTATAAGTTTTAAAATTTCTATGAAAATTTTTGAATTTGCAGTTACTGTTCCAGAGTTATACCATTTTTAACCATTTTATTCTTTGTATGAAGCTAAAAATATTATAAAGTGTTTGCCATTTTTACATCGGATTTGCTTTAAATTTCTATGAAAATTTAAAACACTAATGATGCACTTTAAATGACGGATAAATGCCAAGCAATTTTGTAGAAAAAAATTTTGAATTTGCAGTTACTGTTTCAGAGTTATGCCATTTTAAAACTCTTTACCCAGTGTATGAAATTAATAATACTATAAACTGTTTGCCATTTTTGCATCGAGTTTGCTTTAAACGAAAATATCTACATGCGCTAAGTAGCGACAAAGAGTTACACACAGAAATAAATGGCCCCAGAAACATATTGCAGGAACCATATATATGTTTTAAAGCAATCATATGTATGGTTCCCGCAATATGTTGCCAAGGCCATTTTTTGCTGCGTAAAATTGTTTGTCGTTACTTACGCATGTAGATGTTTACAATAATACAGTGTTTAAAGCAAATCCGATGAAAAATTACAAACAGTTTATAATATTATTAAGCGAACCACACACTTGTCGATAACTTTGAGCTTGGTTGATAACTTTGTATCTAATTGAGGTATTTGAAAAAAATTTACCAAAAAATGTTGTTAACATGATAGTGATGCGACCAACTTCGATTACGTTTTTATTTGGTATCAAGACGGACGGACTGTAAGCCAACAATAAACATCAACGATACCTGATGTTCATACCTATGAATGACAACTCTGTGGTTCACTTTAGGTTCATACAATGGCTAAAGAGTTTTAAAGTAGCATAACTCTGGAGTAGTAATTGCAAATTCAAAATTTTATTTTAAAAAATTGCTTGGAATTTATCCATCTTCTAAAGTGCATCATTATTATTTTAAATTGTCATAGAAATTTAAAGCAAATCCGATGCAAAAATGGCAAACAGTTTATAATATTATTAGTTTCATACAATGGGTAAACGACTTTAAAATGGTATAACTCTGGAACCGTAAGCGCAAATTCAAAAATTCATTTTACAAAATTGCTTGGAATTTATACACCTTTTATAGTGCATCTTTAGTTTTCAAAATTTTCATAGGTATTTTAAAAAATTTGCGAAAAATATAATATATGGTATCTTATTGAGCAAAATCATTACCAAAACTTGTGGTTTATGCATATACAATAAAAGTTTGGACGTTTTGCTTTAAAAGTATTGACTTACAAACTAAAAAATCGTGTTCATTAACCGATTTTTAAGTAAAATTCAAACAACCTCCGGAATACCCGATTTTTGGGGGAAATTAGACTTGCGCGACCGCT
Organism: Phaonia tiefii; assembly: GCA_963931995.1. Classification (NCBI taxonomy): domain Eukaryota; kingdom Metazoa; phylum Arthropoda; class Insecta; order Diptera; family Muscidae; genus Phaonia; species Phaonia tiefii. Next base: position 82,180,472 of record OZ008369.1, on the reverse strand, counting down.
AAACCTCTTCCGAAAAATCTGAAAAATACTTTACCCTATAAGCTTTCAAACAAAGCTTGAGAAAAAGAATTCTATTGATAGGCTTCTCTAGTGTCCAGTGGGAGAAACAGCAAAACGTCCCTGGTGCATTGAACAGTTAGAACAGTTCAAAACCTATGGAGAACTGTATTTTTGCCTATGGAGAACCAATGGAGAACTGTGTTTTTGTCCTCCTATTGCAAAATCGTATATAAAATCATATGAAATCAATTTACGAACACTCGCAACGTTAGTCGGAGAATCTTCATATGTGTAACTTATTTCCTTGCAGTTTCAAATCCATGGCCATTTTATAGCCCCACAAATCAATGACCTTTCGTTGGTACATCTCTTTTCTAGACCACATACTTAATGTTATTGCATTGTAAAGGAAAGTGTTCAGCTCAAATTGTAACTTGTAAGAAGAAGGACCAACAATATCAAACAAAAGCCATAGAGGCAAAAACTGCTTCGTTTTGTGATTACAATCAACTTCGTTGTTGCTGGTGCTGTTGCGTCCTCGTCTTCTACAGATGACGAGGATGATGATGACGTTGTAAGTAAATAAAATATCTACACAAAAGTTAAACAGATACAATATCACTTTTATTTTGCAACACAATCACACATATCACTATGAAACAAGAGACAATACACGAGTTACGTAGTAACTACACACATGCACACACCAACCAGCCATCCACCTACATTTCATTTCCCCCAGACATGATGCTGATGAAAAGAGCTATGTTTTCTTCGTGCTGCTTGTACAGATGTTTGTTCCGCTTTTTATAATACAGTACAATAGTGTGTGTGGTTGTGTGTGTGTGTGTGTCAGTAGTTGTGACAGGAAGTTGCGAACTGAAGCCACTTACTTCGCTCACTTCCTGATTCGTTTTTATGCACTTTTAAATATTTCTATTGCTTTCTTAGTAGTCCGATTTTTCCATCATTTTTGTATGTTTTCCTGGTGTTTTTTTTTTCTTATCCCTGCCTTCCTCCTTGACATTATGTTCACTACTCCCTTTTGAATACTCGTAACTGTGTGGTTTGTTTGTTTGTAGGCGGCTGCATTGCTGCATATTCCATGAATTTGATAAAAGTGTTTGAGCGACATTGTGCTTCAAGTTGTTGTGGCACCATCGCAAACTCTCCTCAAGTTATTCGAAAGCAACTGAAGTATTCAGCTGAGAAAACATACAAGTTAATAAAAATATAAAGTCTCATGATGAGTGAGTGTCTGCGCTTAGAGAAACAGAAGTTACTCGGTTGTCCTCATCATTTGAGGAATTTACATTAGTAAATGTTGTACATTTCTATGGAGAACTGATTGTGGTGTTTTTTTTATTTCATATTTTTTGAATTTTCTTTAAAATTTAATAAAACTAAATTATATTTGTTTACATTTGTCTCGTTTTAGGTAAGTTACACAAAAAGGATGTTACAAAATTAGCCGTAAGTATGGATATTATAAAATGATTTCAGAACAAATATTTTGGGGGTTTAAAAATTGATTAACATTTTGCTGTTCTTGCCTACAAAACAATTCAAAAGAAAATATGGGCATTTCCATAGAAAGTGCCACCCTATGTCACTTACCATCAGACTCGTAAATTGCTTGTATTTTAGGACCGGGCGCTTCGATTGTTTTCTCTTATTTTACTAAATTTGCTCCTTCTCTTTCAGACGGACAATTGTGTACAATTTAGAGCGGCTTTTACATTTATAAGTTTCAAACGATTTAAAAACTCGCAGTGGTAATCTGTGGGAAATCCTTTGTCCAATACATTTATTCATTTTACTAAACGCGTTCGTTAAATTTTCGAATTTCCCCACGTTTTCTAGGCCCACTGTGCGCTGTTTGAATAAAAATAGTTGGGCATTTTCAAATTTAACTTCGTAAATTCAAGCCGTCGGTGGTGCAATGGCTAGTGTGCGAGGCTCTTGTGCCTGAGAACGTGGATCCCTGCTCTGTCCACCTTAAAATTCCCTTCGACGACGGCCACCTCGCTTAGTGATGGCGACACTATTGGTACGATGAAGACTGTCACACTGCACGCATGGCAATGCTTCAGTCAATTCTAATGCGATCTGCGACTGTCCGGTATAGGGAAAAAAAGAAAGGTGGGAAACCGCTCTTTAGATGTAAGAAACGGCAGTGGAAATATCGCGAGAGAGAGCAAACTGAGATTAAAATAAAGACGAATGAAGCCCCAAAATTCTACCAAAAAACGGAACTACTGGCAGAGAAACTAACATGTGCAGAGCATTTTGGGCATATGCAGAGATCATTTCCCCGCGCTCCGTTTTCGAGAGGAAGTGGGTATTTGGACCGGTCCCGGTTCTCAGCAACTAGCTATCCAGAGAGGCGTAAGTGTAAGAATATCTTCTTATAATAATATAAAATTTGATAAAAATACACATTTTCATTCCCTCAAAGGTTAACACATTTCGTTCCTTTGGAACCGAGTCCTATTAATCTGGAGCCGTTTTACGGTTCTTTTCAAATCGTTTTTCAGTTCTGTTAGAATCGTTTCTTGGCCTTTTCGGAATCGTTTTCGGTTCTTCGGAAACCGTTTTTTGTTCCTTTAAGAACCGTTTTCTGTTCACTTGAACCCGAATTTCGGTCCATTTGGAACCGTTTTCGTTTCTTTTGGAACCGTAGTTCGGTCGGGTTTTGTAAAGAATCGGTTCTGAAAAACCAGTTCCTCGATTATGTGCGATAATACTAATACCAGAGATATCGAATTACGATGAGATAATCGATCACAATTTGGACGACGACGTCGGTTGCACCCCTCCTGACCAAGACGAGGTCAGGGCAGCTAATGCCCGACTAAATAACAACAAAGCCGCAGAAGCCTATAGATTACCGGCGGAGCTATTTAAGGCTGGCGGCGATGACCTGATAAAGTGCCTGCATCAGCTCATTTACAAAATTTGTATACATACCCGGCGAATGGAGTCTCAGTTTACTCTGCACCATATTTAAAAAAGGTGGCCCGAGTCGCTGTGAGTCTCGAAAACATTCCTGCTACGAACGAGAGTGATATAGGTTGGATATACCTGCCTATTTGAATAATATTGTAATAGAATGTTCCAATGTCAAATGAATTGTTTTTATTAATCTTTTACAAGTTTCCTATTGTCAAAGTTAATGAGATGAAATAAAGAGTCTGGATTTCTGAGTTGATTAGATACAACAGAGAGTATCGTCCGAAACCCGGCTACATTAATTCGGCATCGATCACAAGAACCTCTAATTTCGCGAAGCAAGGGCATGTGATTGGAGCCGCGGGTGCATTTGCCAGACACTTTTCTTCCATACTTATTTGGAACATGTGCACCTTGTAATTCAATAAAAATATCAACACTGGATCAAAATATATGCGCTTCATTCTTAAACTAAATCGTGCACGTTTACTGGGACATTATCGCTGACCTCATTGGACCAGACTAGTGTGGCTTTAGGCTTAGAAAATCGACAACTGACAAGATTTCACGCTACGCCAAATCCTTGAGAAGACCCATGAAAAATAAATGGACACCTATCGTATATGAGCCAATCATTTGGCGGCCTTCGATAGCCACATATAAGAGAAACTCTACGAAGCAATGTGTGAGCTTGGTATTCCTGCAAACTCTTATGCCGCTGCAGGATGACCTTGACGAACACAAAATCCGCAGTGCAAATTGGCAAGGATTTTACCGATTCTTTGGAAATTAAGTGAGGCTTCAGTCAAGGCAACACCCTGTCGTGCGATCTCATTTACATCTCAATAAAACCGTCAACAGCAAAAGTCACATGGTGCTAGCGTATGCTGATGATATAGACATCATTGGGCGCCCAATTAGAGAAGTTACTGCGGTGTTTTCGAGAATTGAGTAGGAGTCAGCAAAAGTGGGTCTGACAGTAAATGACGACAAGACAAAATTAGTGGCTGCAATGAGCAGGGCCAGCTATACCAGAGTCTCATACAATCTGTCTTGCTTTATGGCGCAGAATCCTGGGACCTGGCGCAGAATATAGTAAAGGGTATTTCAACAGAGACGCTACAAAAGTAAATCGATAGGGACAGCAAACGACGCCATAATTTTTCCCGCTCTTTTGACATTTCTCTTCAGTAAGGTTTGCCCTTTCATCATGGAAAGATATACGAGCCAACAACGAGTCGAAATTATTAAAATTTACTACCGAAATTTGGAGTCAGTGGCCTCAACTTTAAGAGCGCTACGTCCAATTTATGGTCGTCATAAACGTCCTACCAGATCAACAATTGACCGTCTAGTGGAAAAATTTGAATCCACTGGCACAGTACAAAATGTTCCCGTGCCAGTGAGACAAAGAAGTGCCCGTAGTGTCGAGAATATTGATGCCGCTAAGACTTCAGTTCAAGAAAGCCCAAATGTGCCTCTCACACGTCGTTCTCAAGCGTTGGGCATCTCTGTGACGTCGTTGTGGCGAATTTTGCGAAAAGATCTTGGCCTACATCCTTACAAGATCAAATTGACGCAAGAACTGAAGCCGCTTGACCACCATAAGCGGCGTATGTTCGTGAATTGGGCTGAGCAAGAACTTGAAAATGATTCGGATTTTCATCGGAAAATCATCTTCAGTGATGAGGCTAATTTCTGGCTGAATGGCTTCGTCAATGGGCAAAATATGCGTTATTGGTCAGACAGCAATCCACACGTAATCCATGAGTCATCATTGCATCCCGAAAAAATTACGGTTTGGTGCGGTTTATTGGCCGGCGGCGTGATTGTGTGAATGCGAATCGCTACCGTTCAATGATAACCGAATATTTTTGGCCCCAATTGGATAATATGGACTTGGAGGACACAGCGAATGCCACAATCAATTTATTGGAAACCAAGTTTGGTGAACGTGTTATCTCACGAAATGGCCCAGTCGATTGGCCGCCTCGGTCGTGCGATTTGACGCCGTTAGATTATTTCCTGTGGGGCTACGTCAAGTCTATGGTCTATGACAACAAGCCAGGGACGATTGATGAACTTCGTACGAATATCGAACGTGAAATTGCAGCAGTATCGGCCGATTTATGCTTGAAAACCGTCGAAAATTGGGTTCAGCGTTTGGACTTCTGCAAGCGTGCCTGTGGTGGCCATGCAAAAGAAATCGAGTTCCATACATAATGGCATCGAACGTACTTTCACAGGAATAAAAAATTTCATTGGTATCTAAACCCGGGTTTGTTTTATTTAAAAAAACTTTGTAGCGCTCTTATTGAAAACCCCTTTATATTTGTGTCCAAATACATTGTGTTTGCTATTAAATATAACATGGTTGGGACACATCGATAAATGTATTATAACATATGTCTTTGTGACCCAAATGTGGCTTTGTTTGTTGAAATCTGCTGAAAACAAAAACGTGACAGACACTAACGAAACAAAACGCAGGAAATCTTCTACTCACGAACATTTAAACATTTACATGGTTCCTGCAATATGTTGCTGAGGCAGTTATTTTCCGTCGTGCAGGAGCAGTTGAGATTTTATAATTTTTTCCCGTTCTATTCTCTGAATCATTATATGAGTTATAACACGTTTTATTTTGGAACGTTTCGTACAGAATTATTATCTTTTAATAATATGATTTCATGATTTCAACTACAACCATTTCAATCATTTTTGATCAGCACGTGGACAATAATGAGCCGTCGGTGGTGCAATGGTTAGTGTTCGCGGTTCTTGTACATGCGATCCTGGGTTTGAACCCTGATCTGACCACCTTCAAATTTCTTTCGGCGGCAGTCACCTCGCATAGTGACGGCGACACTATCGAGTATATAGCCATGAAAAACTTCTCAAAATACCGTTCGGAATCGGTGTTAAACTGTAGGTCCCAATCAGTGAGTGAAAACTGGAAAGCGCACAGCTCAGTGATTGTGAGAAGTTCTCCCCGGTCCCTTCATGGGATGTAATGGGAAACCATTTATTTATTTTATTTTAAAAAATACAACAGTAAATTTATGAGATACGTGATGGTTACATTTGAGTTGCTCTATTTTTAAAGAATTGAAGAGTGCAATATTGTAACATTGAAGAGAGTGCGTAATTGTAACATTGGGCTTTGTTCAAATATTACAATCTTTTACATATGTATAATTGTTGTATATTTAAGTGTTCATTATTAAAGTGAAAGCATAATTATAATTCCAAAAAAAAATATTTTAGTTCTAATGTAAAAAGTTTTAAACTTCCATTATGGGAAACCTGTTACAATTTTGCTCGTCACAGTATATATTTACTTTTTGCTTACAGAAAATAATAAGAAATAAAAAATCGTGTAGCAACGAAATCGTGTTATAAAAAAGTATCTTGTAACTCGAGGAATATGTGTGCATTAGGTCATTGTCCTGAGCTCAGGTGATACAATTTCGAACACATTCATAATGGGAATTTTTTGTCCGAACTAAATAGATAATATTTAAAGCAGGAAGCAAACACACGCACTTCAGGTTAATTATTTGAATTATGATACTGTTATTGAAACTTATACTTTGTAGTTGGAGAGTAGAGGAAGAGTTATTCTATGTCCCACTCTGCATAGAACCATGATTTTCACCTGCTTTATTATATTTTACGTTTTCATAAACATAAATTAGCAGAAATATGAATGTATAGGAGATCCCTGCCATTAGATTTCCCCATTTTTATAAAAATTATCAACAACTTTAGTAAATTTATTCAAAGCACTAAAGTTGTTGTTCCCTAAATTATTCGAAATGTGACCATCAGTAATGACCACAATACATTTTATGCAAATCGATATTATTTTGTGTACTTTGACACTTGAGATAACATGTGAAATTTCAACAGTGTATGAGTTTTGGCAGAATTTATATTAAACCTGGCTACACTGAAAAAATAATTGATCACCAGCACAATGAAAAAGTCTCATCAATATTTCTACATAAAGTTGGTGTAAAATATCATTGCCGCAATAAAAATATTCTTTAAATTAAGGATAGTATGTTATCATATGTCTTCATTATCATTGAAATTAAGTTTTTTTTTAACAATTGTGATGAATTTTTGTAGACTTATGTCAAATACAAGATGGCGCAAAGGTAATGTAATAATGTGAATTGCGCACCATTTTGTTAGATATTAAAAATAAAAAGCTATATTTTCAGTTAATGCATGAGCAATTCATGCTAGGATCTTACAAGGTGAGGAACATTTTCTATTTGAAAAATAGTTGGCTTTTGTTGGAATAATAGACAATTCAGTTAAGCACACCCATTGACATGACCAGTTCATTATCAGATGCCTAACTACTGTGCCTGAATTGATGCCATAGGAAGATCATCAATCGTATATATACAAACTGAATTATGCAATTAGTGTCGATCGAAGATACATAAGTACAAACACTCACTGAAAGGTCCATAATTCCAATACAAGAACAGGACGTTTTTTCCTCCATGTACTTGTTTTAGTGTGTCCGTCGGTGGTGCAATAGTGGCTACTCTGACCACCTTGAATTTCACTTCGGTTAGTGACGGCGACACTATCGAATATTTAGCCATGAAAAAGCTTCTAAAAATACCGTTCGGAACAACTGTAAAACCAGGGGTCTCTATGGCACAGCTGATCGAAAAGCCACTAAGGAAATGATGTAGAATGAGAGGCCAAAGAAGACATACAGATTATAGACCATGCAGCAAACTAAGTTTAAAAGTGTTTCATTGATACTAATGACAGCTAAATTATGTTTGCGTCGATCGATAAAACGCATTCCCTTTTATTTCTGTCCGTATTATGCCAACCAAAGAGTATAATGGTATAGATGTAGCGGCAGCGAACAAACAAGCAGTTAAGTCGCCAAAGAGTATTGAATTGTATAGTATAGAATAGAAAAAATATTGCCTTTTGTATTGTTTTATGTAATAACATTGTCTAAATGGTGCATTTACATCGAAATATTCTATAAAAAGAATAAGACTCGTTTCGGCTCTTTTACTCAGACTCTCTACATGAGAGCGGAAAAAGAGTGCAATAAGTTCTCTATACTATTCAATACTTTTTGTCGTTGCTCTGTTTATGACAAAACAAAAATAATTATTTCAGTGAGCTAAATATTGTTTTTTATTCAGTTGTATGTCAGCATTCAAACAAGCAGATCGTCGTCGCGCTGTTTATGGCAAAACAAAAACAATTATTTCAGTGATCTAAATATTGCGTTATTTATACTAACAATATTACGTCTAATGTGAAAGCACATGTAAGAAAAAAGAAAGTGCAATAGCAAAAGAGCCTTCGGAACCAAAAATTGTTCTTTTTTTTATTTTCCAATGTAACATTTACCAATGTGTTCATAGAAATCGAACAGGTACCGTGTAACAAAAACATGTTAACATATCGCCCGTGAGTTAGCAATGTTGCAGTATTTTGAGATGAGTTTTTACTATATCACAGAGTTGTATTTTCCTGTGGTATATATTTTTTGATGACTGGGCTAGTGTCAGTTACGATTTGAAGTTTGAATTTTATGTAATGTATCAGAAGTTCATACTACAAGCTTATATGGTCAGGAACATTTTTCTAATTGAAAAATGGTTGGATTTTGTGTTTTCACCAAAAGTTGATTTGAAGATGTAAAACTTATTATGTTAAATTGAAAAAGTTATATTACTCAAATGACCACTTCCCGAGTTGATCCACATTTGTGCTCCTTCTACGGCATTTTTCATTATTACTCTCAAAACATCTGGCTCCAAATTGGCAATGTCTTCTTCAAAGTTAGGTTAAAACTTTTGCAAGAATTGCGGTTTATTGTAGCAAACGCGAGATTTTAAAATGCTTCAAGGGAAGTAGACTGGCGCCGTTGGATCTGGCGATCTGGACGGTCAGTTCAAATCTCCAAAACGGGGATCATTGGGCCGGAAATTGGTGTCTCAAAGCTCTATCATCGCTCGAGTTGTGTGAGCGGTTGCTTCGTCCTGCTGGAACCAACAAATCTCGATATCCAAGGCAGTAACGGTTACGGTGGTTTTATCGGCGCCCTCAAAAAAATAAGGGCAATAATTTTTTCACTGCAAATGTCTCCCCATAAAATCACGTTACAACTCATGAAGAGATTCTTACAACCAGCGAGCTGTGCGCGTTCTAGTTTTACACTCACTGATTGGGACCTATAATTTCGCACCGGTTCCGAAAGGTATTTTTAGAAGCTTTTTCATGGCTAAATACTCGATAGTGACGCCGTCACTAAGCGAGGTGACCGCCATCGAAAGAAATTCAAGGTGGTCAGAGTATGGATCGAACCCACGTCCTCATGCACAAGAGCCGCGCACACTACCATTGCACCCCTGACGGCCAATCACTTTGGGTGGATGTAAAGGCTCTTCTTTCATTTCGTGTGGGTCCTCTATGTCCCACAATTCATATGTTGATTGTTAACACAATCAGTTAAGTGGAAATGGATTTCGTCGCTTATTATGATTTTGAATCTGCAAGCATCCTCTTCTGGCACCAAGTTTAACAGAGCATGGGAATAAGTTAAACTCGCTTAACAGTCAGCAGGGAGCAACTCGGGGACGGTTTGCACTTTTTACTGGAACATCTTCAAGTCTTTTTGAAAAATTCGTTGCAACAAACGTCTGCTGATACCTAATCAGAGTTCGTATTTACCCCCCGCCCCCCATATGTAATGTACGTTCACCCATTACCCACAGGGTATGTGGAAAATAATGAGTAGCTAGCTACCCACGAAAATGAGGAATTATCCATCACGATTACCCACAGTGTTGCCAAGTATTTTTTGAACCTTCCCCCTAAATATTGAAAAATAAACCCCTAAATTGTTCTAGATTTTTTTCAAAAACCCCCAAATTTTTTTTAGGAATTTAAATACGTACAAAACGATTTTCCAAATTTTGTGAAAAAAAATCCTGTGGTGATACACTTCAAAAATTCAATTCAACAAACAAATATAATAATATTTATTTCAATTTAAAAAGCAGGTAAAAAAAAACAATTCAAGGTATAAATATTTTAAATCAAATTAATTACAAAAATATATAAGTAAAAATTCAGTTTATAAAGTAGAAAAATAAACAAAAATAAAATTCAGTAAATATATACATTGATCCGTATATATATGTTTACGTACTACTCGTCACCAAAAGAGTCTAAAATTTCTAAATCTTCTGCAGTTGCAGTGTACATATTGTTAAAAGTGAATAATTTAATCATTTCACTTGTAGGTGTAAAATTATGACATCCATCTTTTAAGGAATATTTAACTCTTAAAATGCTTTCAGCTGTTGAAGTACACATTCGATTTCTTAATTTGTTTTTAGTTATGTTGAACATTGAAAATGCCCTTTCAACAGAAGCATTTGAAAAGGGGAGCGAAAGTAATGCTAATGCCAACTTGCTTATATTTAGGAACTTAGGTTGACCTCCAGCATCTTTTTTTTCTCCAACTTCATGCCAGAATTGTTCAGAATTTGATTGAGAATTGTTCCACTTTATAAGGTGTAGATTGTTCCACTCGTTTATAGTCTCATCAATGTCATTGACTATATTTTTAAAGTGAACGACAACTTCAGTTATGTCGGGTTTATTTGAGTTTTGGGCATTATCAGGCGAAAATAATGAAATTTTTTCCATAATATTAATATTTTCCGGAAGACGTTGGCGGAATTGAGTGCACAGTTGAATGAAAAATTCCCTACAGTTTTCTTTTATTCCAAACAACTCTTGAGAAGGCAGTAATACAGCAACTTGCGTAAATGCATAGCCCATTTGAATGGTCTCGGTATGCATTAAATATTCCGTAAATTCAAAACTTATTATAGAGGACTTATCTTGACCTGCCAATATATCCGGGTGTATAATTCTTTTTAAAATACCAAGGAAACACTCTTTCAAATCGTCGAATAGCTTTAATGGATCGCTATGATCTCCTTGAAATAGGGTATTAAGCCTTATAACGGGTTTTAAAGCATCTTTCAGAAATATAAAGTATAATTTATTTGCATTACTATACATTTCGGATAGAATGCTAGCAGTAAAACATTTTTCGTTAGAAGCTGCAATTTTAAAATGGAGGTCCAAGGCTTCCCATTGTTCCAAAATTTTTTCTATGGCTGCATATCTGGCTAACCACCGTGTGCCACTGAGTTTATTAATTTTAGCCGGGGATTTGTCAGCTATTAGACGATATATCGACGAATACTCCATTTGTCGCTTACTACTGTGGCAAAACCAAGCATTTGTTTCCCGTATTAAAAAATCAATTTCAGGTGGTAAAGACTTTTCTATTGCCTTCTCTGCAGCAAGATGTAATGAATGGCAAATGCACTTGACGGTTATCATATGTGGAACTATATCCTTTAATCTAGTGCTTAAGGAGTTTCTTTTACCTACCATTGAGTTTGCCCCATCCACACCAATACCTAAGAGATTATTGATATTCAATCCATCACTTTTTAATGTAGCCGTTATAATTCCAGTTATAGCCTCTGCAGATCCACTCTCAATACTAATCAACCGGTAAAAATTTGACTCCACTCTTCCAATATTTTTATCAAAGTATTTCACTATCAAACATAAAACTTTTGTTGTGTCTATTGATGTACTTTCATCTATTATCAGGGAATAGTATGTGTTCTCCAACTTTGCCAATAGTTCCTTCATAAATGCTGGGGCAAGAACATACTTTATTAGAGCAGTACATTTAGTTCTATGCAGTTGAATAGAAACTAATGTTTTTGAGTCCTTTCCTATTTGCTTAATCAATTCTCCAAGGTGGTCGATACTCCTTACTGAACAATGCTCTGCTACAAAAGCCGCTAGTTTAAGTTCTGCTATTTTTCGGTCATTTGCTTCGGCTGGACTAAAATATGTTGAAACTGGCACAATATCTTTTTTAGAAGAAACAAATAATTTATGTTTTTTGGTTTTTGCATGAGAAGCCAAATCTTTTCTGTGGGTCTTAAGAATACACTTGCAATATTTACAAAATGCATGTTGATCGTCAGCCAAACATGGTGCAAGCCAATCTAACATTAAAAAACATTAACTACTTTTAGATTTAATTTATTATTTTTTTTGTATTACCTTTGAATTCCTCTTCTTTTTCCCACTCCTTCTTGTATTTCTGATAGTATTTTGTATTTTCCTTTGACATCGTTAACACGCAGCACTCTGGTTTACATTGAAATAAATAAAGTTCATCAACGTGTGAAAACCCGTTTTAATTTGACTTTAGATACACACGGTTGAAAAATTGCGTATTATTGATTGAATATTCACGGTTAAATACGGCATATATCAACTAACGTACAAATCATAGCTTGCCAGTGGTGGTAAGAAATGAGTACTAAATAATTAGTATGTATATGTACTGTACATATTCATAACGAGCAAGTTTAAAAGTTAAACTTTTAAATAAAAGATAGATCTAAATAAACAAATGTAAAATTTAGGTAATAATAAACGTGGCTATACTGGTCAACAAAAATGATGAATATTAACAAAAATATTAGAGAGATTGGCGAGATTTATTTATTGGATCTTAATCATAACTCAATATGAAAGATAATTGTTGTTCTACTAAGAATAATTTCTAATTCATAGTAGAAAAACAATTCTCAAAAGAATTTGTTTTATTTTTTCTGCTTGAAATAAAAAAAATTATATCAAGAGTTTTTATTTGAGTCGTGGCTTAGATCGCTAAAGGGCGCTGACGAGCTTGTAGTGACTTACAATGAAACTGTCATGTGATCGAAACTTAAAAATATTTTTCGCTAATTTTTACAATCGATCTTGTAAGCTCGATTTAAATAATTTTCAAATATTTAAAACAAGCAGATCATATAAAACAATTAAAATTTTTTTTATTCATTACCCCTAAAAATCCCCCCAAGTAAATGTACCCCCCAAAAGTCCCCCCAAACGTGAAAAAAACCCCTAAATTTGGGGGGAAAACCCCCGACTTGGCAACACTGATTACCCATTACTCTCAGGGCAATGGGGAAAATAATGTGTAGCTTCCCACGAAAATGGGGAATTACCCATTACCCTCAGGGTAATGGGGAAAATAATGGGTAGCCCAGGGTAACCATCCCCAATTTTGATCGAAAATATGAAAAAATTAGGAAAAATCTCTATATCTCGGAAACGGAGCATCCAATCGAAAAAGTAACCAATTTTTGATGGTGTCTAAGGTTTTCATAAAGTGGTCCAAGTGATGCCATCTTTGAGGCACCCATTAGTTAAAGCCTCCTAGGCAGGTAAAATTTTTATTATTTTTTCGATTGGACTCACCGTTTTCGAGTTATAGCCACTGGTTTACTTTAGCCATTTTCTTAATTTGGCGATTTTTCGAAATAAAAAATTCTTCCATACGGAATTTGACTACTTTATGAAAACCCCTTAGAAACCGGCAAAAATTGATTATTTTTTCGACCGGTTCCGAGATATAGAGATTTTTCCTAATTTATTCATAGTTTCAATCAAAAATGGGGATTACCCATCGTCGTGGGTAGCTACCCATTATTTTCCCCATTACCCTGAGCGTAATGGGTTATTCCCCATTGTCGTGGGTAGCTACCCATTATTTTCCCCATTTCCCTGAGGGTAATGAGTAATCGTGATGGATAATTCCTCATTTTCGTGGGTAGCTACCCATTATTTTCCCATACCCTGTGGGTAATGGATAAACGATCGCTACCTATTCCCCACGGCAATAATAATGGGTTAGCCTGGGTAACCCAGGGTAACTCATTGCCCACGAAATACGAACCCAGTACCTAATTGTGAGCATTGTAGTCTCTCTTTTTGTGGATTCGCTCTGGCGTCCCCAACCACAGCAGCGATGTTCTGGGACGAACCTACAATACTCGTATGAACCAGTAAGACATACTTTTATTGACTATTTAACAACCTCATGGAGTCAGATGCCTTACACATATTAACTAATCAAACAGCTAAACAAATTTGAACACATACCTCCAACTGGTTCTATCCTTAGCCTTTTCTCGTCAGTTGGTAACACCAAGGATACCTAGGGATTCTCCGGCCTTGTCTTTCCAGTGGAGTCTTGGTCGTCCTCTTTTCCTGCTTCCATCGGGTACGTTATCGAAAACCTTTCATCCTTTGTCAAAACATGGCCTAGCCACAGTTACTGGCCTAATTTGTTTCGACTAGCTATGTCCACGTCAGAATACAAATGATGTAGCTCTTGGTTCCAATGACGTTGGCACTCGCCGTTTTCTTTAACTGAACCATATATCTTACGGAGAATTTTTCTCGAATACTCTCAGGTGATTCTCATGCATTTGCAATAAGACCCAGGTTTCGGAGCCATATGTCAGGACCGGTGAAATGAGAGTCTGGCATAGCTGGACTTTTGTCTGTCGAGAGAGGGCTTTGTTCTTAAACTGCTTGCTATGAACAGCTCTCAAATTTTCAAATTAAAGTGTTCCCAACACTCTGCCCCATTGAAGTAAAACCGGGAGGAGTGCAGAAGTGACACCCTGAACTTTGAGTTTAAGTTATTAATACGTTGGATTGAACAAAAGTGTGATTGTAATTAATGCACCAATTATTTGATTCAATGAAATGTATGTTAACAATTGAATGTACAAAATCATCACGTTAATAACAAGTTTGCATGAAAATGAGTTTTCATAAAATTTATAAAATTATTTCATTAATATAGGCAAGCAAGCACATTTAACTAATGCACACATTTACTTCAACTCAATGTATAACATTCATTAAATTTGCAACAAGTTGGCACCAAACTGATGTCCAATTTACATTAAATTAATGAAAGAATATGAAAACAATTTCACATTAATCCAATGAAATGTGTTGTAGCTTCCGAATTGATGAACGTTTACATCAGGACAATGCACAAATCATAATTTTCATATACGGTTTTCTTTTAGTGTAGCATTATCCCATATATGAGCAGAGGCCAATTGATCTAACTCCACAAAATACAAAGTGGAAAAAAATTTTAAATAAACTTGCGGCTTCTGTGAATTCTCATACAAATCTAATCCGAGGCGCACAAATACTTAATTCATATTCTTACAGAAAGGACCTAAAAATATCCATTTTTTTTAAATACATTGTAAAAAAAATTTTTTTCTCAAAAAAAGTTTATCGTTTTAAAAAAAGTATATTTTCTTAAAGATCCATTTTTAAAAAATTTGTTGATACTAGCCCTCATTTTGCCGGGTAATCCAAGGCCACAAAGACTCTTGGTGTATTTACGAAATCTGACTGGTCATGGATCAACTTCGGAGCAGAGAAACTTAAGCTTCTGATGGACAAGGTGAACATTGCGGTTATGCTGCAAAGTGTTACGCTTTTGTCACACCTCATCTTTTCGGTCTCTAGAGGGCATGTATTAGACTCTTCCTTGAGCCGGATAATGGGATGTCTTTGCTCCCAAGTCGGGTAAAACTAGTCATGTATCTCCTAAGGACATCAGACCAATCATGCTCTCGTCGGCACGGTTGGATCAATAACAGAGGTTAACGACGGTGCACGCATTCCTCATGTTATCCAAGGGCACAAAGGCTCTTGGTGATTTTACGAAATTTGATTGGTCATGGATCAACTACGGACCTGAGACACTGAAGCTTCTGATGGACACTCACTTTCCAAACTGTGGGAAGTTCGGTTACTTCATGATTACATCGTGATGATGGTAAATATGGAGTTTTTAAATATGACAAGATTCAAATCGGATTATTAGTTATTTATTCGAGAAAAAAGCAAGATTCAAATGTTTTAGTTCTCATATCAGTAAAATCTCTAAATTCGTAAAATATGGAGTTAAATCAATTGACACCTGACCAGCTCATATTGCATGTAATTATTTCCTTTATACATATGATACATATTTGTTTTGTGTGCTATTGTTGGTTTTGTGGTATCAAAATTAGATGAATATGAAACATGTATCGCAATTAGCATTGAAAATTATACAAATTATTTACAATCCAGTGTCCACCTGACCCAAATCGGCCTTTTGTTCGGGTAACCACTAAGTTGCAACTATTGTGGTAAATTTGATTACCTTTTTTTGCTACGATAACAATTTTAAATATTTTAGCGGTTTTCGAAATTTGCACTAAAAATATTATAACTTGGAGAATTAAATACAATCGAGGTTAACCACGAAAATGTTTCTGTCACGCTTGCTTGAAATTTTGAGGTTAATAATGTCATGTACGGTTGATTTATGGTCGATTTGTCAAAGGAAAGATTTACGATTTTGCCTAGGGATTTTTGGCTGGCACATTCGTACATTTACACATATTTATATATGTATTTGTATTCGTACGTCTGAAGGTTTGTGCGATGCCTAATGTGTTTATTTGAACGCGATTAAATAAAAATGTATTTGTAATGAAAATATTAGCGGCTGACCGCAAACGTAATATGACATAATGATGACTTAAAGGAGGGGCCACAAGAAATAAATCAATATGACAGCAACATAAATATATTATTTATTGATGCTAATGGAAGGATATGAGAATCTTTGAACGAACTTTACAAAAAACATGTAGCCGCTTTCTTTATTATTGTTTTAGGTTGTAGTAAAAAAAGGTTTCAATTTTGAATTTCATAACTGAAGGGGTTTCAATCGATGCGTATTAAAAGGCTTAGTGCGGGACTGTCAAACATTTTTTTTTGGCGTAGAATACGTCTTACCTTACGGTATAGGGAGTCATGTCAGATTGTTATTGTTGTAATCTTTATTTCATTGATTATGAGGAAACGGCGAGATAACTTTTTTTAAAAATTTTTTTTGTAGGTAAATGAAGATGTTATCTTTCGTTTGATATACATTTCATATTGGTTGATATCTTCCTAATATTTACATTTCTCAAATGAAAATTGTTTAAACACATACACTCAAACATATGTGTGGTGTTTGGTTGAGTGTTTGAGTTTGTAGCGTGGACACAAACTATGCTGCTGTTTCAGTGTGGACACAAACCTTCGGCTGTTGTTTTGATTGATGAAATATTGAAATTTCGTATATTTACTTATGTATTTAAGTGAAACATAATGTTAGATGTTAATTTGAATTTAACATGGATATATAATTATAAAACATATAAATCAAATTGATTTGCGTCTGTTATTTATCATTTATCCTTACTCTTTTAATTTAAAAACATATTTATCCTATTTTTCCTACCAGAAGCTTATGTATATTATCAAAAGTAACTATCAAATAAATAAATTCATTTGCTTATGTTATTTATCATTTATTGTTATATATATGTCTTCTGTCTTATCGGATGGCGTATTCTACGTTAAACTTAATGGCCGTGTCTCTGACACAGCCTGTAGGGACAGACAACTGTCTGCTGTATTTTTTTTTTTTTTGGTTCCGCTTAAGGTCCGGCGGCCGGTGGTTAAAGTTTTCATTTCAGTCTTTTTTTTTTTTGTGAAAAAATATTTAGCTTTTTGCAATCAGTTTTGGGTTAAGCGACGTGTTATGGTGAGTGTATAATGACAAACAAAATTTTCGTATTCTATATTCAGCTTTATTATCTTGTCTGTTTTATTTTTAAACTAAAGACTTTAATGCCCAGTTTCACAGTTGACAATTCTCCATTTAAATGGGCTTTAAATGCCGGTGTTTGTC
This sequence comes from Phaonia tiefii, assembly GCA_963931995.1. Taxonomy (NCBI): domain Eukaryota; kingdom Metazoa; phylum Arthropoda; class Insecta; order Diptera; family Muscidae; genus Phaonia; species Phaonia tiefii. Next base: position 82,162,789 of record OZ008369.1, on the reverse strand, counting down.
ATTTAACTGTCATTCAATATGAACATTTTCTGTCAGCTTTCGAATTGAGCTTTTAAATGACGAGTTTGATTAGATGTTCATTAGATTTATAATATTTTGAAAAACCCTCAGCACAAATATTTTCTAGTTATGTCAGTTCTGCCTGTATAGCTACTACGGACCTGGCAGACGTTTGTGGAAAGTTTTTTTGTGAATTCATCAAGCTACACATTCATGGGCGTAGCAAGGGGGAGTCATGATGATCGCTTGTGAGAAACGACCATATCGGCCCACATTTGTATATAGCCGCCGTACAAAATTTACCCACCAAGCTTGGTATTATTGGCTTTAGAGGTACCAGATATTACCCTCATTCAATAAATTTTGATTCATAAGCTATTCTAAGATTTCTTATTTAGAATATAGGCGATATCGCTCCACGTTTTGTTACAGTCCCAACACAAATTATACCAACCATGATTGGTACAGTCGGCTCCATTACCGGTTTACACGAAATGAGCTACATACGATAAGTTCAAGAATAATCGCCTTTGAAAATGTGATATGAATGTGTCAGTTGCCAAATCGATTAACTCCATCAAAAAATACCTGTAGAAACTTAAATTTTCGCTGGGTTTTCAAATTCCACGTTCATTATAAATGCAAACTGACATTATATATTACTTCACTACAGCTGTATCTATTATATAGTTAAATTCAAAATGAACTGGGTACATTAGTTTAACCCACAGACACTAACATACCAAAATTTTGGGAAAGTGGAGTTAATCGATTTGGCAACTGACACATTCATATATCGGGCCTATTCGGAAATGCAACAACTGTTGCAGATGCTTGTTTGTGGCGCATTTTATTTGCAATTACGGTCTCAAAACACCTGCAAAGTTGTCAGATGTTGCATTTACGAACGTGCTGCGCATCAGTTGCAGAGCAGTGATGCATTTCCGAAAAGGCCCATCGTTTCACAATTTGATATATTTAGCTGACATACAAATGTTTGATACGATCGTCTTTTATTATAAAGAGTACCCATGTTCTGTAACTCTCACAGAGAGAAAATTCTCGCATGGAACATGTGAATTGAAACAGAAAATGCTGAATTAGCACACAAACCAGTTTCTCATATTGAACTGTGTCTGTAACTGTATTTTGTGGGAACTTTCTGTCATCTGAAAATTTGTCTCGCTTCACTGGAAATATCCGAGAAAATCTATGTCTGTACAGTACTCGATCGAGAAACAAATGTTTTCAACTGTAAAATTTACTCCAAAATCAAAACGTTGTGAGAACGACAAAATTTATTAAACCAAAACTGAAAATTTTAACCAAAAATTTAAAAAAAAATTGAAAAAATACCATAATTTTAATTGATCTTAAGAAAAGATACTTTTGTAAAATGCTAAACTTTTTTTTAAGAAATGGAACACATTAAAGCAACATACAGACATTAATAAATTTTTATTTTTAGAAATATTAAGATTTTGTATGGTGGATAACCGATATTTCCAACATGATGGGAGGTTATATTTGCAACAAAAGGGACTCCCAATGGTTTCACCAGCTTCTCGAATAGTTGCTGACATCGTTGTGCAAAATTTACTGGACTCTTATATCGAAATATTGGCTATAAAACCAAAAATTTTAACAAAATATGTAGACAATTTATTTCGTATTGTTTCAGAGGGTGAAATAAATACAATTTTGGATGTTTTTAACAATTTTCACTCCAGTATCAAATTTACAATGGAAAAAGAGTCAAATTCAAAACTTCCCTATTTGGACACATTGGTGGGTGGTCAGAAGAGGGGAAAATTTATTAATTAATTGGTATCAGAAACCAACGTCTTCAGGAAGAATAATCAACTTCCACTCGAAACATCAGAAACGTGTGATTATAAATACGGCGAAAAAATTAATAGAACGCGTTTTGACTATAAGTGTTGTAGAATTCCACAAGGTCAATCAGGAAAGGATAAGAAGCATTCTCAAGGACAACAACTTCCCGAACCATTTTACCAACAGACTGATAAGGCAATTTGAGGAAGGATAAAAGACAGCCTAACAGGGATACCACAGAGGAGTTGAAAATTTACAAATCAATAACCTACATACCTGGAATAACTGATAGGTTGGCAAAGTCAAAAAAATTTGAGAACAAGAATTATAGGATAGCACACAAAACATATAACACAATAGGCAAAATATTTAGTAAAACAAAGGATAGTTTGGACAAATTCGATATGTGTAATATAGTACAAGGTGGCGCAAAAGTAATCCTCCTATCAGAAAATGCTATAAATTTTGCGATTGGCCCCTAATGTCAGTTCTGTTTTGACATTTGTGTAGTAAACACATGTGAAATACACGTTAATAAACAATGTTACGCTACACTGCTCCAGAACGCGGAATATTGCTGACTATTTATTTGACCAATAATCGGTCGGTGACTTTGGCACAACGTGAATTTCGTCGCAGATTTCCTGGCCGTCCAACGCCTACTGGTGAAACAGTGCGACGTTTAGCCGCTCGCCTCGAAGAGACTGGCACAACACGAGATGCTGCCAGACGTGGCAGACCCCGGAGTAGCCGTTCTGCAGAGAATATTGCTGCTGTAGTCGAGGATGTCATGGAAGCGCCGTCGACATCGACCAGACGACGTACCACGCTACAGAGCAATGATCAACGAGTTCTTTTGCCGCAACTTGCTGAATTGCGATTGAAAAACATGTGGTTCCAACAGGACGGTGCAACGGCACACACTGCACGTGCCACAACCGATATGCTGAAGGATGCATTTCCCGGGCGCCTAATCTCCCGTTTTGGCGATTTGCACTGGCCAGCAAGATCGCCTGATTTGACCGCTCCAGACTTCTTTTTGTGGGGCTTTTTGAAGTCGCGGGTTTATGTCAACAAGCCTCAGACTCTTGTAGCTCTTAAAGACAATATCCGTCAATAATGTGAGGACGTATCGCCGGAAGTTTTGGCCAAAGTGATGGAAAATGCCATAAAATGGGCTCAAATGACAATCAACCGTGGCGGCGGCCATTTACATGATGTAAAAAAAATTAAAAGACCAAATAAGAATAATCCACAAGAAGAATCAAAGTTTTTCATTTTGTTTTCAAATTACAGCCAAAAAACATCGGAAGTTTACTTTTGCGCCACCTTGTATATAAAATAGCATTTAAAGGAAATGACAATGAGGTTTGTAACAAAGTATATGTAGGGACTACAAAAAATAAACTAAAGACACGAATTGCAGAACACAAATCAGAACAGAAATACAGGCACATTTCTACACAGAAAACAGCATTAACATCCCATTGTGCTAGTTTAAATCATTACCCAAACTTTGAGGATACAGCGGTTTTAAATAAAGAAAACAATTATAAACGTCGTTATATGTTAGAAATGCTACAAATAATTACTACACCAACATTGAAAAGAATTAGCTAACGGGTCTTCTTAAGATAAGGTACTTCTTTAAGATAAGGTTTTTTTAAGAAAAGCTACTTTGGTTAAGAATATGAATTTTTTTTGAGAAAATTTACCTTTTTGAAGAAACTTTCTTCTTTAAACTTCTTTCACTTTGGGTTTTCTAAATTTACTTTTTCTTGGGTTCAAAACTACAATATATACTAAATATTGGTTACAAGCTTTACCTAGAAAACTTCCCATTAAAGAAGAAATTTCCCAACAAATGTGAGACATCTAGTTAGTCTAGACACAAACCAAAGCAAAAGTACCCAATATAGCCAATAATACTGGGCTGCAGTTTAATAGTGTTTAAAAAAAGTTATTTAATTTTTTTTATTCATTTAGCCCCCGTTCCGCAACGTGCGATAAGGAACTTCGTTCCAATAAATGATGATAACACAGAAGAGATAGTATCGTCGCATAATATTATTTTTCTGTTGACAATAAAGTTTATTTGGCTTATATCTATGTATTATAGGTAATTGATGGGAGGGGATAGAACACACGATTTTAAGCACAACTCGTTAAATATCCATACCTATTTTAGAAGTTATGGGTTCCCAAAGTTCGGATATAAGAGGTGTGGCTATATATATTAAAAACCGTGTAGAGAGACTTGTTTGGCAGTATTTTGACATAATATAAACATAAAAAATGTAAGAGAAATATGTCGTTAACTTGGTTAGTTATCGAAATATCGGCCCAAAAGTTATCGAAAATATTTTTGACATTTCCCGCAAACTTATGTTGAATGTATAAAATTCAACAACATTTTGTGATAGCTCAGTTATCAAACAAACAATTACTTAAAAAAATCGATTTTTATTCACAAAAAATAGCAGAAAGCTTTATAACCCATCCCTGCCTCAGAAATGAAACCCCCTAAGCCAGGCCGAAGGCCTTCCACGAGGAAAACTTTGTAACACAAAAATACTTTGCTGAAGCCAGAGAAGATTTTTCCGTCAATTTCTTGATCACCTACCAAAAAAAAAAGTGATGTTTTGGGGAAAACATGAAATTTGTATATATTTTTTTAGTAACCAACATTCAACAACCCAGTTATCGAAAGAAGTTATTTAATTTTACAGGTTTATCTTCTGTTTTACTATCAGAAAAAAATAATTTCTTTACGCAAAATATAAAATATATATTCGATAACTTTTAAAAATTTCAACAGCGGATATTTCGATAACTAAGCGAGTTGTTGAAAATTGTAATTTAATTTTTTTTGTTTATTTTGCATCATATTTTTAAAACAAAAATTCTGCCGCACAAGTGCGTTTAGACGGGTTTTAATATATAGTAATCCTTGAATATCTGAAATTTGGTGCCCCATAAGTATTATGCTATCCACAAATTTTTTTAGCGAGTGGGGCCTAGAATGGGGGTTTCGTCCGACCACACAGCCACGCAAAAAATTAAATCAGTCGTTGTTCTAACGCTTCCACCTGTACTATTAACATCTTGGCTTGATGCTTTGTTTGCTTAGTTACATTTTTGACAACTGACTGGAATATTCCAATATCAAACGAAATTAGTGGAACTGATTCCAGCTTTGGGTTACAGAGACAGTTGTTACTCATATGGCGAGAAACGGTGGAATTATTTGTGTCACACTTTCTTCATATGAGAAGTTATCACATAAATTACAGAATAAGGGTAGAGGCTACGGGCACAGTTTGGTTGGTTTTGGCCATCAGTGGTGCAATGGTAGTGTGCGCGGATCTTGTACATCAGCTCGTGGGTTTGATCCCTGTTACGAAGATTTCGTTTTAGTGTGGTATATTGATAAGCTATAATCTGCTGCCATAGGAAGAAAGAGGATCGATAGGATCCTAGCTCGAGTGATAAAAGAAACCGTCAATAACGAATAACCGGTTTGCGGTTGATGCGAAAAATTATATTTTCCGATAAAGGTCATAAATTTTCTGAAATGAATTGAATGAAATTGAAATGAGTTGAATTGTATTGAATTGAATGGATTTAAATTGGATTGGATTGGATTGGATTGGATTGGATTGGATTGGATTGGATTGAATTGAATTGAATAGAAGTGAATTGAAATTTTTTAATTTAATTGAGCGCGGCTCTTGTACATGAGAACGTGGGTTCGGTCCCTATTCTGCCCACCTTACATTTCCTTCGACGACGGCCACTTCGCTTAGTGATGGCGAAAGTATCGAGTATTTAGCCATGAAAAAGGTTCTCAAAATACCGTTCGAAACCGGTGGAAAACTGTAGTTCCCAATCGGCGCGTTTAAAACTAGATCGCGCACAACTCACTAGTTGTGACAAGCTCTCCCCAATCCCTGCATGAGATGTAATGAGAAACCATTCTCTCAAGGGGTGGTTTTTTTATTATCAAATTTAGCTTGTGTACTCGTAGCAGTTTCTAAATAATGATACAAATATTACCGCATAGCATCATTTTGAGTTTTATGTTTTTAAATAAACTCCATGCTTATCACTGAATTGGTCTAATTTGGTTCTTCATATAAAACTGTTGAAATATGAGACGGGCAAGTGAGCCAATTTTTATGTCACTTGCAAACACAACTAAACACAGTCTGATATTCGTAATAATTTTGGACTCATTTATTAACTATTTTGTTCAATCACAGTTACGGCTGTGTTACTTAAACTTGAATCACAAATACAAAATGTTCACTTGACTTTTTAATAGATTTAAAAATTTTGCCCGTTATTTTCTTAGTTTCCCTAAAAGAAGTAATTTACATCAAATACAACGTGCGTTTAAACTAAAAACAATATTAATTAAATTTAAAAAAATTAAAAAATGTTTTTCATTAGATTCGCTCAAACTCAATCACAACTAACACACATAATTTTTTTCTAACCTCACGCTCATGCTACATTCACGTGAGCACATAAAAATTTCCTCACTCATGATTCACACCCGACACACGTGATTCACTCGAATTTCTTGCAACTTGTGCACGTCCACTATAAATATTAATCGTCATCAATATTTATTTCAAAAACAAGAAAAAAACATTCCACGATATGCATCTCTTCAATTGTAATGAACCGTCTAATACTGAGCACCACTAAGCGTGTTTAAAGTGTATCACACTCGACAGACAAAGTAAAAAAAAATGAAACAGGAACAAACTTGATGGCAATTGCCGGAAAGTTTGTTGCCATTATTGCTCTCAATTACATTTTGAGGTGTTGAAGAAAATTTTAATTATCCTTCGTCACACGTTGAGAGTGCTCAATAAAATCTTATGGCCCTAAGGACATTTGGCAACACTTCAATGTTCATACATATCAATAGCATTCTATGAAAAACAAACAAATGTCTTCTCCTTCGTTCTCTCCAGGTCTCATGTTAGCTTTAACATCAAAACACTGTGTGATACGCGATTCTGCATCACCATCAAATTAACGTTTTACATAGCAAACTCACTCTTTCATTTACAGATTGAGTACCAGGCAAACAATGCATAATACAACTCAATGAGAATCAGCTCCTTTTTCCCTCTCTCTCACTCACTCCCTCTTTCTCGCTTTTGACGGTTGGGGAAAACTACTATCAAATCTATAAATTTTTTGCAGTGATATATCCTAACTCGAGTTCCATGCAAAATTCCACAGTAGACGGAATTACCATGGTTGGGAAACAAAAATAACGAATATAGTTGAAACTTCTCTCAAATTCGGGACGTAACTATTCATATAGTAATTTTTGATGGCAAGAAATATAATTTTTTCTGTAATTAAATTTATAATTTAATATTGTGCTGATGTTGCTAATTCAAAATATATATAAGTATTTATAGGTTTCCTTGAAATGCATCAATCCACTATGAAACATTAAGAATCGCAATTCTTAAGATCAAATGTTCGTTCGCTTATGTTATTTACTTTCTTACTTAGGTGGCCTCAAACCACCCAGAGAGCCTTACATAATCTCTCTTCAGCTTTACTCCTCCAGTTGGTAACTCCAATCTATCGCAGGCAATCCTGATCTTTCCCGCGAAGTCTTGGTCATCCTATATTCGATGTCCTTCGAGTACGACTTCGAATACCTGTCGCACTGGTATTAGAGTCTGGTATATTAGAGTCTCTCCCGAAGGCCGATATTGTAACGCCAATTTATTATGATAATTTCACTGAGATAGGTGGCCCATTGATGTATTTCAAAAGAAGTTGACTTTTACCCAAAACAATTTTTTTCGGCAGTAATTTTACTTTGAACTTTTCAGAGATTACGTCGATATTATGAACTAAAACAGAAAAGTAAGCCAACTCTCCTACTAAGTGTAAATATAAATGTCACGCACTTTTGTTATAACAGTAACCGTCAGAACCGTCAGATTCCGGTTCTAGAGTTGAGACTCGAAAAATACCTGTTGGTATTTTCTGAAAAAAAAACTTATCTTAAAGAAGTATATTTGCTTAAAAAAAGTAAATTTTCTTGCAAAAAGTACCTTTTCAAAGTACCTTTTCTTAAAAAAAAAATTTTTTTTTAAATAAGTACCTTTCCTTAAAAAAGTAAATATTCTTACAATAAATTGCCTTTTCTTAAAAAGTTACTTTTCTCTAAAGAGTACCTTTTTTGTAAAACAAAATAACTTTTCTTGAGATAAGTACGTGCTCTTAAAAATGTCTTTATTCTTGAAAAAAGGACCAAATCTAAAAAAATTTGCATCTCTTAAAAAAACCCTTTTCTACAAAAAAAAAATACCTTCTCTTAAAAAATACCTTTTTTACAAAATTCCTTTTCTTCAAAGTTCCTTTTCTTAAAAATAAAATAATACCTTTTCTTATCTTTTCTGGAGATAAATAGCCATTCTGAAAATAAGAACATTTTCTTAAACAAAATAACCTTTCCCTAAAAAGTTTACCACTTATTTAAAAAGTACCTGTACTTAAAAAAAGTACTTCTTTGTAAAAAAAATTATACTCTTTGGCTTTTTTCTTCCCAAAAGTACATCTTCTTAAAAATAGTACCTTCTCTTAAAAAACATCAGCTTTTAATAAAGAAAGTACCTCTCTTTAAAAAAGTACTTTTACGGGAAAATATAATGCATACTCTTACAAAAAGGACCTAAAAATATACTTTTTTTAAAAAATACATTCTATAAAAAAAAATTCTTAAAAAAAGTTTATCATTTTACAAAAAGTATATTTTCCTAAAGATCCATTTAAATTATCGTATTATTCAACAGGCGCCTCAGGCGTGTTGGAACTAACTAGTATATAATATATAGCGAAAGGAACTTCGTTCCAACCGGGTGTCCCCTGACACCTCATGTAATGTTTTGTTTGTTTTCGTGATCCATGAACTAATAATACACGCTGAAGAATGCGTATTTTTGGTTTTGTTCGTTTTTCAAAAATATAATACATTTTGTCTCCAAACACATTGTGTTTGCTATTCAATGTAACATGTTTGGGACATAATGATTAATGGGTTACAATATATGTATTTATGAACCCAATGAGGGTTTGTTTGTTGAAAACTGAGAAAAACAAAAGCGTGACAGACAATAAAGAAACAAAAAGTACCCAGTCTCCTATTCACGAAAACAATGCTTGCAAACATGTACATGGTTCCTGCATTAAGTTGGTGGGGCGTTATTTTTTGACGTAGAATACGTCTTACCTTACGGTATGAGGAGTCATGTCAGGTTTTTATTGTTGTAATCTTTATTTCATTGAATTTGAGGAAACGGCTAGATGAATTTTTTTAAAATTTTTTTTGTAGGTAAATGAAGATGTTATCTTTCGTTTGATATACATTTCATATTGGTTGATATCTTCCTAATATTTAAATTTCTCAAATGAAAATTGTTTAAACACATACACTCAAACATATGTGTGGTGTTTGGTTGAGTGTTTTTGGTTGCTCAACATTGCTTAGGAACATGGCAACATGTATCTAGTAAAAAGTGAAACAAACAGTAAGCTAACGTAATAAAGCTTTTTTGCGAAAGCTTCAATAAAGCTGTTGTAACATTAATTTTGAATTGTAAAGCGTAAAGCTTTCACACAACGCTCGAATGCTAATGCGAAGACTCGATAAGGTAAACCTTTTTTAATATTAGGGCGGCCCTCTCAACATTCGCAGAACTTATTTCAATAAAAATATTAATTAAAATACATAAATTAAATTAAGTTTAAAAAAATTGAACATAATATTTTTTTTCTAAACGGACTTGAATCAAATGCCGTTGGTAAATATAAAAATTACAGCAGACAGTTGTCCGATAAGACAGAAAACATATATAACAATAAATGATAAATAATATAAGCAAATGAATTTATTGTTATATATGTTTTCTGTCTTATCGGATGGCGTATTCTACGTTAAACTTAATGGCCGTGTCTCTGACACAGCCTGCAGGGACAATAAATAAATGGTTTCCCATTACATCCCATGAAGGGACTGGGGAGAACTTCTCACAATCACTGAGCTGTGCGCTTTCCAGTTTTCACTCACTGATTGGGACCTACAGTTTTACACCGATTCCGAACGGTAATTTGAGAAGCTTTTTCATGGCTAGATACTCGATAGTGTCGCCGTCACTATGCGAGGTGACCGCCTCCGAAAGAAAATTTGAAGGTGGTCAGAGCCGGGTTCGAACCCAGGATCTCATGTACAAGAGCCGCGCACACTAACCATTGCACCACCGACGGCCACCTCGGACAACTGTCTGCTGTAATTTTTTATTTCAAATTTTTTCAACCATTTTTTTTTTGTTTTAGCTAAAAGGCGAACATACTCGGCAAACATTTGCTTGATCCATATAAGCAGGTTGATATTCTATTTCACATTTTTTTAAATTTAAGTTATGGATTCAAAATATGATATTTCCCCACGTGCGATTTAACACGTTGCATTTCTGTGTACTAAGACCATTTTTTGACCCTCTCTGATGGCTCATTGTGGTCAAATTAGATTAGTTCATGAATTGATGCCTACCCTAATGTCTTTTATAAGTTACCCATGGATATATTTTCTCTATCTCCTACCTGCAAAATAATAGGTGTGAAACCCCCTAGTGCAAACATACTTGACTATGGTCGTCAAAGGGTTAATGTCCAAGCAAAATTATGGGAGATATTCGTCACGCTCGACCTCGTTTTTATCCCAACAGCTACTGCAGTAATCATGAGCTGAGTTTAGTAACCTAAATGAGTGTGTGTCCGTCAAAGAGTCTCCAGTAGGATGTACTGAAAATCTTATTATTTGAAAGTCCCTCTGAAACGATGCATTTTTGGAGAGCTGGTTGGGGGAAACATCATGGCACGTTGTTTTAAATCCATATTGACTACAAAAAAACATGTTTTTTCCCAAAATATATAATTACATGAAACTTCAACCCTCGGTAGAGAATGTACGCATGTGTGTTGCCTCGCATTATCATTCCGGTAGTCAGGTTTTTAATGCGCTAACATTGTCACTAACATTGACATATCCCGTCTGGATGTGGACACCAAGTATTTAGAATTCGGATCATAATTTGCCCATAGAAACATACAATTTTACATCCAGACCATCTGTCGTTCGCCTGGCTGACAACATCCGTATTCAGCATGAGCTTACGTGAAGGAATAAACATACCTTTGTTCTTCAGATATATAAGAACAGGAAATGTCGTCCACGTACCTACAATAACATTCAGATACCTACAATTTCAGATTCGATTTCTGAGTGGGCGTACTCATAGGGAAGGAATTCAGTTTTCATATGGAAAATTCTAGAGAAGATGAGTGGGCATATCTGGAGAACGGCAGGGATGGCGCCGAACATGGGGATGCCGCTCTTGTTGTGGAATCTACATGTTCGATGCCATCCCTACCGTTTTCCAGATGCATCCACCCAACCTCTCCAAGATTCGCATCCAAATAAGAAATGAATTTTCTTTAGAAATAAATTTTATCCATGGTGCATTCAAATTTTGTGGCTGTTGCTTCAATATTTTCCGGGAAAAGCTAAATTTTCTCAGCAGGTTACAAATTAATTTGTTCCTAACTATTCACAATAAGTAAAATGGTTGGTGTCTTTGCTAGTTATAAACGTTTATAACTTCACTCAATTCTAAATCAGATGTAACTAAGAAACTCTACTTTGTTACATCAAAGAGAACGTAAGAAATTAAAATTGTAAACGCATGTTAACTGTGGTCAAATTTAATGGTTTCTGCCCACTGTGCCTCTATGAACTGCAAACATGCATTTATACAAAAAGGAAACTATTTTCACTTCCTATAGACATTGTTTTCAGATTTCTTTTGCTTTTTTTCCACCCTCTCGTTCGGTTTTTGTTGGTACTTTTGCCAGCAACTTTCATTAAAGTACTTATGTCTGATTTTATCAGCTGACGAACATACACAGGAACAGGGAGAACAAACAATGCACACACACATGATGGCATACACAGATGAAAGGAGAACAAATGGGAAGCATAGTCGCCGATAAAGATGCATGTGGAGACGATGCTTTTTTGTAAATTAAAGAAACTTAACTATTATCAAGGGTGTTAAACTCATATATTCGCAACTGCAAGGATATAATGCCATATACACACTTACACATATACAAACGTACAGGATGTGATTGTTTAATTCCGTATGTGAGCGAGTGTGTGTATGTGCGAGGCGGAAGTATAACTCTCTTTCTACTTTGGGGACGCAAGCAGTGCAAAAATTAGGATGGTGGCCATGGTTATAAAGCTAATAGCAGTTGGGCCTTTCTCGGGAAATTAAATTTTTATGAGGCAGGAGAGTTGAGCTGAAAGCACAAACAGCCCCCGCAGTTTTTAAAACAGGAGCAACCAAAGCAAAGCCATTGCTATTGACATGACTTTGGCAATGAGGCATGATGATAATGGTTCAATAAACTTAATGAAATAACATTTTGCCAGCGTTGTTATCGACGTTGTTGTTGTCGACAATGTTATTGTAATAAGTAGACAAAATTAAGATGTTTTCTCTATGGCATTTGTCTTTAAAATATGTTGCTGTCTCACAAAACAAAACGAAAATCCAAATGGTTATTTAGGAGCAAGAATGTCTTTAATATTTCAATTCATTTACTTTAATGTTGATATATTTTAGAATTCAGTAATGGAATTCTGTTAGACTGGCACTTAAATTAAATTCAATTTGTAATCTTGAATCTTAAACACCAAGGTAATTTTGCAAAATATCTCTTCACACTATTGTTATAATGCAATTTCAATTTTAATTTCAATTTTAATTTCAATTTTATTCAAATTAAAATATCTCATGTTTGCCAACTGTTAGGCAGAGAAATCTAAAATCGCTTAATTGGCTTAATTGGCTTAAAAGATTTTCCCTAGCCAGACAAGACTACATCGTTGAACCTTGTCTGTACAACGATAAAACACAATTTATAGACCGATCGTTCACTTTTCGAATTTGTTACCATGAAGCGGAACAAATCCTAGACTCTAGAATTTAAATTAATGGTATTGGAAATTCTTCTGTGCCTTTTTATAGCATTTTCAGGGTAGCTCTGATTATCCGTACAATATTTCTCCCATCGAGTCATTTGATTTCCTTTGCCTTGCCATTTCCTGGCTTCCCAACAATTTTTGAAGCTTGCGAACAAACATTTTCCTGAAGGTATCCCTAAGACAGTGACCGACTTCAGTGGCAATTCCATTGATTATTTTATGTAATGGCTCTTTGAAATGTGGACATGTTCATGCGATACGCATGAAATCTTATCTGCCGCCTATACATTAACATTTTGGTTTTGATTCAAGATATTAACTTTACTTGCCTTATTTACTATATTATCAGAAACGATTAAAATTGGCCCAAAAGTTCAGAAAGCTTGAACATCACAAAAATACTATCCTTTGGCACTCTGTATCACATTTTGAGTAACAACGGCTTGCATTTAAATATAGAATTCTGAAATCCAAATTAATTCTCAACATATATCTGACATCATTAAAATTGCTTTGCAATCGGCCCCACTGTGCGACACTAATTACAGCAGAATTGCAAAATTTAATCCGATTCCTAATCTTTTTAAGGACGTGGTTACGGGTTCTATCTCCCCATGTATCTACCGCAATATTTCCTCGCCAAAATAGATTTCGTAACGGCCATTCGAAGATTATGAAACTACTGATATTGAATACTCAATTATTGATGGATTTGTCACCGGGATGAAAACCAATGGTATTACCTTTGATAAAGTAAATCATCACTTACTTCTTTCAAAATTTAATTCAATTCAATTAAATTCAATTCAATTGAATTTAATGCAATTTAATTCTACTCAATTCAGATTCAATTCAGCTTCATTCAACTCAATTCAGCACAATTCAATTCACGTTAATGCAATTCAATTCAACTCAAATCAGTATAATTCACATCAATTCAATTTAATGCAATACAATTCAATTTAATGCAACTCAATTTCATTCAATTCAATTTAACTCAGTACAATTCAATTCAGTTCAATTCAATTCAAGTCAAGTCAATCCAATTCAACTCAATTCAATTCAAGTCAAGTCAAGTCAAGTCAAGTCAAGTCAAGTCAAGTCAAGTCAAGTCAAGTCAAGTCAAGTCAAGTCAAGTCAAGTCAAGTCAAGTCAAGTCAAGTCAAGTCAAGTCAAGTCAAGTCAAGTCAAGTCAAGTCAAGTCAAGTCAAGTCAAGTCAAGTCAAGTCAAGTCAAGTCAAGTCAAGTCAAGTCAAGTCAAGTCAAGTCAAGTCAAGTCAAGTCAAGTCAAGTCAAGTCAATTTAATTCAAGTCAATTCAGTTTAATTCAACTCAGTTCAATTCCGTTCAACTAAATTCAATTCAGTTCAAATAAATTCAAATCAATTGAATAAAATGCAATTCAAGTCAGTTCAATTTAATTAAATTCAGCTCAATTCAATTCAGTTCAATTCAATTCAATGGAGTACAATTAAAATCAATTCAATTCAGTTACATACTATTCAATTCAATTCAGTACAATTCAAACCAATTCAACTACATTTAATGCAACACAATTCAATTCAACTCAATTTCATACAATTCAATTCAGTTCAGTACAATTCAAATAAATTCAATTCAATTTAATGCAATTCAATTCAATTTGACTCAATTCAGTTCAGTACAATTCAATTCAGTTCAATACAATGCAATTCAAGTCAGTTCAATTCAATTTAATTCAACTCAACTCAGTTCAATTTCATTAACTTAAATTCTATTCAGTTCAATTAAATTCAAATCAATTAAATTAAATTCAAGCTAATTCATTTCAATTCCATTCAATTCAATTCAATTCAGTTCATTCAATTTTATTCAGTTCAGTTCAACTCAAGTCAATTCAATACCATTCAACTGAATGCAATTCAATGCAATCCAACTCAAATCAATGCACTTCAATTCGATTGAATTCCATTCAATTTAACCCAATTCAATTCAATCCAATTCATTTCATTTCAATGCAATTCAATTTAAATTGATTCAATTCAATTCAATTCAGTTCAATTCAATTTAATTCAATTCCATTCAATTTAACCAATTCAATTCAATTCAATACAAATCAATTAAATTCAATTCAATACAACCCAATTCACTTCACTTCAATTCAATCAAATTTTATTCAGTTCAGTTTAATTCAATTCAATTCGATTGGATTCGAATAAATTCAATTCAATTCAGATCCATTGAAATATATTGAATTAAATGAAATTCAGTTCAATTCAATTAATTCAATTCAGTTCAATGAAATTCAACTCAATTCATTTCAATTCAATTAAACTCAATTCAATTCAATTCAATTTAATTCAATTCAATCTAATTCAACTCAACTCAGTTCAATTTCTTTCAATGAAATTCTATTCAATTCAATTAAATTCAAATGAATTCAATTACATTCAATGCAAGTCAATTCGATTCAACTTTATTCAGTTCAGTACAACTCAATTCAATTCAATACCATTCAACTCAATGCAATTCAATGCAATCCAACTCAATCCAATTCAATTCATTTCGATTCAATTCCATTCAATTCAACTCAATGCATTTCATTTCATTTCAATGCAAATCAATGTAATTCAATTCAATTCAATTCAATTCAATTCAATGCAACTCAATTCAGTTCAATTCAATTTATTTCATTTCATTTCAAGTCAATTCAATTCAATACAATTCAATTCAAACAACCCAATTCAATTCAGTTCACTTCAATTCAATTCAATTCAATTTTATTCAGTTCAGTTTCATTCAATTCAATTCGATTCGATTCGAATCAATTCTGTTCAATTCGATTCGAATCAATTCAGTTCAATTCGATTCAATTCAATTCAATTCAATTCAAGTCAATTCAATTCAATTAAATCCATACCTTTCCATTCAATTCAGTAAAATTCAATTTAATTCAATTCATTTCAGTTTAATTCAATTCAATTCCATACCTTTCCAATCAATTCAGTTCAATTCAATTCAATTTAATTCAATTCAATTCAATTCATTTCAATTCAAGTACATTATTAGATAAGTATATATTCGCGGGGGAAATAATGAAATGTAAATGAAATTACATATATTGTAAATCAATACAGACGAAAAAAAAATCATTTTATTGCAGTTCAATTCAATTTAATTCAATTCAAGTCAAATCCACTCAATTCTGTTCAGTTCAATTCGTTTTAATTCAATTCCATACCATTCCATTCAATTCAATTCAATTCAATGCAGTTCAAACCAATTCAATTCATTTCAATTTAATTCCATTCAATTCAAATCAGAAAATTTATGAGTTTCATAGGAAAATATAATTTTTCGCATAAACCTGGTACCGGTTATTCGTTACTGACGGTTTTTTATCGCTTTAGTTAGGATCCTATCGATCCTCTTTCTTCATATAGCAGCAGATTATCGCTTATCAATCTAGCACACTAAACGGAAAGCTTCGTAACAGGAATGAAAATGTTTGTCGCTACAGCAATGTTTGTCATGAAAAGTGAGCTATCGCACAGTTACATCTCCGCAATGAAAATATTTTCATTAAGTGAAAATGCTTCGTCACTGTCACAAAATTCAAATATATAAATAAAGTATTGACAAACGTTTAAGATAAGCAAAATACGCAAAAGGTATTATCTTAAGGTAATATTTTTAATTATTTCAATTGTTGTCACCAGAAGCACAATAATTTAATTGTGTTCATTGTTTTGCTGCAGCAACACAACAGCGAACAATCAACAAAATCTTCCATGACTTGATTCGTTGCAGTAACGACATAATCCTAAGATTTATACAACTTCTCAAGAAAAGATTGTAATTATAAGAATATTAACGAAATATTTTTTTTTTTTTGAATTTTAATTTTATGACGTTGGTTTGAAATATTTTGTCTATCAGTGTATTGTGTCTTAAACTTCAATATTATAATTTTACGCTTTTAAGTAGAGAGCTAATAAATTCGACAGTTTGTTTGAATTAAACTCAGTTTTACTCAAGAACCAATATGATCTTTTACTCAGGATTTATCCCTTCAGTTAACAGTTTACTGTGCACAAGTTATCAGTAAAATTTACGACATTTTAACACATTTCACAAAGTACTTTTACGTAAAAAATATTTTCATTTAACCACTGAGTTGCAGTGACAAAGTAAAAGGGAAACTTGCACAAGGTATGCGCACGAAAAACTTCATGCATGATGAAATTTTGAGGTATGCATAGGGATTAACAAAAATTGCATGGCAGTAATTCTGTGTTTTGAAATAAAATGTATTGTATGAAAGTTTAGAGATAATCTGTATTTCCTGCAAAAGGACATGAATAATATTAATAGGAATTTATACATGGAAATTACCTACATATTAAAATGTGTGTTGGAATAAAAAACTGGACTGGTCTAGCTCCCATTCAACAAGTGGACGACTACATATTCAGTGAGCTTCTCAATGATTTTAAGACGCTTCAAGGTATTCTAAAATTCTTTTGAGAACATGTTAAAATACTGAAGCCATGTGATTAAAAGTGTACACATTTTTTTCTTGCGCAAACCGTGTACTTATTTTTCTGAAAACTATTTTAACTGAAATTCTTTCCTTTGTGTACTTAAAACATATTTTTATAGCTGGGATTTTTTAACGATTCGACAAAGGATATAAAAATATAGCCGGAGCATAAGAGAACAAACGGAACAACAGTAGATAACGTGTAGTTTTTTTCGAATTTTCGTAGCAATAAAAAACACAAAGTAAATATTTTTCGTTACGACCAAGCTCGTTTTGCTTTTGACTTTAGAGGGGAAGAAATCCTTTAAGGAATTCAAGGATTTTCTCTGCGTTGACAAGCAATAAAGGGAGAGAAACGTTTACCTGTAAGAGTTATGTCTTTCTGGTCAAGATAACACAAAGCTAAAATGTTAACAAAATTGCTCAATAACAATAAATTCAGGTCGTCATCTATTTTTTTTTTTTATTTTTATATATTTTTTTTTTTTTTTTTGAAACAAATTGCAATGAAGTATTTTCTAAATCACAGCAGTTGTTTAAAAGAGACATAATGTGCTAAAACAATGTTTCGGTTTAGAGTGGGTAAGTTTAACAATTACCGACGTGTCCTTGCGATTGGTTTCTTTGTATAGTATCACATATTGCATCATTGTAACACACACTCATATACAAACCTAATTATGTGCAGCTTAATTTTTAGTTTGATAGTGAATAAATAAGAGTTGTTAAAAGTGACAGCTCATATCTGCGTGCACACCACCAACACGATTAAATTTCTGTAAAAATTAAATTGAATCTGCAACTCTACGAGAACTCAATAGGACAAGATGAACCTGGACGGAAAAGCATTCTGTTCTTGTATTTTAATTGTTGACCTTTCAGGGTGTGTTGGTAATACTTAGGGATCTTTGATTGACATTAATTCGCAAATGTAAATTGGATTGATGATCAACCGGTGGTATCACTTCAGGCAGAGTAGTTAGCCATCTGATGATGAGCGTGTGACAAAGTTCGAAACTAGTCAAGGCAGTGCGTGTGCTTAACTGAATTGTCTAGTATTCCAACAAACTCCAACCATTTTGCACTTAAGAAAATACTCCTGACCTTGCTTCCTTGTAGTAGGAACTTATGAAACTGAAAAATATTTAGCTCACAATATTTACTAACCACCATAAAGTTTTGACTCCATTTTTAAATTATATAGGACGAATTTAGCATTTTACACCCTTTTAAATAAAGTGGATGTAAAGGGTGTCTCAGTAAGAATACATTTTTTCATTTTAAAATAAAAACACGTAATTTCCGTCACCTCGCATAGTGACGGCGACACTATCGAGTATCTAGCCATGAAAAAGCTTCTCAAAATACCGTTCGGAATCGGTGTAAAACTGTAGGTCCCAATCAGTGAGTGAAAACTCGAAAGCGCACAGCTCAGTGATTGTGAGAAGTTCTGCCCGGTCCCTTCATGCGGTGTAATGGGAAACCATTTATTTTTTATTTAATTTTTGAGATAGTTGTGAGTTTTTATTGGATTGTAAAGAACACATGTTCCGATTAAGTATGGAATAAAATATCCGTCAAATGGCTGCCACGGCTCTGATGCCAGGGCATTACTCTTTTCATGATCTTTTCTATGATTTTTTCCCAGAGATATGTCTGTATGTCATCGGTGACGCGTTGGAACTCGGATTTGAGCTCAGAAATTTCTTCTGGTTTACTCGCATAAATCCAAGATATCACAAAACCCCAAAGAAAGAAATCGCTCGAAGTTAAATTGACATCAGAATTTCTTGAGATAATTTGTTCTGGAAATCGTTGCTCCAATAAATCGATTGTTTCATGCGCGGTGTGCCAGGTGCCGCCATCTTCCCGAAACCACATATCATCCAGATTCATGCCGTCCAGTTGAGGCAACAAGAACGCAGTTATCATGTTCCTGTAACAAATGCCGTTCACAGTCTCTGCAATTTTAGTCTCATCTGCTTTAAATGGTCTGCTGGTTTGAGCTCCTGAGTATGTTGAATTTTGTACGCATGAAGGTGGAGGTCGCTTGTCAAAATTCTCGGAAATTTGAAGTTGTAAATTGATGTTTTCGGGATTTCGGCGACACTCTCGTTTACAGCAGCAATGTTTTCAAGAAACCGGCCGGTACGTTGACGCACAGTAGTCTTACTATCCATAACTGACTCAGAGTCTTCAAATTTGTTAACCACTCTTCGAATGGTTGACACATTAGGTGCACTTTAGCGACTGAAAGTTCTTTGAATCTGCTAACGGTCTCTGTATAACTTTCCAAATTTTTGTAATAAGTTTTCTCAATTATAACGCGTTGTTCTATCGTAAAGCGCCCCATTTTTATTAATCGGAACAAATATATGTGACAGCTGCCAAATTTCAGAGTTGCCACTTGCACAAAAAAAATCCACTAAATTTAAAAAGCGCATTATTACTGAGACACTCTTTATTTTCGGGTTAAATATAAGTATTTTTTTTGCTTAAATAGAACTTTTGAAAGGGTTACCTGTCAAGGCAACTCTAATACTGCTTTCACATTTTGATATTTTTGATCAGTGTAGTCTGGCAAAACATCATGAGTAGATTCACGCTGGCATAAAGCTACCAAATTACACAAATTTACTTTAAAAACCTATCATCGTTTAGCGCAACTTATAGACGACTTCGCGATTTTAGTGACGCACATAATCGTCTATCTGAACAAGCTATTTAGCGAACTGGGGATAGATCTCACACCACATACTCCCTAAATGATGCAATAACACGAAACACGTCGAAGGAATGTGCGTATTTAAGAGAATATCGCCGCTAGAAACGAAAGTGTTGAAGAAATTTCAAATTAATCCAGTCGGGCAAAACCTACACTCGTATATGATCCAGCTGGTGCAAGAAATAAAGCGACGACACCTTCATATGCATTCGCCATGAAAATGTTGTATTTTTTTTGATGTTTGGATGCAAATATAACGTGTTTATAGCTTGTCGCAAACTTATATTATACTGCTGTACAAACACATTATGGTTGGTATACAATATAACTTGTTTGGGACACAAAAATGAATAAGTTATAATATATGTATTTGTGACTCAAATGTGGCTTTGTTTGTTGAAATCTGCTGGAAACAAAAACAAGACAGACAATAAAGAAACAAAAATCTGTAGGTCTTTTATTCACGAAAACAATGCTTCCAAACATGTACATGATTTCTGCAATATGTTGCTAGGGACATTATTCTTCAGAGCCTTCATATTCTTCGCTTACAGGGCTTTAGAGCAGTTGGAAACTGACCCGAAGTTTTGCAGCAAAATTGTGTTCAGCGATGAGGCTCATTTTTGGCGTAACGGGTTTGTTAGTAAAACAAATTGCAGCACAAGGTGTGAGACCAATCCACAACAGACCCTACAGACTCCATTATATCCAGAAAAATTGATCATTTGTATCACGATGGTGGTATCATGGGATTACTTCAAAAATGAAGCCGAACCTCGCTTCATGGTCAATGGAGAACGTTACCCCACCATGATCAATGATTCTTTGTTCGAAAATATAGATGACATTGATCCGGGCGAGATGTGGTTTCAACAGGATGGCGCTACTTGCCAGACTGCGACCGCAACCATCGACTTATAGAAATTAAAATTTGGCAATAAGTTGATTTCGAGAAATGAACCTGTCAGTTGACCTTCAAGGTCGCACGATTTCACACCTCTTGATTATTTCCTGTGAGGGTACGTGAAGTCACTGGTTTATGCTGGTAAACCAGCAACAACTGATGCTTGGAGGCCACCATTGTTCATGTTATTGTTATTCGTGACATACGGCCAGCAATGCTCGAAAAATTGACCCAAAATTGGACGTCCAGAATGAGTTTCGTCATGAACAGCCGCGGTGGCCATATACCCGAACTCATTTTCAAATGTTTTGATGTATTGATTGATCTTTCGAATGAAAAATATTTTTTAACAAAAATTTAATTCATTGTGTTATTTTTTAAAATTTTAATTTATGTCGGCCTAAAACAACACCCTTTCTTTTTGTAAACAATAGCCCAAGCAACGGTCGAAAAATTATAACGACGAACAATAACATTTATTTCAACATTTATTTCATAAATAAATAATATTTATTTCATGAACTAGCACAATGTGCACAAAAACTGACCCTTTTCGACCCCTCTACGAGATCGTAGAGCCATACAAAAAAACGAATTTTGAGTGGTCGAACCCGTTACGACTCCGTAAAAATATAAAAAATTATATCAGAGGAATTCCGATTTGGTGGATCCATTTTAAACCCGTTACAAGTGTGTAAAAACATAAAATCTTGATCAGTAATTTGCGAATTGACAAATCCGTTTCGAACCCGTTTCGAGTTCGTAGGGACATGAAATACGAACGAGTGGAATTTCGAATTGACGAATGCGTTTCGAACACGTGACTTACTTACTTATCCGGTCTCGAACCCATTACGAGTGCGTAGAAACATACAAAATTAATCAGTGCAATTGCGATTTGGCGGATCCATTGCCGTATCCCGTTACGAGTCCGTAAAAACATGAAAACGCCAAATGCGAGCTTCGAGAACCAAATTTTAATTTGCGATCTTATATTGAGAGCACCAAGCTAGTATTTCGGTTAAAAAGGATGCACGACCCCTGCCCCTCCACCGCCCACCTTTTGGCTCCAGATATTTGTACATAAAAAACTTAATGTCGCACATTCATATCTGAGTTACTCAAACACCAAAACTGAAACAAAGATTAGCTGACAACGAAAATTAGAACGAATACTTTTCTAATCTGCAGAAATGTATCAAAATGAATCCGTAACGAATCCATTTTATTTAAAAAAAAAAACCAACCCGAAACTGATGCGAATATGAAGTTCGTTGCGAGATCGAGACGGATCCGAAAATATACAAAAAACGGACGTAATTACAGACACAAACGGATTCGTTATATTTCCGTTTCGGACAAACTATTCGAAGAAGCGAGACAGTCTAAAATTCGCAACGGATTCATATGCAATACTGGGAGTATACTAGAGAACCAGGAAGTTTGTAGATCAAAAGAGAGCTACTCATAAGTCAAAATGGACTAAATCTAAGGAATGTGTAACTCGTATGGATCCCAAGATTTTCGGACTCAAGTTCAGTTCCCTTTATTCCATTTGGAAACTACATGCTAAAAAATCAGTATTTTTTCCTTGTTTGCATGCAAATATACAGTGTCTTTAGATCTTGTCACAAATATAGTATACTTTAGTACAAACACATTGCGTTTGCTACTCAATATTATATGTTTCTGACACAATGATAAAGACAAAAGGTAATAACTTTGTTTCTGTCTCAGTAATCGGCATAGTTTTTATTTTATTTTACAGGTGTAAAAAAACAGTTGCCCATTACATGCCATGATGGGATTGGGGAGAGCTTCCAACAACCAGTGAGCTGTGCGCTTTGTAGTGTTATACTCACTGATCGGGATCTACAGTTTTGCACAGATTCCGAAAGGTATTTTGCGAAGCTATTTCATGGCTAAATACCCAATAGTGTCGAAGTCACTATGCAAGGTGACCGTCGGCGAAAGAAATTTAAGGTGGTCAGAGCTGGAATAGAATACATGATCTCATGTACAAGAGGCGCACACACCTACCATTGCACGCTAACTAAATTCAAAATTTAATAGTGATCCGTTTTCTTTTTTGAGATTTATCGTGTCGAACACTCACGTATAAGACTAAAGTTTGTATCGGAGGTACCATAATGAGCGTGGCAAAGTC
Source organism: Phaonia tiefii (assembly GCA_963931995.1). NCBI lineage: Eukaryota > Metazoa > Arthropoda > Insecta > Diptera > Muscidae > Phaonia > Phaonia tiefii. The sequence continues at coordinate 82,139,543 of OZ008369.1, read as the reverse complement.
GTTCCTTTTCAAGTATAGAGTTACGGTTACCAAAATTACCAAAACCACAACAGTTGCCAATTTCTTTAAGAGCGGTTATGTTTTAGAGTTGTCGCGACATGCCGGGTCGACCGACATGAATTGCAATTCATTTCCAATTCATTTGAATTGAATTGATTTTGTAAAAAGACCAGTTTAAATAATGCAGAGTAAGAATTACTCTCCATTTGTTATCCAACTCATGTTTTTATATCAAAGGCAGCCAATATTACTCTCGATTTGAAAATAATTTTGGAACGAAGTACCTTATCGCACTTTGCGGAATGGGATGAGATGGGGGATGTGATTTTAAAGAACTTTTTTTAACTACTTTATTACAACCCATTATTATCAACTATATTGGGTACTTTTGGTTTGGTTTGGTTTAAGGGGTAGTTTTCTAGGTGTAGCCTGTTTATTACACATTGCAGTTTTGAACAGAATAAAAAGTAAATTTAGAAAAGCCAAAGTGAAAAAAGTTTAAAGAAATAATATTTTCTTAAATAAGTGATTCTTTTTAAAAAAACGTACATTTTCTAAAAAAAAAATACCTATTCATATTCTTCAGCATAGTAACTTTTCTAAAAAAACATGCCTTATCGTAAAGAAGTACATTTGCTTAAAAAAGTAAATGTAGCTTTTCTTAAAAAAAAGGATTTTTAAAAAAAAGTACCTTTTCTTAAAAAAGTACATTATCTTACAACAAATTGTCTGTTCTTAAAAACCTACCTTTCCTTTAAAGAGTATATTTTATGTAAAACAGAATAACTAGTCTTGAGATAAGTACCTACTCTTAAATTTGTATCTGTTCTTGCAAAAAAGACCAATTCTAAAAAAACTTTTCTTATAAAAAATGCCTTCTCTTGAAAAAAAAACCATTCTCTTATAAAAATTCCTTTTCTTGAAAGTACATTTTCTTAAAAACAAAATTACAACTTTTCTTGAGATAAGTAGCCTTTATGAAAATACTTAAATTTTCTTAAAAAAATAAACTTTTCCTAAAAAGAGTACCACTTCTTTAAAAAGTACCTGTTCTTAAAAAAAAGTACTTCTTTGTAAAAACAAAATTCATCCTCTTAGGCTTTTTCTTACAGAAAGTACTTCTTATTAAAAATTGTACCTTTTCTTAAAAAAAATATTACATTTTAATAAAAGAAGTACCTCTCATTGAAGAAATTACATGTTCGGAAAAATATAATACATATTCTTACAGAAAGGACCTAAAAATAAACTTTTTTTTAAAAAAAATATTAAAAAAAGTTTATCATTTTACAAAAAGTATCTTTTCTTAAAGATCCATTTAAATTATAGTACTTTTTCAACAAGCCCTTTAGGTGTGTTGGAACTAACTAGTACATAATATATAGTGAAATGAACTTCGTTCCAACCGGGTGTCCCCTAACACCGTATGTAACATTTTCTAATTGATACAAAATCAACTAAATTCAAATGAATTGCAATTCATTTTGGCAAATTCAATTTGAATTAGGAATGACTTGGAATTTATTTTGCAAATTCATTTGGATTGGAAATGCATTGAAATTCATTTTTGCCAAATTCATTTGAATTGATTAAAATTTCTTAGCACTTTTTTTTTTTTGGTGAAATTAATTAATTTAAAATGTAGCTTATTCGTAATGAATTGAAATAAATAAGTATGATTAATTTACAGCTCTGCAAGGGAGGTTCTCATATTGACCCGTATACCAGGTAGGGTACATAATCTGCAAACTCACCCCGAAGTGTTGCAGTTGCGTGGGTTATCTAAACTTGGTGTAATATCGTAGGTAGACATATTGTACATAGTGGGAAAGGATATTTCTTCTTCTACTAAGTTGTGTCAAGATATATTTATATTCGAACAATTCTTACACATTCTTGGAAAAAATACGAAAAATATTTATTAATACACTATTTCGAAAATTGTATGAAAATTAGTGAAAGGAGTGTGAGATTTCTATTCCCAATAAAATCTCTTATGAAATTTTTATTTTTAAGGTTTTTTTACAAATTGGCCTCTCCTGACCAAGTTTATGCGTGGCATCAGAATTTTTTCCTGTCAGGTAGTTAACAACATTTCATACTAGGATTTTGATTTAAAAAATGTATAAAAATCAACAAACAAAACTTTCGCCAAAGTGGAATATTGCAAATTTTGTTCAAAAGGCAACCAAATTCGGCCAATGCTGGCTGTAAGGTGAATGCCCAAAAAGGTTTTAAATTGCATCTACTAGCTTTGCCTAGACCTTTGATAAAAAAAAAATTGTATACGTATGTAACGTTCTTACAAGAATTTAGGACGTATTGAAAGAACGATGGTATCTCTTCGAAATATTTAATTTGCGTGTTTTTCATTAAAAAATCAATGAGTGTTCGAACCCACGGATGATGTGTTAACACCTTTTTGCTACACGGTACCTGTTCGACTTCTATGAACACATTAGTAAATGTTACATTGGAAAATAAAAAATAATAGTTTTTTTGTATACACCGGGCAATGCTGAACATCAAATGACTCGCTTTGTTTGGCCATAGCAACAACAACGAAACGACCAAACACACAACAACACACATACTTTGTCCGAAGTAGCTGACGTATACGTGTGTCACATAACCACATGTTTGCCATATCAACAGCAACGAAACAGCCAAACACACAACATCACACATTCTTTGTACGAAGTAGCTGACGAATTAGTGTGTCACCATAACGTCGACTGCAAATGAAATTTTGCTTGGCTATGCTTTATATCTCCATTCAACAACAGCAACAGACACATATACATACATACATTATTAGACACAATTTCGTTTGCCTCACCCCTGCCACACCACTCTTTCATTGCTCTCTTGGTCGCTCATTTTTGTTTACCACGTAATTATTCTCTTTCGCAGTCGCAGAAAATCTGGTTTTAGCAGCAGCATAAAATCTGACTTTGATAGATTTAGTCCCTATACGCCGCTATTGATGTTAACACATCAAAAAAAAATAACAAGCCTGTGTTAGATAACACGGGCGCATAGGTCAGACGTAGAATACGTTAGTCATTTTGCAATTAAAATATATGAATTAAATATAATTTTGGATATAACATATATGATATATTGATATAGGAGCGTATACATCGCCAATCCTTTGTATTAAGTACATACACAGACATTTACACGCTGCTCGCAGAAGTAAACAAACGACAGCAAAGATCTGTAAACTTTCAAGCACACACAAGTGTCCACGCTCCCCTCCCTTCATTTTATGTTCCCCTCCAAACGAACTAATAACCGACCGATCCAACAAAACGAAATGTACACACACACACATTTACACGCTGCTCGATAAATAAACAAAGCACAGCAAAGCTAAAATCATTTGATTTCACAACAACAACAAAAACAACAGCGGCATTTACAAACCAACAACAACAGCGGCATGTACAAAAAAAGTCTAAAATATCATGCTCTTAAATATTTATTTCCTTAACTACATAAAACTTTTATATATAGACATATAATTTTTTTAATGTAATTCGAAACAAAACATATTACCAAAACTGAGTAACATATAAAAATTGCTAAAATATGTTTTAATATTTAAGTAAAAGTGGGTGAAAGTTGACAAACATTTTCTCAAAATTTTGTGCTCCAGATCAACACCCCTACCTTACCGTATAACTTATTCTACGTTAAAAAATTAACTTTGAGAAGTTGTCATTACCAAACGGTTTGAACGAATGTAAAAAGTTTTCAAGTTAAATTTTACTGAAGCTGTTTTTTTAGAATTACATTTTGGCTAAAACTGTTGACAACGAGCTAAAAAAAGTCAGTGCAGAATTTACATTTTACACCTTTGATTCCAAATATCTTTGTAATGGTTAGAAACACCTCACACGACTTTGGGAGCTCTTAAGTTGCGCTGCTTACTAGAGTCTCAAAAACAAAAAAAGCTTAGAATCGTCTCTAGCAGTTACATGCCATGAAAGCTTGAATATCACCGACGTTAATTACTGTGGCACCCTGTCGCAAAACGTACGTTGAAACAGTGTGCCTATGAATACCATATCCAGAAAGTCTGACTTGTTGCCTACAAATGCGTTCTAAAACAACCAAACAAAGGGTTTATAAGTTCTCATAATATTACCACTATTTTCATTAACCCTGAATTCCAACAAAAAAGAAAAAATATATTAAATTAAAGAACTTGTTTGTCGACCTTTAGCGCAATCTAGAAATTAATGGTTAGGGTAGAAGAATAAAAACATATGTATTTATCTTTGTGAGGAATTTTGCTTTCTTGCTGATAAACTGCTCAGAAGACATAATAAACATCTTTTATTGTATCCAAACACATTGTGTTTGCTATGCAATATTACGTGTTGGAGACACAATGATTACTCGGTTATAATATACGTTTTTGTGACCCAAATATGTCTTTGTTTGCTGAAAACTGCTGACAATAAAAACGTGAGAGACAACAAAGGAGCCAAAAAGATCTTCAACTCATGTAAACGATGCTTGCAAACATATACATATTTCCTGCAGCATGTTGCTGAGACCGTTTTCTTGTCAGAGTCTAGGTGTGCGATTCCAAGTGGTTCCAGCCGTACAAATCGGTAAAGACGAAGTATACGAGAAGCCCGACTTTACGATATACAATCCGGTATGTAAGTTGTTTGCTGGGCATAGTGCGCCCGTCGGTGGGGTAATACTCCTACTCTGAACACCTTAAATTTCTTTCGAGTACTTAGCCATTAACAAAGCTTTTGAAAAAACTCTTCAAAGTCGGTGGAAAATGTTAGGTCCCAATCAATGAGTGTAAAACTGGAAAGCACACAGCTCACTGATCATGAGAAACTCTACCCAGTTGCTTCGTGGGATGCTATGGGATAATATGTATTTCGAAAATCCCATATTTTTACAATAAGGCAAACAGTTTGTAAAATATATCAAAAATTAAAAAAAAAATACAACACCAAAAATTTGGAAAAAATATATTTAACAAAAGTTTCGACTCTGTTTAGATTCTAACCAGATACCCTAGGAGAATAGCAAATATATTACAGAAATTGCTAAAATTTTGAAAGAATAGAAAACATGTGCCAGTAAACGATAAAGATATGTTTACTATTTCGAAAACACGTTTGCGATTCAAGCAGTTAAATTCTGCTATTACAGCATCCGTTTTTTGATGTTCTTACTACTCCGCGGTTTTGAGTGTATGTAAGGATCTTCCTAACTTGCTGTCTGTGCACTGAATGCGGCTTCATTTATAGGCAAGATTTTTTTCTGCTTGTTCTATATTTTCAAATTATAAGTTGCTGACAAAATTAGTTTGTTAAAGATTTACTTTATCTTCAAATTACTGTGAACCAACTTTTCTCGTCCATGAGTCAAATGAATCAACAAAGACACATAGACGAACAATGGCAATACCATAATTACCTTTGGAAGCACTGGTATAGCCATTTCTTGTTTGTTCATATCAACCAGCTATAGTTTTGAAATTTATCAGCTTAAATCCCTTAACCCCTATTAGGAGAAATGAATGTACTTAGTACTTGTTTGTCCAATATAAAACTCATTAAGCTCTTTATGCTGGTTGAGCAGAATTTTTATTCAAATGTCATCTACTTTATACCCATACACATTACACACTTGAACACACATTCGAGGAATTCTGTGCAATTATCCTTACATATCCTTCTACATGCAAGCACTTTCCCAGCCTTCTTCTACACTCCAACATTGTCCTCAAAGGAACAACACTAAAATTCAATCGCTTATAATTATATGCTCATCTCAAAGTGTCACGTTGGTCGGGTGTGGGTTGGTGGGGAGGTGTACTTATAATTCTATTTGACACCGGTTTTGTTTTGATTGTGTTGGGTCCTTGTGTGACATTAATTTGGTATCATCATATTATGGAAGAGCCTAGCGCCCCATCTACTGCTACTCAGAGCCTTTTCTAATTTGTCTCATATCTCTGTCCCAGTGTCCATCTGACGCGATTGTATCTCTATCTGTTCATCTACTACACCATGTGTATGGCTGTCGAGTCATGTCAGTTGATGGGTTTGTTGAATTCGGTTCGTATGTATGTGCTACTGTGGTCGTTGGCGTTATGGCGGTATTACAGTGCCTAACATTTGCTTACAAATGTTTGCTGTAATAATGGGTTCGTCTAGGCGGGAGTCAATGTCCATGTGCTTATGTATATGTGAATGACCATGCCAATGTTACAGTTATGATTAATAGAGTGGTTCGCTTTCACAGTTATTTTTTTAAAAATTGCGTAACTGTTACACAACCGGTTAGGTATCCAGTTGGAATCTTGACCTTTTGATTCGCGTTGATCACATCAAGTATTCGCAAGGATTCATCCAGATGGCCTTGTAATAGCTTTCACTACCTATCCAGTAATCAGCCTTGAAAAATCTTCCCGAGAATCATGCGCAAATGTGAACATCCCAATTAGTGTGTCTAAAAATATACAACTCACAGCTGGGAGACGCTCTACTCAATTATTTTACTTTTTAATAAAAGAAAACGTTTATACATTTTTATACTTTACCCTTTACAGACTTTTCCACAAGAACAGGAATGCTGGAAAAATAAACGTAAATATATAATAAATGGTTTACATGTTTGGTTAAACTAATATTTATAACAATAGAACATTGGAATGTCATACAAGTAGTTTGTCATGCACATGCAATAATTGCAGAAAAGAAGCACCTTTCGGCATTCAATGAAGTATCTGGACGCTGAAAAATCTGTATTTTTTTGTTGTTTGGATGCAAATATAATCTCTGTCAGGAGCTTGTCGCAAATATATCTAATATACTTGTATCCAAACACATTGTGTTTGCTATTCAATATTACATGTTTGAGATATAGTGATTAATATGTTATAAGATATGTGTTTACGACCCACACATATTTATGTTTGTGATACAAATACAGCTGTGTTTGTTGCACTGTATATGCTCTCTCGAGAGCAAGAGAATAAAAGAGGGACAACGAGAGACTCTATCTTGTAAGTGTGTATCTGTATTTTTATTATTATTCTCTCAGTCAGTGAGTCATAAATATTCCTAAATGTGTGTGTAAATTGCAGTGTTTCTTATTTTGCATATTAGGCGGTGGTTACACGGTACATCTGATGTATAATCATCTTTCTATGTGTTAGTGAATATAAGTGCGTATGCGTCCCACGTACACGATTTGTGTTGACCACCAATCAAATGCAGCAAATCAAAATGATTTGATTTTATCATGATGTATCGTGTAAACGAAATCTGATCGAAAAATCTTCAGTTTATGTTGATTATAGACCCGAGAACATCCGCGGACGCGGTGTCGAAAAAATGGCTGAATGAAGAAAAATGATGTACCGTCTTTGTCAAAGCATCAATCTACACATACACTAAATGAGTGTACATCAGATGTATCGTGTAATCACCGCTTTAGTTTCATGTATTCAGTCGTCAATGGCTCATTGGACAGAGGATATCAAAAGCGCTTGATAAGTGACAAAAGAATAAATGAAGTCTCGGACGGTTAAACGGTTTGCCAGGTTACTTTGGTTTTTGTGTATGAGTTTCGTAAATATGAATGTGTGCTACGAAATTGAGAAACGATTTTGAGGAAAGAAACCGGAATGAAAAACAACGTGAAACCCTTTGTATGTCCGAGCCTTTACTGAGAAAATCGGAACGGCGGACCATTTGTGAAATAAGTATATAAAAACACAACCAATTAATCCACGCTAGGCTTTCATTAACTTGATTTGTATATAAATATCTTGTTTGTATACCAACGCATAGTGATAACCAAGGCATAGTTGAAACCTTCTGAAAAGAAAATCATGAGAGACAACAAAGAAAGGAGAAGCAAAAGAGCAGCAGATTCTCATTTCATGAAAAAACAACAAATAATGCGTTCAATGCAAATAAATGTAAAAAGGGCCGTTTTAAATCTATTAATTTTTTGTATTAATTATTAATAAATGTGGATTTATATCGTTAAACTAAATTACAATAAATAATACATATGTATATATTGAAATCGAAGAATAATTCGTTTCTAAATATTATTATATTTAGGAGAAAATTCACATATGTTTCCACGTAAGTATATGTAGGTTGGGGGAGAAAACACGCGAATGCTTCCACGTACGTATATGAATGTTTGGGATGAAAAACGCATATGTTTCCATGTAAAAGCATACATGTTTGTCAGTAAACATGATACTGTTTGCACTTAAATATAAGTAAGTTTGGGACTTGCAAACATTTGAATGTTTGAAGTGTGTTCCAAACACATACATGGTTCCTGCAGAATATGTTTGGGAGAATATGTTAGAGAGGCCGTTATTTTTCAGTGTGTATGAACATCTTTATGATATCGACTACGCAGATGACATTGTATTATGGTCCACAAATTTGACGACATCGAGGCCAAAACAGATCGGAATACTCCACTAACAGTTGACGATTCGTTAATTGAACGTGTGGATTCAATCAACTATTTTGGATGTAAGATTACCCAGGATGGTGGCTCCGAGGCGAATATAGATGATCGGATAAGTAAGGCCCGTGTTGCTTTTCTCAACGTGCACTAAATCTTTCGTAATAAGAGAATACCGGAAGAGAAGGAATTCCGAATATTCAGTTGCAGTGTGATGTCTGTACTGTTATATGGTTGTACTACTTGGAGCTTGACGAAGCTAACAACGAAGACGGTTCAAACGTTTGTCAATCGTTGTCTGAGACAAATACTCCATATCAACTGGTCCAAAATAAATTCTAATGAAGTGATCTGGCAACGTACATGCAACAGTCCTATTGAATAGGATTGACTTGGACCGGTCATATACTTAGGCGCCCAACATAAAATATTGCTAGAGTGGCACTTGAATAGTGTCGAAGGTCAAGAGACCATCTAACTACATGGAAGCTTTGCGTGGAGAACATACTCGTCAATCATGGAAACAAATTAAATCACTTGCCGGAGACAGAAATCGATGGAGAGAATTCATTAACGCCTATGTTCTTCGGGAACCTTTCATTTAAACTTTGTATTGTAATATTGTTTTATATTTTTATATTCTGTTTAAATAAATAAAGGACATACGTATATACACGCTGAAAAAAACGGCATCTGTAACATATTCTCCCAAACATATTCTGCAGGAACCATGCATATGTTTGCAACACACTTCAAACAATTATATGTTTGCAAGTCCCAAACTCTGGTGTATTTAAATGCAAACATTAGCACATTTACTGACAAATTTGTATGATTTTACGTGGAAACATATGCGTGCTTCATCCCAAATATCCATATACTTACGTGGAAGCATTCGCGTGTCTCCCCTACGCGTTTCCCCTAAGTGGAAACATACGCGTTTTTTCTTCCAAACACAATATTTAGAAACGAATTATTCTTTCTTTATTTGTTATAATTATTTTTATTAATATATATCCGCATTTGCTTATATAAATAATTAATACAAAAAATTAAAATATTTAAATAATTTTTACATTTACTTGCATTGAATGCATTATTTGTTTTGTTTTGAATCTGCTGCTCTGTTGTTTCTCCTTTCTTTGTTGTTTCTCACGTTTTTGTGTTCAGAAGGTTTCTACTATCCGTTGGTTATCACTATGCGTTACATATATACAAATCTAGTTCATGCAAGACAAGCATGTATTAATTACTTGTGTTTTTTTTATTATACTACTACACAAATGGTAGAGGCTGGGGCAGAAAAAAGGAATTCAGGTTGTTGCCGTCGCCAGTTTCTTTCCTCAAAATCGTATCTCACTTTGGTAGCACCCATACATATATGCGAAACACATACACAAAAACCAAAGTAACATCACAAACCATTTAACCGTCCGATCGTTTATTAATTCTTCTTTCACTGTTCATGCGCTTTCGATATCCTCTATCCGATGAACCATTGACTACTGAAAACATGCGACTAAAATGCAATACTTCAGGCAAAATAAGAAACACTGACTTCATCTGCAATTTACACGCACATTCAGGAATATTTCAGAATCACACACTGAGAGAATAATGCAAAAAAACAGATACACACTTACAAGATAGACTCTCTCGTTGTCCGTCTTTTATTCTCTTGATCTCGAGAGCGCATAAACAGTGCAATAAACACGGCTGTATTTGTATCACAAACACAGATATATTTGTTTCGCAAACACATATGTTATAAAATATTAATTATTGCATCTCAAACATGTAATATTGAATAGCAAACATAATGCGTTTGGGCACAAGTATATTATATTTGCAACAAGCTCCAAACACATGTTATATTTGCATCCAAACTACAAAAAACGATACAATTTTCAGTGCTGAATCATAACTGAATTAGCCGTAACCAAACTTAGAGATTACCGCAACCACATTAGATGTCATCACTTCCAAATTAGAGGTTCTAAAAACTGCATTGGCGATTGTCACCAACTATTGGAGGTTGTATCAATCGAATTTCAGTTGTGGGGAATAAATCCAGTCGTTACAACCTCAATTCGGTTGTGGCAAAGGGTAATTCTAGGGTATCAGCCGAATTTACGGTTGCTACAACCACTTTTCAAACAATTGGTGTTGTGGGTGCAAGTCACACATCGACTGCCAGCAGCTTTAAACATTACCTAGCACAACTTTCAAATTTCTCTGATTTCAACTTAATCGAAGGACTTGTCAGAATTCGGTGAAATATTTTTATTTTTGCAAAAATTATTATACTGATGAAATATTCAAAAACGAGTCGTTTACAGCAAATGAAACTGTGTGCATGTGCAAATGTTTGATAACGACCACATCTATGTTACATGTATTTACAAGCTCGCAACCAGCAGACATTATTTGCCTCATCACCATCATAGTCGTCCAACAGCTTCAAACCTCAGCACATTGTACCATCAGATGTCACATGTCAAATCTAATGACCAATTCCCATGTAAGAGGTCTTTTCATCTATTTGATTTGCTTTACAGGCTAATACTCGTACGAGTAGCAACATCTAACTAAGTATGTAATGTCTTTTGTCAAGAATCTCTTAACAACAATGATTTTGTAATATCATCAAAATGTCATTGACATTAAGTAATGATTGAGAATGCACAGTATCCCCTTCTGATGATGTCTTGGTTAAATATGAAATTACATTACAATGTTATTAGCAAGGATTAAACACAGTTGCCATGTGCTGTAAACTGATAAGAAATAAAAGGGATAAAAACTGTAATTGCATAGGGCAAATGTCAATTGTAGCAGATTGGGATAAGTGTGTCGATAGTGGTGACTATAGATTACATTAGCTCGTCCTGCTAATACTTTGGCTTTTAGCTTTTCAAGCAACCATCCACCGGACTCATATTACTTATTACCAGACCACCGAAGTCAAATACATAGATATTAAATTCTGTACTCATAATGGTTTCCAAATATCAATACAGGCAGCAACACGTTTCCCTGTCAGCACGTCTTTCACTTTTTCGTTAAGTCAAACCCATAGGATCAAATTTAAGATATTGGATGATTTAAGTAAAATTTGCATTTCCCACTTTTTGGGCCCTTATGACTCCCTCGCAAAGAAAGCGGACACAAAACGGATTATCCTTCTCTGCATTTTATTTTGACATTTTATCCTTAAATTTTATTACAAAAATTCTGTTTCATCCTTAATTTCCTCTCCTAATTCAGAGACACTTACTCACTTATATGAGCCTACATTTCTTTTAACAAATTTATGTTTAATTGAGTCTTTTGGTAAATTGAATAAAATGACACGGCCTTAGGAGTGAGACAAATATCTTGAGATATCGACTTGTGTCCGTCCTGCAGGAGTTCAGGCTGCATGTTATCTATTTTCTGTTGCCATTCAACCATCTCCATTGGCCTTTCAAAACAATTTAAGTTTGAAAAGTAATTTAATTTCATTTAGAAAAGGCCATTAATTTTCATTTTTGCCATTAGAAAATTTGTATTTATGGTCCAATATCCATCCACTTCAAAAGTTTAGGGCTCAACAGCAAATGCTTTATTTTCACCCCCAAATAATTGAAGTGAAAATTCACAACAAAAAACAGGACGTGAAACAGGATGTTTTTACTTCTATGAGATCAATGAGCATTTCTCTTTTTCATTCATTCATCCTTCAACCATTGGCATTTAATTTATTTTGTTGTTTGTTCACAAAAAATATGGATGTTGATGTGCTGGCTTTTAGTTTTATATATTTCCCAAAGTTTGTTCGTTTGAAACGGATTAGGAATAGAAGACTTTCGTTAAGACTGACTAACTATGAATGAAATGAAAATTGATTTAAAAACGTTTCAATAACCAGGTACACTTAAAACAAAATTGCTAGCAGCAATGACAAACAATTCTGCAGAAATGATCGATTTTGTCTGCTGAAAAACGGAAAGCAACCAAGTTTGCTAAAATAGCAAAAAAACATTAAATAAAAATTTCAATACATACATATTTGGCTTAACTAACTTACTTACTTATTTACTTACTAACTTACTTACTTACTTACTTACTTACTTACTTACTTACTTACTTACTAACTTACTTACTTACTTACTTACTTACTGGCAACAGCCGAATTTCGTTTGCTATAACCTCTCGGTAGTCGATTGTGCAGTCGGTAGTGTGCGCGCCTCTTGTACATTAGATCCTGGGTTCGATCCCTGCTCTGACCACCTTAAAAACAATATTTTGTTTAGGCGGCGGTCACCTTGCATAGTGGCGGCGACACTATCGAGTATATAGCCATGAAAAATGCTTCTCAAAATACCGTTCGGAATCGGTGTAAAACTGTAGGTCCCTATCAGTGAGTGAAAACTAGAAAGCGCTCAGTGATTGTGAGAAGCTCACCCCTGTCCCTTGATGGGATGTAATGGGAAACAATTTATTTATTTTTATAACCTCTTTTCAAACAATTATTTCTCTGAGTGTAGCAAACATTGTTTTCTGTTAAGAGCAGTCCTAATTGTTCCACTTTACCGAAAAATTACAAAGATGGCATGGAATTTCGTCGACTGTAGCTACTCCCTATAATCGTGAATGACCGAGTGGAAAATTCAGGAGTTTTTCATTTGTTGATAGAAGACAGAATAATATACACTTGAGAAGAACGATTTGCAGACAAAACTTTGACAGATCTGTTAGGTTTCTCTCACTTTTTCTCTTGTGGTCGTCGGTGGTGCAATGGTAGTCTGCGCGGCTGTTGTGCATGAGAACGAGGGTTCAATCCCTGCTTTGACCACCTTAAAATTTCCTTCGACGCCGGGCACCTCTCTAAGGCGACCCTATCGAGTATTTGGCCATGAAAAAGCTTCACAAATTATCTTTCGGAACCGGGGTAAAACTGTAGGTCCCAATCAGTGAGTGTAAAACTAGAACGCGTACAGCTCACTGGTTTGTAACAGGAAATCGGTTATTTACTTATCTCGGCCATAACTTGACGAATATTGGTTTCAAATGCTTCAACATTAGTGGATTATCCGTCTTGATGAAACCACATATCGTCCAGTTCAAAATCTTCAATTGCAAGGCAAAAAAAGTCTGTTATAATAAGGCCATAGCGCTCCGAATTGACGGGAATGGTTCTTCCAGAGCCATTTTCGAAAAAATTACACCTCCACACCCTAATGCCTTCCAAATAGTCACGTTTTCCGGATGTGATGGCTTTTGCACAATCACTTCTCGGTTCTTCGAGCCACATATGCGACAATTTTGCTTGTTGACGTAACCACCAAGTGAGTGAAAAATGAGCTTCATCGCTGAAGAATATTTTGTTCGAAGAGCGACCAACTCTTTTGTAGTCAGTTTTAACTATTTTAATTCACTCTTCGGTTGTTAAACGACCCATATTCGTAAATGGCAAACTTTTCACTAAATAAATGACACTTCAGATGGCAGATATTTAACAGCTGAAAGTCTTGCCAGACCGGCGGTTTAGAAACCACGAAATGTATAACCCTTTAGTATGAACTTTCATTCATTCACAACTAACAAAAATAAGGTCATTACGAAAATACAGTTTCGGTGCAAATCGGCTATTTATAAGACTTTAGCTGATTCAAGAACCATCTCGTAGTAATGTTGTTTGTTCTTGAAACTTCGATATCAACTAATTGGTTTGTGGTGATCTCTGAGGCCATCTGTTATCAATTGTTTCATACTGCTCTCGCTATATCAACAAACATTCGTGGTGAGTTGGTATAAGGTAACTTGTCAACTTGCAGTGATGGCATACTTTTAGACATAATGAACATATGGCAAACCACAGTACAAACTGTTTGTGGGCATTCTAATGTCATTTCGACATAAATGTTCGTTAAGCCACATATGTGCAATGCATTTATCCTAATACTATATTTCGATGGCATTCCTTTATAAATTGCAACTTCTGTTCAGGAAACCACTTTACTTTATAGTTTGGAGTTTTTTGTAATATTCATGTTAGTACGACCGTGTTTGTGGTTTATTGGTTTCATATTCCAGAAGCACTTTCCAATATTGCAATCATTCATAAATCACAAAATGCTAATTTATTTTAGACTAAAATATAGTTTTTGAGATGTTTTATTTTGCATTTTGCTATTTTGCCAGGAAACTGCTAGAAGAGAAATAATAAAAATGCAATAAAACTCCTTGCCGTGTCAAAGATGTGGTACAAAAACATATATACTACAAATAAAACAGTAAGGATAATAAATATAAAAAAGTCAAAACACAGTGGTTCAATATAGTATATACGAGGGCAGATCAATAGGTTCGTGACTTTTTGACTGAAACACGCTTTTTTTTTGCAAAACAAAAATTATTTTTCAACATAATCTACTTTTAGCTCAATGCACTTAGTTCAACGTTTCTCCAATTTTTGCATCCCTTCCAAAAAATAGTATTTTTCGAGGTCCATAAAATAGGCATTTGTTTGATCAATAATTTCATCGTTAGAGCTAAATCACTTTCCATCGAGCCATGTCTTTAGATAATGAAATAGGAAATAGTCACTGGGTTGCTAAATCCGGAGAATATGGCGGATGAGGTGTCAATGAGTACCCAATTAATGGAATTTTGCCATTGAGACTACACACGTGTGCACCTGTGCATTTATGGTCAATTGAGAGCAAACGCAGCACCCATCTTGCAGACACCCAACTGATCATTGAAAATCGAAACCACACTGTCATATGAAATGTCTGTGTCTTCAACAATCTCACGCACTTTTACTCTTCGATCGGCCAACACCATATCGTTGATTTTTACGACATTTCGGGTGTATTGACTTCAATTTGCCGTCCAGAACTTCATTTGTACTTGTGCTACCACAACGAAAGTCAGTAAACCACTTTTTTCCCTTGAAATCGATTGTGCAGAGTCCCCATAGAATTTATCAAGCTCTTCCTTGGTTTGATTGATGGTTTTTTTTTTCGAAAAAAATAATGTTGCATGAGCACTCGAAATTCACTTTTTAGATTATTTTAAAAAAAATGCACGAGGTTGTATGTTTTGAACAGTTTTAATCGCAAGGTAAATGGCGAAACTTGGTCAAAATTTAACAGTATTCTATTAACAGGTGGTACTTGATGGGAGCAGTTTTGCATTTCATATAACTACGAGGGAAGTTCGAAAAGTCACCGACTTATTAAGCCGCCGTATTGTGAATAGGGGCCCTAGTTTCTGGATTTTATTTAAATCAAAAAAATCATTTCCAAAAATGCCGACAATGACGTTGAATTTGCGTTGGCGTTGAATTTGATTTAGTCATAATGTGGTGTTTTCGACGATGTTCTTATACGTGACAACTTATTGATACGATCGATATGAAATGCTGATGCTTCACGATGCAACGAACCAAAAATCGAATACCTGTTTGTACTATTGTCCCACACACGAATGTCATCAATGCTGAGAGTCCTTTCAACATACTCGAACACACTGGCAACTGCGTTTTATTGAGTATACTGCAAGTCATAAAAACATGACCGCATGCAGTTCTCTGTTTGCAATTGTGTTATCTCATCCTAAGGCTTTTGCAATTTCTTGTAACTATTGTTGTTCTTTTAGTTGCCTTTGTTGCTGCTACTGCTGGTGTTGTTGTTGTTGTCTTGTCTCATAATTTGTTAAATTACTTTTAAGTTTTATATGAATTGTAAGTAGCGCCATCAATTTTCTCGAGTCTGCTCGAACGCTCCTAAGCGAATTAACTGTTAGTGATGAAATCACACAGTAGCGCCATCTATTCTCGAATGTTCTAGAGTTCGCAGTGAATTCATCAACTGTTTGTGGTGGGATCGTATGTGGTAGCGACGGCATATTATTAGGCGTAATTAACATTAGGAGTCAAACAAACTGCAATATACGCCACAAACTGCTTAAGCCAAAAATGTAAAATATTGATCGAAACAACATACTTGAAAATTAAATAGGACATAATATACGCCGTCGTATATGACCGTCGGTGGTGCAATGGGTAGTGTGCGCGCCTCTTGTTCAGGAGATCCTGGGTTCGATTCCTGCTCCAACCACCTTAAAATTTCTTTCGACGACGGTCACCTCGCTTAGTGACGGCGACACTATCGAGTATATAGCCATGAAAAAGCTTCTCAAAATGCCGTTCGGAATCGGTGTAAAACTGTAGGTCCCAATCAGTGAGTGAAAACTGGAAAGCGCACAGCTCAGTGATTGTGAGAAGTTCTGCCCTGTCCCTTCATGGGATGTAATGGGAAACCAATATACGCCTGGGACTGACCATGACATGGAAAGGTGGATAGCCACTAACTAAGGTAGGTAGGTAAAATGCAAAACTACTGTACGCTGGACCAAATAGAAAATGAAAATGAGAAACATAAAACCCCCTATTTTGTTATGTTAGAACACTATTTAGATCCGCTGCAACTATCCAACTAGCAGATGTCCTCGAGAATTATTATTGCTTTCCAGGAGATGCGTTAGACATGTTGTAGACAAGGCTATGCAAGGAAGAAGAACTTTGACATGTATTACAGCTGCCATTAGAAAAAAAACATAAATTTTGTTGCGGTTTTATAGTTGGCAAAACACTACGACATCTGGTCTCAAGGTTCCAAACCGTAAGTGGACGGACATATAGTCAATTTAACATATCGCTTATTTGTGTACCTGGCCCGACAGAAGAAAAATACAATGGCACCAAGGACATGTTCTATGAGCACCTAGAGGAAATATACGACCGCTGCCCTGGCCATGACATTAAGATTGTTCTAGGTGACTTCAACGCTAAAGTAGACATGGAAAAGGTTTTTGAAGCGACCATTGGAAAATTCAGTCTATACGTTATCACTTCCGATAACCGAATGAGCCTGTTCGATTTTGCCGCGGCGAAAAACACAACACACCTTATGAAAAACCGCTTAAGGACAAACCATGGTACGATGAGTAGTGTCGCATGGCAACTGATGAAAAGAACGCTGCTCGTATTGCAATGCTTCAGTTAGTTTCAACGCGAGCCGCGACGGAGCGGTATAAGAAGAAGAGGAGAGAAGAACCCCGTTTGTTAAGGAAGAAAAAGCGGCTGTGGGAAAAGCGCGAGAATGAGCAAGTTGAATCATATTGAAGGAAGAATGACGCCCGTAAATTTTACCGAAAAGTACAAAGCCAAACCAACAGAAATGGATCAGGGCCTCCCTTTTGTAGAGGTAAGGACGGGAATTTTGTCACAGATGTGCAGATTATGTTGGTAATATGGAAAGATCATTTCACTGCATTACTTCTCGCAGGTGATTTCAATATAGATGAGGGTGTTGAGTACATGCAGGACGATGGCGTTGACTGCTTTCCACCTAGCCAAATCCCAGATAGAACAGCAATTTCGCCGCATAAGAGCAACAAAGCCGCTGGTGCTGATGGACTACTGTCTGACCTGTTTAAGGCTGGCAGCTATGATTTGGAAAGGTGCATGCATCAGCTCATATGCAAAATCTGGTTAGACGAATGCATGCCCGGCGACAGGAGCCTTAGTATACTGTGTCCTATTTCCAAAAAAAGGCGACCGTAGTATATGTCCAAACAATCGTGGAATGAGCCTTTTACCCATCGCATACACGGTCCTCTCGAGAGTAATATAGCCGAAAGACTATAACCGTTTGCTGCAGTCGTGATCGGACTATATCAGTGTGGCTTTAGGCCTCGAAAGTCAACTATCGACCAGGTATTCACATTTCGACATATTTTGGGGAAAACCCAGGAAAAAAATCAACACCTACAACTTCATTGTAGATTATAAGTTGCCAATATGGGGATACGGGGAAAACTGTACCGAGCTATGTCGGAGCTTGAAATCCCTGCTAAGCTGACACGCCTTTGTAAAATGACTCCTACTCTCTTACTTATCAGGTCTAGGACAACCCCGGGGGGTAAGGAATCTTACAAAAACGAAGATACCAAGTAAACGCAGGAATTCGTCAACCTGATCCCTCCAGCGGAGTCATGGTCTTCCTATTTCTCGTTTTCCTTCGAGTTCGGTTTCGAAAACCCTTCATGCTGGTTCGTCTTCATCCATTCTACTGACATCGCCAAAGCAGCGCAATCGCGTTCTTTGGATCCGCTTAACAATGCTAATGTCGGGATATAGCTCATACAGCTCATGGTTCATGCGTCGCCGATACTCGCCGTTTTAAACTATAGGGCCATACATTTTTCGGAGTATTTTTCTCTCGAAGACTCCTACAGATGTTTCGTCTGCTTGCGGTAGGACCCAGGATTCTGCGCCATAAAGCAAGACAGGTTGAATGAGAGTCTGGTACAGCTGGACTTTTGTTACTCGAGAGAGGGCTTTATCTCTAAAGTGCTTGCTTAGCCCAAAATAACATCTGTTCGCAAGCACAATTCCCCGCTTGATTTCAAGGCTGACGTTGGTGTTTTTGTTCCCGGCAGATCCGAGGTAAATAACTTCGTCCACTACCTCGAAGCTATAACGGTTATTAACGTTCACGCTTTAATGTCTTACACTGGAATGCCAATGGTTTAACCACGTATTCTCACATGCGCCAGCTGGAGATTCTTCTAACATCAAACAATATTCACATAGTCGGAATTAATGAAACTTTTTTTAAAGAAAACCATAACCCTTTTTTCAACAATTATACACTCTACAGGCACGATCGAGAAGGGGCGCACGGCGGTGGAGTAGCTTTATTGGTTCGTAAAGATGTGAGTCACACATTACTACCTGTAACCAGAACTGTCTTGATTGAAAACCTCTCTGTTGAAATTATAATCAATCGGAGAAAAGTTATACTTACCACAGCTTATTGTCCGAGATTTTCCCCTTCATTCGTAAATGACATTTGCTCGCTCACTCCAGACAATAACGACTTCATTCTTCTCGGCGATCTTAATGCTAAACATACCGCCTGGAACTGTCCCAACAATAATTCTGCGGGAAACGTCCTCAACAATCTACAACAATTAAGAAATTTCTTCATATACCACTCAAGAACTCCAACATTATATAATCACCGTCAAAATTGCAAGCCGTCCACTGTTGACATAATTTTATGCAACGTGCCACTACCATTAACAGTCAAAGCCTTAGACTACGAAATCCCTTCTGACCATCGGCCGATAATGTGCTCTATTTCGGCTCACTTCAAGGAAGATTATTGCACTAATTTTGACTACAAAAACACCAACTGGCACGCTTTCCAAGAAATAATAAACCGCAGTATCGAGTTAAATGTAGAAAGTTATTGTTCTCAAGACTCTATAGACCAGGAAGTCAAGAAATTTGTTAAACTTATTCTGCAGGCAAGAAATTTGTCTACACCGTTGAGCAAAAAATATACTAACGAAATGCCTCGCGATATATTACGAATGATCGGCCTAAGAAAATGGAGCAACAGAAATCAGAATCGGGCTGGTGACGGCGTAGAATTCGAGTTCTACAGTCAATGCTCTAAGTTTCTTACCAAACACATCGATAGACGTTTTAACAATATAAAGAACCACAAATGGACAGCTCTTTTAAAAAATATGAAACCCGGTGACAAAAGGTTCTGGAAAATAAGTCGATCATTAAGGCAAAAAGGTAGAAGAAAAATTCCACACCTCGTTATAGGCCCTACCAAACTCATCAGAGATGAAGAAAAAGCCCAAATACTTGCCAGTACATTTCAGAAAGCGCACGAACTCACGCTTACATATTCACACACAATCGATCGCAAAGTAAATACCACAGTGGCAAAGCTAAAAGCAGAATCCCCTATCACTACAGATATTTCTTACACCACAACTCAAGAATTGTCATTATTGATTGCTCAATTAAAACAATCAAAATCCCCAGGTTTCGATGATGTTCCAAACATTATATTAAAGAAACTACCCGAAAAGGCCTTAAAGCTGCTGGTTTTGTTATTCAACAGCTGCCTTCAACTCAACTATTTTCCTACTGCTTTCAAAAAAGCGAAGGTTATTGCAATTCCAAAGCCCAACAAACCGCCCAACGAGCCAACGAGTTACAGACCAATCAGCCTCTTGAGTAACCTGGGTAAACTATACGAAAAGCTAATTCATACCAGAATTACGGACTCTACTGCAGAATACAACATAATTTCCGAAAATCAATTTGGTTTCAAGAAAGGTCACAGCACCACACACCAAATTGGACGCATTAAAAATAAAATACTGAGCAATAAACGTCACAGAAGGTCCACTGGTTTAATTCTCCTCGACATGTGGCATAACGGACTAATCTATAAAATGGTCACGGCTGATATACCAAGATATCTGTGCAAGATTGTTTCACAATTTTTAGAAAACAGATCGTATGCTGTCTCGGTAAACAATAGTTTATCCACGTTTACGAGTATCCCTGCGGGAGTACCCCAAGGTTCCATACTCTCCCCAACTTTATACTCGCTATACACTTCTGATTTCAAACCTCCTAAGGAAATCGCAACTGCATATTATGCAGACGACACTGCCCTCATTTCGTCAAGTAAGCTCACAACAGCTTTACTGAAGAAGATGGAGTCAAGCCTTAAAGCCTGTAGCCTATATTTTACTAAGTGGAAGATATAACTAAACAATAATAAAACACAGGCTATCATTTTCCCTTTCAACATATCCCCAAAAAGATTACCTACACGACAACTACAATTTGACGGACACGGTATCAACATTGTTGACGAAGTAGCTTACCTTGGCGTAACTTTGGACAAAACACTTACTTTCAAAACACATATCGACATCCTGCAAAAAGGCTATTAAAGCCTTCAGAGCTTTATGGCCTTTTTTAAACAGAAGATCAAGGCTGAGCCTGCAAAACAAAAATCTTTTATATAAAGGCGTTATTCGACCAATACTGTCCTATACATCTCCAATATGGTACCGCGCAGCTAAAACACACTTGAAAAAACTGCAAGTCATCCAAAATAAATGCCTAAAGATGATAAACAATAAACATTGGAGGTTCCCAACTACCCAACTGCATCAAGAAACAGGATACGAGCCTTTCTTAGACTTTGTAAAAAGAATAAATAACAATCATTTTCACAAAAGTGCAACCTCAGGCTTTCGTAGAATACGTGAGAGTATAGAAATATTGTAAATATATTACAAATATATTACCTTTAAAATCACCAAATAGAAATTTTGTATTATGACTGTGAGAGTCTGGTACAGCTGGACTTTTGTTACTCGAGAGAGGACTTTATCTCTAAAGTGCTTTATTAGCCCAAAATAATATCTATTCGCAAGCACAATTCTCCGCTTGATCTGACATTAACCGACACAAAATCCGAACCTTTACTACGAAGCAAGGCCTCAGACAGTGCGACACCCTATCATACGATCTATTCAACACATACTAATTGAGTCCATCGTGAGAAAACCTGCAGTCAATAAGAATAAACCTATTAGCATCAAGAATCGCATGCTGCTCGCTTATGCTGATAAGTTAGGCATCATTAGGCGAAATCTGCGAATAGTTACTGCAGTATTTTCGAGAATTGGGAAGGAATCAGCAAAAGTGGGAGTTTCGCAATAAGCAAAGGCAAGAAAAAGTTACTGGTTTCGACAAACAGAATAACCACCCGATTGAATGAAACTATTATAATTTCGAGGTAGTGAACGAATTTATTTACCTCGGCTCCGCCGTGAACAGAAGCAATAACGTCAGCGTGGAAATCGAAAGGACAATTGTGGCTGCAAACAGTTGTTATTTCGGGCTAAGCAATCACTGCAGAGATAACACCCTCTCTGGAGAAACGAAGATCCAACTATATCAGACTCTAATAAATGGTTTTTCAACAGAGACGCTACAAAAGTAAATCGATAGGGACAGCAAACGACTCCATGTTTTTCCCCGCTCTTTTGACATTTCTCTTCAGTAAGGTTTGCCATTTCATCATGGAAAGACATACGAGCCAACAACGAGTCGAAATTATTAAAATTTGCTACCGAAATTTGGAGTCAGTAGCCTCAACTTTAAGAGGCCTCATCATTCAGCGATGAGGCTCATTTCTGGCTGAAAGGCTTCGTCAATAAGCAAAATATGCGTTATTGGTCAGACAGCAATCCACACGTAATCCATGAATCATCATTGCATCCGTCATTGGGCCGTACTTCTTCCGTGGTGATCAAGACCGGCAAATTACTGAGAATGCGAATCGCTACCGTTCAATGATAACCGAATATTTTTGGCCCCAATTGGATAATATGGACTTGGAGGACATGTGGTTCCAACAGGACGGCGCCGCAAGCCACACAGCGAATGCCACAATCAATTTATTGGAACGTGTTATCTCACGAAATGGCTCAGTCGATTGGCCGCCTCGGTCGTGCGATTTAACGCCGTTAGATTATTTCCTGTGGGGCTACGTCAAGTCTATGGTCTATCCCAACAAGCCAGCGACGATTGATGAACTTCGTACGAATATCCAACGTGAAATTGCAGCAGTATCATCCGATTTAGGCTTGAAAACTGTCGAAAATTGGGTTCAGCGTCTGGACTTCTGCAAGCGTGCCTGTGGTGGCCATGCAAAAGAAATCGAGTTCCATACATAATGGCATCGAACGTACTTTCACAGGAATAGAGAATTTCATTGGTATCTAAAACCGGTTTTGTTTTATTTAAAAAAAATTTGTAGCGCTCCTATTGAAAAACCCGTTACAACCTGTCCTACTTTATGGTGCAGAATCGCATGCTGATGAAACATCACTCATACACGCTGAAAAGTATGTCCATTTTGTTGTTTGGATGCAAATATAACTTGTTTGTAACTTGTCGCAAATATACTATACTTGTGCCCAAACACACTGTGTTTGCTATTCAATATAACATGTTTGAGACACAATGATTAATAGGTTATAAAATATGTTTTTAAAACCCAAATGTGGCTTTTTTGTTTAAAACCGCTAAAAACAAATACGAGACAGATAATATAGAAACAAAAAAGAGCAGCAGATCTTTATTTCATGAAAGCAGTGCTTGCAAAAATGTACATGTCTCGCGCAATTTGTTGCAGAGTCTGTGTAGTCTTCGAAAGAGAAAATGCTCCAAAAAAATTTTATTTTTTTTTAAATTTTATTATAAACATTACTTTTGACAATTTGAAAAATTCAAACCCCACGAAGCTTTTGGCTTGTCTGCGGGTGTAATAGCTATGGATGTAATAGATGGTCATATAATAGAAAACTGCGAGTATCGACTACGGATGAACCACGAGATGTATAATCTGTATCCCGACATCGATTTAATTAAGCGTATCAACAGAGTGTGTTTATGCTGGCTAGGCCATGTCAGTTGAGTGTATCAGCATGAACCAGCACGAAAGGTTTTCGAAGACGTCCATGAAGAACATGGAAAAAAGGATGACCTAGATTTCGCTGGAAAGACCAGGTTGAAGACTGTCTGCGAGATCATGGTGTATGGGGAACTAAGCGATATTAAGCGATTTTAAGCGACAGGTAATAAAAAAAACAGGTATATTGATGCCTTTTGAAACATTTATGCTTTTTGTATTGTTTTATGTAAATGGTGCATTTATCGAAATGGTGCATTTATATTAAAATATTCTATAAAGAGAATAAAACTCGTTTATGCTCTTTTACTCAGACTCTCTACGTGAGAGCGGAAAAGAGTGCAATAAGTTCTCTATACTATTAATGGTACAAATATAATTGTAGATGCAGCAGTACGACAACAAATACAACAAGCCAAAAACGACAGGCATTATGACAACATTTGATAAATAATGAAAATGTATACAAAATTGGAAAAAGTGCCATTTACAAAATGCTTGTGTTTTATTTGGTATTTTGAAAGTGTCTAAGTAGGAAAATTAAGAAGAAATTAAATTCTATGTGATTTTTACGGAGAAAACATTTCAAAAACGACAGTTGTAGGCGAACGGTGGTTGTCTACAAACAAAAGTAAACAAACTTTGATATAAGAGAAAAACTCACTCCAGAAAAAAGTTAAAATAAGCTTCTACCACTTGTTTGTAACGTGATACTATTCAATACTTTTTGTCGTCGCTCTGTTTATGACAAATCAAGAGCAATTATTTCAGTGAGCTAAATATTGCGCTGTTTAGTTTAACAATATTACATCTAATGTTAAAGCAGATGTAAGAAAAAATAAAGTGTAATAGCAAAAGAGCCTTGAGCACAAAAACTATTCTTTCTTTTTATTTTCCAATGTAACATTTACTAATGTGTTCGTATAAATCGAACAGGAAGCGTGTAAGAAACAGGTGTTAAGTTTTTCTTAAAACCAGCATTTTGGTTAACTTCGTGCAAAAATTTAAAAATACAAAGTTGTTCTAATTATATGAACGGAAAACAATGAATTTTTGTTTGTCTTTTTTTTGTGAAAAGGAACTTTATAATACTGATGCCTTCAACTTTAATGTTGTTGGCTTAAGTCTTAAGAAACTGCAGTTTCCGAAAATTGTAGTATATTTTACACATATATCTGCTTACCTTTCCAACATTAAAGCTATTTGTCAATTTGGTTTGACAAATATTCTTCTTTTTGACAAAGAGATTGCAACGACTTGTTGCATAGATAAATATCCCCCTTAGGTAAAATTAAGAAGTATAAATCACAAACTCACACGAGCAATATATTGAATTGAATATTCTACACAAATATCGTAAATTACCTACAAATAAATATCCTACCAATAAACCTGATAATATTTGTGTGTGTCTATATTTCTTGGAAATGATTAATATTTTACTAATATTGAGGAAACGTAAGATAACAAGACTTTACTCGATAACACTGTTACTCGACGGTGTACTTTTACACAGAAAAAAGCGAATGCTCAAATCAATTACGATATTTGTCAATTCAATTATTTTTATACTTGGATTTCCGCCAATGACGATTTTTGTAAATTCAATTACTCGAATTGTAAGATCGTAATTGAAAAGTTTTCAATTAAAGCAAATATTTATTTGAGCACAGATTCAATCAAAATTTCTTAATATTGTTGATTAAATTAGTAATTGAGTTAAGCATGACTTTAATCAATTTTTTATGGAAAATTTCAATTACGCGTGTAATCAAGTTGAGTGAGTGCTTAATCAAAATTACATAATGTTTTGATTACGCGCGTAATCAAGTTGAGTGAGAATTTAATCGAAATTATATAATGTTTTGATTACTAGCGTACTCAACTTGAGTATTCTGGTAATCAAAAGTCGGTGTTCGCTTTCAATCGAAATCGGTAATTTTTTCTTCTCTATTCCACTACTGCTAGAATGTTTGCATTGCGCGTGTGTGCCCACGCATTTTCTTGTTTTTGCTTATGGTATGTCTTTTTTTCCTTTGAACATTTATTTGTAAATTCTCAAAGATGTGTTTTGATTTCGCAATAATTTTGTAGAACATGTGTTGTTGCTGTCACTGTGTTGACGAGTGCCGATTGCAATAACAAAACACATTTTGTAACGGATTTTTGGTGATGCGCATCGTCTCCCTGACAACAACAAAAATTCGCCTTAAAAATCGAACAAAAAAACGTCAAATAACATATAAAGAATGTTGTAATTTCAAGTACACAAGTACTTGATTCCAGTGAAATTTTAATTGATCTTCTTCGCTTTATAAAATGTAAAATTGTTGAACCAAGTATTCAAATGATTGAGTCAAATAATGAAATAATTGAATTTTATCTCTGTTTTCAAGCAAATCAGTAATTGAAATTAATTCGGGAATATTTTTTTCTGTGTAAAAAACAGCCTATTTATTTATTGTTCCATCGCCAAACGTCATTTCATAGCTTCCTGATCCTTCTCGCAGCAGCTCTATCTCTTTTGCAATTTGGGGAGAATCAATCTTGGTACCCTTTCAACTTATAACGGCGGCATACTTTTAGGCATAGTTAATATCAAGCTGCAATACACATATTTGACATTCTAATGATATTTTGACACACTGCAGATGTAAATGTTTGTTAAGATACAAATGTAAAGCATTATATTCGTAGCATATAACACTGTTTGTAAAGGTTTCACTCACGCAAGAGGTAGTTTAGGCTGAAAACACAGGTTTTTTCATTGATTCATAAAGTATACTTTACGGCATAGAGTTACATTTGCTGGCACCATACATGGGGCAAATTAATTATATGACAATCATAGTTTGTAATTTAATTTGAATTACCTTTCGAAATGCAAATTCAAAAAATTTTCAATACCATTATCCAATTGAAAATTTCCCAACGACATCATCAGTGGCTAAGTGGTGACATGTCAGAGTCCCAGGTGAGTTGACGATCCATTCCCATACAAAAAACTTCATTTTCAAATATTTGGTAAAAAGTCAGCAGGAATCGTCCGCAGTTTGTCAATAGTTTTGACCACCACATGACATGTACTCACGAAGTCATTATGTCACTATCGTCCGTGGGTCAGTTGGTCAATACGTCACTGAATGTTGTACTTATGTGAATTCTTCTAAATACTTACATTATTTTAATCTAAGTGTATGTATTAGGTCTGCTTGAACGATAATTAAATAATATCCGGAAGAAGAATTGTTAACACCATGAAACCTTTGCATACATATGAATCCCTGAAAATTAGCATATTTCTTTCCTCATTTTCAAATATTTTTGAAATAAATTCTAAATGTTTATGACATAGATTCCATAACTACAAATAAATATAAATTTTTCAGTTCGAAATTTTTCGAAATCTTGATATCCCTACAAATGACTTGCAGTTGACGAATGATAAAGACTTCCTACATAGTCATTCAGTATTGGCTTTAGTAGCAGTCAGCCATGGCATAATGCTGACAAATCAGTAGAACGGTCTTACATAGATTATCAGTCCCTTCATAGTTTAAGCCATCTACATAAGTCTAAACTAGTGACATGTCATGAAGATGTCTTATATAAATTGTCGTACCTACTGATATTTTCTTAAGGAAATACTACTGAAAAATTTTCAACTGGCTATTTATATATGGTGAGAAGCTGTTGATAGCCCAGAATATCCTGTCTGGACTGATTATATCCCCTATGCCGTTAGTATCTAAGTAACGGGTTGATAATATTCGCAACTCCCTGGGTGTGTTGTCGCAGCTCGGTAAGTGTGTTTTCAAGAGTATCTCTAGAGATTCAGCTGAGCTATTTGACCATCTCCCATCATTCCTCCTAACATAGGTGGGATTTGAGTGACGTTTCGCCATTATTTTTCTTAGTCTAGCTGTATCCTTTGTGTTCGCCATCGATCCACAGAACTCTGACCAGGATCGTGTTTTTGTAGTGGCTATTGTTTTTTATACTCTTTAAGTTTATCCTTATACGGCTGCCTGGATCCACTTATATAGCTTTCATTGAAAGCTTTGCGAGATTCTTTTCTTAGCGTTTCCGCAAAAATATTTAACAATATATATTTTATTGTAAAATTTAGTTTTGAACGAAATTGTTGCCATTCGGAATAGGAGAGATTGAATGTATGATTTAATAAATGAATGAAATTAATTTTATTTCTTTGTTCTTACCAAAATATCGAAAACAGACGGCCAGAGGGAGAAATAGTTAGAAATATTACCAGATCATTATACCAACAATTAGAATAAAGTGAGTACATTTGCTAGCTAGTTGTAATCACTTCGGCGTATTTAACATAGTGGCAGTAGCACCAGTAATGCAAAATATGTAATATTCGGTAGTGACCGACTTCAGCATAAATTGTCCTCTGCCCAACCTAGAGACTTTAATAGGGCCGACTTCGATAGAAATTTGCCTCTGAGACCGACGGTAGTACAAATTTGCTTTTGTCCAAGCTTGTGCGTTTCATACACGCTGAAAAACTTATTTTCCCAAACATAGTCTGTATTTGTTTGGAACACACTTCAAACATTCATATGTTCACACGTCCCAAACTCATTTGTATTTAAATGCAAACAGTATCGTGTTTACTCGCAAACATGTATGTTTTAACGCGGAAACATATGCGTTCCTCATACCAAACATCCATATACTTAAATGGAAGCATTCGCATATTTCCCCCGAACCTACATATACTTACGTGGAAAGATATGCGTATTTCCTCCAAACATAATAATATTTAGAAATATATTTCAATATATGTGTAATATTTATTATAATTAATTTTAACAATATAAATCCACATTTATAATTAATTAATACAAGAAAGTAATAGATTTAAAACGGCCCATTTTACATTTATTTGCATTGAATCTGCTTCTCTTTTGTTTCTCCTTTCTTTGTTGTCTCTCACGTATTTGTTTTCAGAAGGTTTCAGCTATGCGTTGGTTATCACTATGCGTTGGTATACAACCAAGATATTTATATACAAATCAGGTTCATGCAAGCAAAGCGTTAATTAATTACTTGTGTTTTTTTTTTATTGCACTTATTTCACAAATGGTCCGCCGCGGCGTTCCGATTTTCTCAGTAAAGGTTCGGACAGGCAAAGGGCTTCACGTGTTTGCCATTTCCAGTTTCTTTCCTCAAAATTGTTTCTCACTTTGGTAGCACCTATACATATATACGAAACACAGCGCTTTAGATATCCTCTGTCCGATGAACCATTGACTACTGAAGACATGAAATTAAAACGCAATACATCAGGCAATATAAGAAACACTTCAGGCAATAATCAGGCAATATAAGAAACACTTTACACGCATATTCAAGCATATTTAGGACTCACTAACTGACAGAGTAATGCAAAAATACAAATACACACATACAAGATAGACTCTCCCGTTGCTCGAGAGAGCATAGGCAGTGCAACAAACACAGCTGTATTTGTATCACAAACATAAATGTATGTGGATCGCAAACACATATATTATAACATATTATTCATTGTGTCTCAAACATTTAATATTGAATAGCAAACACAATGTGTTTTGACACAAGTATATTATATTTGCGACAAGCTCTAAACACACTTTATATTTGCATCCAAACAACGAAAAAATGGCTGGTTTTCCAGCGTGTCGGAGAGAAACAGCTCTTTGTTGACACCTACGCGATCACTGACTTCGCGGTGGAGAAAGAAGAAGCGCCATTTAGTGTACAGTGTGACAAGGACAATTCATCACAATTGCAAAATTTCAATTACAAATTGTTTTGCAAATCACGTCGCACACCAAAAGCCGCTCTGACTCTACAACTCCGTATGAACAGATATCACCCGCACGCATCTCAAATTCTGCCTTGAAGTCCTACTCAGCTGGTAGGCAACACTGTATGATGCCAAAAATCTATTATAAAAATGTCCATGGTATATATGAAGATATTTTCCATATAAAAATGTGTGTTTGTGTATGTGTGAATGAGCTTTATGAGCCACGACAAGAAATATAGATATTGTGCAAATGTATGGGTCTGAACGTGCATGTGGCAAGCAATAGTTAGTTGGTTAGTTAGTTAGTCGCCATATACTATTCCTATAACATCGTCTATGGATACAACTATTTATTGCCTTATTATGATACCAAAGGGGCTCTTGTGGCTTAAGCAAATGTGCACATGGATTTGTCTATATTTGAGTGTATGTGTAACACAAGGGTCTATTTGCGAGTGTAGTGTATTGTAAAAGGGTGAGAGTGGGTGGGCGCGTGTACGTACTCGTACTAGTGTTATGCTGTGTAAGAAAAACACATTCTTTGGAAATTTCATCACGTTTTTTAGCACTTAATATAAATAAACTTGACTCGTATTTCTTTTTCTGTGCACACACATGCATCTAACAACATCTACAAACGTGTATGTAAATGTGCATGTTTTTTGTTGTATGTATATACGAAATGTACATTATTATGTCTAATTGTATATATTGTAAGTGGTACAGTGGGCCAACACCATGGAGAGCAGGGAAAATCTTAAGAGGTTATTGAGAAAAATTATAATTTTCGCACAATTATAATTGAGTTCAACAGACATTTCTCTGATTTTTTTAAATAATGACTTAAGTGAGAATATTAAAATCTGCAGCAGATCTAGAACGATTAAGCCTTTCTTGCGTTCTAAATAAATTGATGTTCTAACAAAATTCCAATAAAACTGTCAAAACTTCATAATGAAAAACAGATCTATAACAGTCAACCAATCTATAACAGTCAACGTAAAAAATTCTCCAGAAAACCACAAATTTGTGTTTCATTGATTTTAGTCTCTAGACATCTATAAATCTCAATAAAACAAGTCATTGCAAAAACCAGAAATTTCTACTTAAATATTTTCTAAATTTTTAGACTTGAAGGGTGTTCAAAAATTCACACAATATTTGAATTTCGTGCCATGTTATTTCAGGATTATTAAAAAAAACTCTAAGTGAATGAACAATTCGTCTTTATGTCAAGAAATATTTAAAAAATAATAATGGGTTTTCGAGTCAAATCGGCGAGTATCAATTTCATCTTGATCTCTTCGTTAATCGTCCAAATTGTCGCATTTTGGGTTCATAAAATACATGAGTGATGGTTGAAAAACCAATGCATATGCATCAACATCGTGTTAATTTTGGCCTGGAGCCATCATCATAGAAACCGTTCTCATCGAAACAATTTTTCTGATGTGTTAACATCTATAGACACGGGTAGGGCAATCTATCAAAGTGAACACATGCAAACAACACATAGCGTTAGCATCACATACGTGATTGTTGTACAACAATAGACTGCCTGAAGTATGATGGTATTGATGTAGCGGCAGCGAACAAACAAGCAGGTAGTCGTCGCCAAAGAGTATGGATTAGTTTAGAGAACTCATGGATTGTATGACTCCAAAGCAATGGCGACATCTCGAGAATGATTCGAAACGCATTACTCTCCTTTTGTCGTAACTTGGTCCATTTACAATTTTGTTGTGAAACATTGATACCTTTTGAAACATTTATGCTTTTTGTATTGTTTTTGGAATAACATTGTCGAAATGGTGCATTTATATTGAAATATTCTATAAAGAGAATAAGACTCGGTTATGCTCTTTTATTCAGACTCTCTACTTGAAAGCGGAAAAAGAGTGCAATAAGTTCTCTATACTATTCAATACTTTTTGTCGTCGCTCTGTTTATGACAAAACAAAAACAATTATTTCAGTGAGCCAAATATTGCTTTATTGATGTGTTAACATCTACAAGGCAAAGGGAAGGGTGTAATCTTACAAAATCAATACATGCAAACAACACACAGCGTTATCTACGTCGAAGCTATGCAGCGTTAGCATTATTTCAGTGAGCTAAATATTGCTTTATTGATGTGTTAACATCTACAAGCAAAGGGAAGGGTGTAATCTTACAAAATCAATACATGCAAACAACACACAGCGTTATATACGTCGAAGCTATGCAGCGTTAGCATTTAAAATAATATGTGGTTGTTGTACAACAATAGTCTCTGCTTGAAAATAAGTACGATGGTATTGATGTAGCGGCAGCGAATAGTTATCTTAAAAGACGAAGTCCTGCACTGTACATTGTACATTGTACATGTGTCAGTTTCTTTGCATTCTCTTTGTTTCTCGTTTGAATAAAACAAAAAGTATTAAGCAAGAAAATATACAAGAAAATATTGTCTTTAGATAATTGTAAGTATTAATATTATTTAAATGAAACGTCATCATATGATTGACCGCTGTGTTTTATTTTCCAATGTAATATTTACTACTGCGTTCATAGAAATCACACAGGTACCGTGTAACAAAAAGGTGTTAACACATCGCCCGTGAGTTCGAACACTCATTGGTTTTTTTATTGATGGCAAACAGGTGTTAGTATACCACTACATTCTACTGAAGGCACTGTGGCCACGAAGGCACTGTTCAACGAACAACTTTTGTTGGATCTAGCTCGTATTGAAAGACCCATACGATCGATTGCTGTTTTGTTTCGGTCACATACGCATAGATTCATGATTTGTCACGATGTGACGATGTTATACCCTGCATTTGAGTTACAGCGGTTGTATTTTTTCAACATTTCTTTACTACAATCGACCCGAGCCTTTTTTTGAGCATTCATCAAATTATTTTTGATCCAACGAGAAGAAATCTTTTTCACGGCCAAACGAACATGCTATATATCATTGATGCTAGTAATACTAATGCCCCAGGAAGCCTCAATCTCGCGGTATGTCACATGTCGGTCTTTCTTTATCAGTTTACGCACAGCATTGATGGTTTCCGGCAAAACGACCGAAGTTGGACAACCTTCACGAAATTCATCCTGGACCGAGACTGAACTCTTGGTACCAGCGATTTGCAGTGGGTTTTGATGGTGCTTCATCACCAAAAGTCGAAACAAGTTGATTGAGTCACTCTTGTCTCGATAATCCATACTGAATATCGTAAAACACCATCGCACGAATATGTTCACTGGTTAATTAGATTCTTTGACCGAGATGCATTTTTCAACACACTGTAAAAACAAAAAATAGTGCTTGAAAAGGGAGAAAGTTCTATGTATGTTTATGCTAAAAAAAATTTCAAACTTTCCAATGGAAGTTCCAGTTTTCATCTGGCAACATTAGTACTGACCGGAGCCGAAATATAAATAGCAACCCGTATCAAGAGAAGAGTGCATTGATGAACTTAAATCTTTACATACACATGATGCTCGAAAGCAATTTTTAAGAAATATAATCGTATAAAGTGTAAAAGACTAATTAATATACTATTTAGCTTGCTTGATTTTTTCAGATTTTTCGCAAGACTAATTTCCCCCAAATATCGGGTATTCAGGACTTTTTTTGAATTTTACTTAAAACTTGGTCAATAACCACGATATTCTTACTTTATAAGTCAACATTTTTTAACAAAACGTCCAAACTTTTATTGGATATACATAAACCACCAGTTTTGGCAATGATTTTGTTCCATAAGGTACCATGTATTAAATGTTTTCGCAAATTTTGCTTAGAATTTTTCCGTCTTTTAAAGTGCATCATTAGTATTTTAAATTTTCATAGAAATTTAAAGCAAATTCGATCCAAAAATGGCAAACAGTTTATAATATTTTTAGTTTCATACAATGGGTAAAAACATTATAATGGTATAACTCTGGAACAGTATCGGCAAATTCAAAATTTAATTTTAGAAAATTGCTTGGAATTTATCCGTCTTTTAAATGTTCGTAGAAATTTTAAACGTTATACAGCGTTATTTACAAAATTTCCCCAAAATTTACGAAAAATTTTGATACATGTTACCTTATAGCAAAATGCATATCGTCACCTAAAATGCCCACAGACGTAACCCTCATTTTCAAAATTTTACAGGATAAGACAAAAAACCTTATAAAATCCAAAGTATTTCAGTTTGAAACGCGTGCATTCCACAGCTCACCTTAGGAACTTGGAAGTCTACTATTTGGCACATATATATTTTAGCGTGGAGTATTATATTCAATCAAAAAAACTGATTTTATTATTTGAGGGTTACGCCTTTGGGCATTGTAGGTGACGATATGTACAGTCACGATAAATATAACAACAGCACCAACGAAGAATTGGTTTGTTTGTGTGTGTTTCTATCCGCGAATATAAAAAACCTACAAATTTATTTTAGTGGAAAAACACATATACCCTTACATTCGTGTGTGTTTCATGGGTTAGGATTAGAGTGTCCAAAAAACCGGAATTTTTTAGAATTGTTCGAAAAATAAATTTTTCAAGAAACCGGTTTTCGGTTTTAAATTTTGGCAAAAATCGGTGGAACCGGTTTTTTCGCATTTAATTTTCGGCTTTAAATTAAATTACACATGTAGAACTTACAACACATTTGCTTAGCGACCATTTAGTATTTCACAATTGTATTTCATTAATTATGTTTTAATTTTAATTAAAAACTATCGACCTAATTCATAAAAGATTGTTAGAGGTTTGAGAGACAGTTTATCATACAAAAAACGTCTCTCAAACCTCTCACAATTTTTTAGGAATAAGGCGGAATGTATTTGCAGTTAAAACGTTCGTTATTCATCAATATTTCTCTACCCATTGGGTAGCATCGTCGGGAAGATAAACACAATTATTAATTAAAAATTAAATGAAAAATTAAAAATTAAAATGACATTTTTAATTACAAAATAGGCTTATCTTCCTGACGATGCTACCCAATGGGTAGCGAAATACTGAAGTATAAAATATTTTAAAATAGACCTAACACTCGAACAATTTAATTTTAAATTTAATACGAAAGGTCGAATAAATCATCACAATTTAAAAAATAAGTATACAACATATTCCACTTTGGAATGCGTGTTTAATATAAAATTTAAAAGTTTTATTCAAATTTGCTTTAAACTGATTTAAAATCGAAAATCATATTCAATTTTGAAAAATATTTTCATGTATGAAAATCTTAAAAATAAACAAATAAATAACAGGTTTCCCATTACATCCCATGAAGGGACCGGGGAGAACTTATCAAAATCACTGAGCTGTGCGCTTTCCAGTTTTCACTCACTGATTGGGACCTACAGTTTTACATCGATTCCGAACGGTATTTTGAGAAGCTTTTTCATGGCTAAGTACTCGATAGTGTCGCCGTCACTAAGCGAGGTGACCGTCGTCGAAAGAAATTTTAAGGTGGTTGGAGCAGGGATCGAACCCAGGATCTCCTGTACAAGAGGCGCGCACACTACCCATTGCACCACCGACGGTATGAAAATCTTATTAAGTTTAAAACATTTAATTATCAAATAATTTAAATTTTGAAATTTGATAAAAAAAAATTTCTTAATTAATTCTAATTCAAGACATAAACTCATTCTGTAAAACTTGTTTGGATATGAAGCATATGATCATATTTCACAATAGAAATCATGTTTCTTAATTCCAAAATTTCACTAAAATTCGAAAATCATATCATTTATTATTAATTTTTTAAAGGATATTAACACAAATTACATAAAAACCGAGTAACGGGTTAACCGACGTCAAATAACCGGTTTCCGATTTGTTCGAAAATTACTAAATCCGGTTAACCGGTTTCCATAGTTTTTCGGTTTCGGTTTTGGACACTCTAGTTAAAACTCTAAAAAATATAATATATGTATATTTGAGCTCACCTCAAAATCCTTGATGCTTCAAAATAATTATTGTATTTCTTTTTGGTAAAAAAAAAACAAAATAATACAAATTTACAAGGAAATTGATATATTTTGTGAGCAATTTAAGTCCCCTCATACCATTTGGCTAAATATTATATTATAGTCATAATATAAAGGGTTTTTCAACAGAGACGCTACAAAAGTAAATCGATAGGGACAGAAAACGACGCCATATTTTTTCCCGCTCTTTTGACATTTCTCTTCAGTAAAGTTTGCCATTTCATCATGGAAGGATATACGAGCCAACAACGAGTCGAAATTATTAAAATTTGCTACCGAAATTTGGAGTCAGTGGCTTCAACTTTAAGAGCGCTACGTCATCTTCAGCGATGAGGCTCATTTCTGACTGAATGACTTCGTCAGTAAGCAAAATATGTATTATTGGTCAGACAGCAATCCACACGTAATCCATGAGTCATCATTGCATCCCGAAAAAATTACGGTTTGGTGCGGTTTATGGGCCGGCGGCGTCATTGGGCCGTACTTCTTCCATGATGATCAAGACCGGCACATTACTGTGAATGCGAATCGCTACCGTTCAATGATAACCGAATATTTTTGGCCCCAATTGGATAATATGGACTTGGAGGACATGTGGTTCCAACAGGACGGCGCCACAAGCCACACTGCGAATGCCACAATCAATTTATTGGAAACCAAGTTTGGTGAACGTGTTATCTCACGAAATGGCCCAGTCGATTGGCCGCCTCGGTCGTGCGATTTGACGCCGTTAGATTATTTCCTGTGGGGCTACGTCAAGTCTATGGTCTATGCCAACAAGCCAGCGACGATTGATGAACTTCGTACGAATATCGAACGTCAAATTGCAGCAGTATCGGCCGATTTATGCTTGAAAACCGTTGAAAATTGGGTTCAGCGTCTGGACTTCTGCAAGCGTGCCCGTGGTGGCCATGCAAAAGAAATCGAGTTCCATACATAATGGCATCGAACGTACTTTCACAGGAATAAAGAATTTCATTGGTATCCAAAACCGGTTTTGTTTTGTTTAAAAAAACTTTTGTAGCGATCTTATTGAAAAACCCGTTACAATCAATATAATATTATAATAATTATTTTGTTGAATTTGCTTACAGATCCGGATAACTGTCTCTCTGAAACTGTAAAGGTAAGATAAAAATATACTTATATAAACTATAAAATATTGGCTAATTATTAGCAAATGCCTCTCAGTCTTCTGGTAAATTTAACCACTTGGTAACCGTAGAAAAACACGATATATTGATTTAATAGGAAAAAAAACTAGATAGAATTCTATTAAATATAAAGTTTAAACCAAAAAGAATACTGTTCGATTTGCTATAATTCATAAAATCCGTATACCTTCAGATTCAATTTCTACTAAAATGTACACTATTATGTAGAAACTTCAAAAGTTACATGCATAGACAAAATTCGTTTAGAGTTTGATTGGAGGAAAAATATGTATTTTGCTGTAAAAATATTTCGGTTGCTCTTTCTTGACTGCAATCATTGATACTTTTGCGTAAAGAGAAATTGTTTGTCACAAACGTTGTGACTTTGTTGTAAACGAAATTTCAGTAACTCCATAATGATCATAATTTACTTTTGCAGCAAATAAATAAAAATGTTTATTAGAAACACAACCACACAAATCCAAGCACCTACACTCAAAGGCGATCATTGTGAAAAATTGATTCAATATTCTTTGGGAAAAATAATTTTACACAAACCCACACGCATGATAACTACTATCCATTGAATTGGTGACATCTTCTATCAATTCATAAATAAATTAACACGTCTTCGCTCAACGTAGGCGATGGCTCAGGGGATTTGCAGAGATCACACTGTGCACAAAAAAGTGAAATGAAAGTTCTCGAACGCGTTTCGAATCCTTTACGAGTCCATAAAAAAATAATAAAGCGAATCAGTGAAATTACGATTTGGCAAATCCATTTCGAACCCGTTACGAGACGGTAAAAATATAAATTTGAAATTTGCAAATATGTATCTCGTGAGGAAACCAAGCAAGCTCTTAGTTCGGTTAAGAGAATCCGTCTCATATACATTATATTTAGAAAAACGAACTTGAATCGAATTCGAATATAAAGTTCGTTACGAGTTCGAGACGGATCCGAAATAATAGAAAAACGATCCGCTTTTTCGAAAGAAATTTCATGCGGAAACATGTTCGTTATGTGTTCGTAACTGATGTTCGTTTCGGACAAAATGTATGAAGAAACGGGGCCGTCTCGATTTCATAACGGGTTCATATGGCTCACTGGAGATGGTTCCATTTCAGGGAAAGCGTAAGTAGTACAATATATTTGTATTTAAAATGCAAAAAAAAATTATCTAAAGGGTGTCCCAGAATTTCCATAAGTAGTAATTTGAAGATAAAATGTAGGCAGTTTGTAACGACGAGTTTTCCTCTTTGAAGCTAGGATACGCTCAGGGGTATCCAGAGTCGGTTACATACAATTTAGATTCACTAGAGAGAGAGAGAGAGAAAGACCGGTTGTTCGTGTTTGATGACTGTTTTATTTCACTTTCAATTCTTTTGACCTTAACTAATTTACAATTTTGCGTGTTTAATGCACACTCTAGGATATCTCACTGGGATAATCTTCTGGTCTTGGTAAACCTTGTAGGATCTTCGGCGGGTTATGCTATAGTTGACGGTTGTATACACAGGAGATATTAGACGGCTGGCATGGACTCTGGTGGTGTTTCGTGGGAAGGGTCGTTCGAACGCCAGTTGCTTTCGTAAAACATACGACGGGTACACGAGAGTCGTTGTTTGTGACTTGAGATACTTCGGAGTACGGGAATACGTTGACTTCTGCTGCAAGACGGTGGTAGGCTTGACTGCTATGATAGGAGGCCAGATCAACCTTCTTCTGAAAAGAGACGTATCGAGAAGAGAAGTATCGAAAGAGAACTATCGTCAGGATACCCAAATCGGATTCCCTCAGGCAGGGTGTCCCCGAACAAGTATCCAAACAGGATCACTACGGCGTTAAAACAAAGGATAACGTTGGTTACGACTACCAGGCGAGATATTGTCAGGATACCAAATCGGATTCCCTCAGGCGGGGTGTCCCCGATCGAGTATACAAGACTTATCGCTGTCGCGACACTGGTTCGGGTTCCCTCAGGCAGGGTGTCCCCGAACAAGTAACCAAACAGGATAACTACAGAATTTAATATAAGGATAACGAGGGCTAAGGCTAAATATCGTCAGGATACCAAATCGGATTCCCTCAGGCAGGGTGTCCCCGATCGAGCATACAAGACTTATCGCTGTCGAGACACTGGTTCGGATTCCCTCAGGCAGGGTGTCCCCGAACAAGTAACCAAACAGGATAACTACAGAATTTAATATAAGGATAACGAGGGCTAAGGCTAAATATCGTCAGGATACCAAATCAGATTCCCTCAGGCAGGGTGTCCCCGATCGAGTATACAAGACTTATCGCTGTCGAGACACTGGTTCGGATTCCCTCAGGCAGGGTATCCCCGAACAAGTAACCAAACAGGATAACTACAGAATAAAATACAAGGATAAACGAGGGCTATGGCAAGATATCGAATCGGATTCCCTCAGACAGGGTGTCCCCGATCAAGTATACTGGACTTATCGCTGTCGAGACACTGGTTCGGATTCCCTCAGGCAGTGTGTCCCCGAACAAGTAACCAAACAGGATAACTACAAGTGTAAAACTACTAGTGTACAATGCTACGAGCTACTATGACTACAACTAGCTACGATGTGTTAGGGTCGCCGGCTATCCAACGACTGACTTGTTTGAGCTGAGCGCGCCACTTAATATGCTCCAGTCATGTGTGTGTGAGTATGGTTGAGCGAACAACACATATACTGACGCTCAGTGGTTTGTGTGGCCCAGCTGTTCTCACTCAGCTGTTGGCTGCTGTCACTCTCAGCTGATCGTGGTGAGTTTCTCAGAGGTGTATAAAAGAGGCATAAAAGTGAGACTTTAACAAAACGGAGTTTTATATCTACATCAAAATAACTCCAAATATAACTGTGTGATGTGTATGGAAACAAGTTTACGACTTCCATCCTCACAATTTCATTAAAAAATTTAAATTTTGTATTGCTTCGTAGAGCGATTTGTTATTGAAGAGAATATAGAGCGAAGAGCCTCCACGACATATTACATTCTTTTGTCGAAATTTTCCATTACTGGTTTCCCAAAATTTGGCTGAATTTCATTGATATAGCGCCCCATTTCCTTCTTGAAAGCTTGGATAGTGATGCGCTTTTCGGCATAAATCATAAACTTCAAAAAATCTGAATGAAAAACATGCGACAGCGTTGGGTCCAATAATTTGGTCAGCCAGTTCCATACTTCAAATTTGGCATCCAGAAATTGATTTTTTTTCTCGGAGTGTATGTCCTTTGCCACCGCATTGTTGAAACCATATGCGTCTAACATACATAACTTGCAATTTCGACACTAAAAACTGGTTTATCCTGTCGCGATATCGATCACGACTGACTGCCACATAATCAAATATTCGCCGAAAACAGTGAGACGTTGGGATGCATTTGTTTCTCCAAAATTAAGCCCGGTATTAGGATTTTCTGAAATTTTCGTTGCCATAAGAAGTACAGATGTGTATCAAAACTAACGAACATTTCATGAACCGAAAATTTCGCTCACTTTCCATTTGTTTGGTACTCAGCTCTTTGAGAAAATTTCGTAGGCAAAATCAATCATAAAATTACGAAACACATCCTATACCTAAAATGTAAGGATAACATGGTCTCTGATGCTGATTCATCATAAAAATGTGCAAAAGGGGAAAAATTTCGCCCCTTTAAAAAAATCACATGAGGTGTCAGGGGACACCCGGTTAGAACGAAGTTCCTTTCGCTATATATTATGTACTAGTTAGTTCCATCACGCCTAAAGCGAAGAGAAGAAGAGATACTCTTTTTAACTGATTAACTGTTTTTTAAGGAAAAAAAAAAATTTTTCTAGAGAATTTTTTTTAAGTAAGAATTTGTATTATACTTTCCCGAAAGGGTCATTTTTTAAAGAGAGGTACATCTTTTATTAAAACCTAATATTTTTTTAAGAAAAGGTACTATTTTCAAGAAGAAGTACTTTACGTAAGAAAAGCTATAAGAGTATGATTTTTTTACAAAGAAGTACTTTTTTTAAGAACAGATACTTTTTAAAGTAAATTTTTTAAGAAAATGTACTTAGTTTCACAAAGGCTTTTTATCTCAAGAAAAGAAAAGGTATTATTTTTTTGAAAGAACTGGTACTTTTAAAAAAAATAATTTTTGTAAGAAAAGCTATTTTTTAAGAGAAGGTATTATTTTGAAGAATAGGATTTTTTAAGAAAAATGTTGTTTAGAATTTGTTCTTTTTCAAGAATAGGTAAATTTTTAAGAGTAGGTACTTAAGTGGTAGGTAGTTAAGTTATTAAAAGTTATTTTGTTTCACAAAAACTCTTCAAAGAAATGGTGGTTTTTTAAGAAATGGCAATTTGTTATAAGAAAATTCACTTTTTTAAGAAACGGTACGTATTTAAAAAAAAAAAACTTTTTTTACAAAAAGGCACTTATTGAAGAAAATGCTCTTTTTTTTTTCTTTCACTGCAGCTTTTCTAAATTTTCTTTGTATTGGGTTCAAAACTACAATATATACTAAATATTTGTTACAGGCTCCACCTAGAAAAGTACCCATTAAAGCAGAAATTTCCCAACATAAGTTAGTCTAGACACAAACCCAAGCAAAAGTACTCAATATAGGATAATAGTACTGGGTTGTAATATAATAGTGACAAAAAAAAATT
The DNA here is from genome assembly GCA_963931995.1 of Phaonia tiefii. Classification (NCBI taxonomy): domain Eukaryota; kingdom Metazoa; phylum Arthropoda; class Insecta; order Diptera; family Muscidae; genus Phaonia; species Phaonia tiefii. The sequence goes on along the minus strand of OZ008369.1, from coordinate 82,098,080 downwards.
GTTTATTTTTTTTTTCATTTAGCCCCCATCTCGCAACGTGCGATAAGGAACTTCGTTCCAATATTTGCCAGGTAAATCAGAGATAGGTGGTAACTCCCTACAGCAACATTTTCCCTTTAGAGAAAAATGACAAAATTACTTATGAAAATTTTGCAAGATCTGAATACGGAAATTAACTAGTAGATTTTCTGAACTTCAAACGCAAACATTTTGACGTTTAATGAAGTCATAAGGATAAAAATGAGACTAATCGTTGAAGCTGATTTTGCTCGAAAGCCTTTAATTATATATTTTAAATATTTCTCAACAATGAACACGTATTGTTCTTTCAATTAGTGTTCCATGTTCAATAACACTGAACTGTCAGCTGTCAAGCTGTGTTTTTTTCTTCAACATCTACACTTTACAACACACATGACGCGAAATTCAAATCCTACTTGCATTTTGGTACACCCTTGTTTAAAGACATTACACTACTATCCCAACAAAATCGTAGGCAGTGAAATACAGCTCGTTTGCGTTAAACGAAAAACTGTTTGCTTCAAACAGTTTGCGTTAAACGAAAAACAGTTTGCCACAAAACATTATTCTTTTCTCGTTACTATAACCCGTTTGCGATAAACGAAAGAACAATTAATGAAAATGTTTTAATCAATTTCACATTTTCCGACTTGAATTGATTTTATTAGAAGAATATTTTCATTTCTTATGAGCTAACATTAATAGGTGTTTTCTCCAATTTATGAAAAAATGCTAGCAGTAAGATTAAGGACTATAACCCACTTTGGCGGGATATCATTGAAAACACTGAGACTATTCTCATTAGCGCCTCCAGTCGCAAAACTTCACAACTGTCACTAATTTTGAGTTTTTTCCTTGTCTCACCTTCTATCGCTATTTTTCTTATCGATGATTTGTTCAAACGCAATTTTCTTTCTTTGTAGAATACTAAATATGTTCGTTAGTATTCTACATTATTTTTGCTCGTACTCTACCATATGATAGTTTTCGTTTCTCGTAAACGTTTTCTTGAGTTTGAATCACCATATATCGTTTGTTGTAAGCGAATTAATTGTTTTTTATCACAATGACAATAATGTGTTTGGAACAGCAAACGTTCTGTTGTCGCAATTACATTCCACAAACGAAGTTCATTTAAATGAAATTTTCTTTGGGGGTAATGAAATTATTCTTTGCATATAGTTTTTGCATTAAATTGGAAATGAAAAAGAAGTTTTAAATCTTAATTGCTGTCTACTATCTCACAATAAATTTTGGTTCTACAGCACTTAAAATTAATTAATTTTCACCCTTTCCAGTAAAGTTCGGTTGTTATACACTGTATCCATACGTGTTTTTCTTCGACGCACTTACTAACCATAAAGAATAACAGCTTAAATCCTCCTCCTCCTGCTGTGTTCCCAGAGAATTGCACAACACAAGAAGGAAACAAATTTGTGTTTAAATACTCTCAACTTAATCTATGAATTTTAAATTTCCCAGGGTACTCGTACATGGACGACAACAACAAAAAAAAAGGAAAAGGAATCAGACGATAAACTCCTATGCAAGAAGAAGAATATTCTCAATTTGTGGAATTTTTTTGCTGTCTAATTAATTTGATGTTTGCATTATTCATTTAGCATAAAGTTAAATGGATTTCTGGAATTCGTTGTTTTGCCTGTGCCAGAGGGAGTAATGAATGAATTGGCTTTTGTGTGTGACAATCTCCAACCACTCTGGCAAACAACTAACTTTTATCTTTTGAATAGTCATCAGGAAATTTGCATAAACCCAGATTTGTGCAAGCATTTTGATTTGCACAACCCACCACTGGATACCTAAGCCAGCATCAGCAAAAAGGTCAAGTGTAAAGTTTGATTTTAACACTATAAATTACGTGACGGACCCAATGACCCTTTAATTAATTGCTGTTGACGTTGGTAGGTAAACAGCAAACAAAGGGTGGCATTTGCATAAAATCCAAAGTGAAATTAATAGATTAAATGCTTTGTCGAAGGACAACTCGGAGTGGAAAAAACGTTTAAAATTAATTTTGAGAGTCCTGTGTATATATATAGAATTTTAAACAAAATTGTAAAATTTCAAAAAAGTAACAGAAAGTTATATTTGTATTATATTCAAGGAAAATATCAAACTTTTGTAATACGTCACCTACAGCTTAATTACTCTTGCATAAATACACCGATTAAATTCATTAGTTGCTCAGTTAAACAACTACGTAGCTGGTTTCTAAAAAAATGTAAATCAATCATTTGTAACTTTCATCGAGTTTGGCAACAACTCTGTGTTAGGTTAATCAATAACAACTAACGAACAAATTCATATGAACTACGCAATATAAGGGGAATCTCAAATAGGATCTGGTTGACATATTTGTCATTATCAACTATGGGATCTCCTCTAATAAATTATTAGTTGGACTTTTTATTATCTAAAGGTTCTACTTTATTTTATGTTTTGAGGAACTAAAACGTAGTTAACTACAAATAAAATAAATGGTTTCCCATTACATCCCATGAAGGGACAGGGGAGAACTTCTCACAATCACTGAGCTGTGCGCTTTCCAGTTTTCACTCACTGATTGGGACCTACAGTTTTACACCGATTCCGAACGGTATTTTGAGAAGCTTTTTCATGGCTATATACTCGATAGTGTCGCCGTCACTATGCGAGGTGTCCGCAGCCGAAAGATCTTTGAAGGTGGTCAGAGCAGGGTTCGAACCCAGGATCTCATGTACAAGAGCCGCGCACACTAACCATTGCACCACCAACGGACACGTAGTTAACTTCTAGTCATTATTTATTAATTGTTATAATCAAAAAATATTTTAGAAAATATATCTTAAATTCCACAGTCGTACACACAGAGAAAAGATTCATTGTCACAGCTATATTTTAAGCCAAGTAAAATTTGGCGGTTCCTACACTTGCATAAATACACCAATAACTATCCTTGGACTATCAGTTGTTATTCAGTTGTGATTACCAATAATTGTGTTCCAAAGGTTGGGCATATCAACTGAATTGTAATTCAGTTTTGGTTGCAAAAACTGAAATATTTAGTTGAAACCACAGCAACAGAAAATAAATGTGATCTGCCAATCGAGTTTTAGTTCTAGCAATCGAATTATCCTGTAGTGTTGGATTAAAGCAAAATTTAAAAACTGATTTGGTTGTACCAAATAATATATTGGTATGCTCAACTAATTACTTGAATTTGTTGGCTGTCAACACCATTTGCCGATACTTTAACCCATTATGAATTTTATGAAAAAAAACTCCAAAAAAATATTTTTTCAATAAAATTAATATTATTTAAAAAAAATAACATGAACGAAGTACCTCTCTTTAAAAACGGACCTTTCGGGAAAATATAATACATATTCTTACAAAAGGGACCTAAAATTAAAATTACACAACATTATTACCCATTACCCATAGGGTATGGGGAAAATAATGGGTTGCTACCCACGACATTGGGGAAGTAACAATTACGATTATCCATTACTCACAGAGTAATGGGGAAAATAATGCGTAGCTACCCACGACAATGAGGAGTTACCCATCACAATTACCCATTACCCTCAGGGAAATGGGAAAAATAATGGGTAGCTACCCACGACGATGGGTAATGGGTTACCCAAGGTAACCCATCCCCATTTTTGCTCGAAAATATGAAAAAATTAGGAAAAATATCTATGTCTCGGAAAAAATAACCAATTTTTGGTGGTTTTTCATAAAGTGGAAGAATTGTATGGATTCGAATGGAAGAACTGTAGAAGATTGAATAAGAAAATCCGTAAAATAAAAGAGTGGCTATAACTCCAATCGAAAAAATAATAAAAATCTTTCCTCCATAGGAGGCTTCAGGGTATAATATATAACAGGTTTTCCAACAGAGACGCTACAAAAGTAAATCAATAGGGACAGCAAACGACGCCATATTTGTCCCCGCTCTTTTGACATTTCTCTTCAGTAAGGTTTGCCATTTCATCATGGCAAGATATACGAGCCAACAACGAGTTGAAATTATTAAAATTTACTACCGAAATTAGGAGTCAGTGGCTTCAACTTTAAGAGCGTTACGTCCAATTTATGGTCGTCATAATCGTCCTACCAGATCAGCAATTGAGCGTCTAGTGGAAAACTTTGAATCCACAGGCACAGTACAAAATGTTCCCGTGCCAGTGAGACAAAGAAGTGCCCGTAGTGTCGAGAATATTGCTGCCGCTGAGGCTTCAGTTCAAGAAAGCCCAAATGTGTCTCTCACACGTCGTTCTCAAGCGTTGGGCATCTTTGTGACGTCGTTGTGGCGAATTTTGCGAAAAGATCTTGGCCTACATCCTTACAAGATCAAATTGACGCAAGAACTGAAGCCGCTTGACCACCATAAGCGTCGTATGTTCGTGAATTGGGCTGAGCAACAACTTGAAAATGATTCGGATTTTCATCGGAAAATCATGTTCAGCGATGAGTCTCATTTCTGGCTGAATGGCTTCGTCAATAAGCAAAATATGCGTTATTGGTCAGACATTAATCCACACGTAATCCATGAGTCATCATTGCATCCCGAAAAAATTACGGTTTGGTGCGGTTTATGGGCCGGCGGCGTCATTGGGTCCTACTTCTTCCTTGATGATCAAGACCAGCACATTACTGTGAATGCGAATCGCTACCGTTCAATGATAACGGAATATTTTTGGCCCCCAATTGGATAATATGGACTTGGAGGACATGTGGTTCCAACAGGACGGCGCCACAAGCCACACAGCGAATGCCACAATCAATTTAATGGAAACCAAGTTTGGTGAACGTGTTATCTCACGAAATGGCCCAGTCGATTGGCCGACTCGGTCGTGCGATTTGACGCCTTTAGATTATTTCCTGTGGGGCTGCGTCAAGTCTATGGTCTATGCCAACAAGCCAGCGACGATTGATGAACTTCGTACGAATATCGAACGTGAAATTGCAGCAGTATCTTCCGATTTATGCTTGAAAACCGTTGAAAATTGGGTTCAGCGTCTGGACTTCTGCAAGCGTGCCCGTGGTGGCCATGCAAAAGAAATCGAGTTCCATACATAATGGCATCGAACGTACTTTCACAGGAATAAAGAATTTCATTGGTATTTAAAACCGTTTTTGTTTTCTTTAAAGCGCTCTTATTGAAAAACCCGTTACTTCGTTCACAAGTTTGAACCACGTACATTATCAATTTCCCAAATATTAAGGATATTTTCATATAAGTCATTTTCGAATTCAAGCCATTTTTGACAACATCTACATACCAAAACTAACCACCTGCTGTAAAAATTTGGTAGCAACTTGTACAAAACTCCACACAAACAATACACATTTTATAAATATAGACTGTCAGGTTCTAAGCTGATGTCGAGAATGATGTGAGTGCGAAAGTGATTCACATGATAGGTAACTTAGAAGGTGAATTATTTTGTTATTTTACATTTCACTTAAAATGTTTGCCTTGTGGCATTTATGGTTCACATTTCAAATTACAACTTCAGCTCCACCCCACTGCGATAACATTCTTCTTGAAACTCCACCATCTACTGTCATCTGATGTTTTGAAATGGGAAGGGTTATTTAGTGAAAAATGTGCTTATATATAAATTGAATAAAAGAAATATATGTTGTCACTTAAACTGTTACACAAAGTTGTATGTGAAAATTGATGGTTGGGAGTTTTAGAACGTCAATTACACTGTGCCGCAACAAATTGTGTAATGAAAGTAGTAAACCTCTGTAAACCTAACTCTCCTAAAGGGTGTTACAAACAGAGTTCGAATTTTGTTATGACCTTTTGAAGATGAGCTACGATTGAAAATTAAATACTTTTTGACGTATTGTCCCATTAAATCCGATGTCTGACATTGACAAATTGTAGAAAAAATGTAAATGATAACTAAGCGCATTTGCCACCGTTTGTCACTTAAGTATTGGACACCGTTGTGTCTGTTTTATATTTTAAAAAAAACATTACAAAAAGATGTATTTACAGATTTGGACCGTCATATTTGAATTCTGCTGTTTTGATTTTTACAGAAAATTGATTTCAGTCCTCGTGAATTCAACCAAAAACTGTTTTTCTAGATATAAAAATTGATATTTGCTGACCTTTTTCCTTCAGTTTTAAGAAACACTGAGTATTCGAAATCACGGGCGATGTGTTAACACCTGTTTATTACACCGTGTTACCTGTTCTATTTCTATGAACACATTAGTAAATGTTACATTGGAAAATAAAAAACAGCATTCGATCATATGATGACGTTCCATTTAAATAATATTAATACTTAAAATTATTTAAAGACCAGTGCAAGCACATGTGTCATTATTTTCTTGCTTAATACTTTTTGTTTTATTCCCACAAAAAACAAAGAGAATATAAATCAACAGACACATGAACATACATACATTGTTATGTTCGTACATACGCTAAACAAGTTCACACAATTTTCGTTGCTCTCTTGCTATCTCATTTTTATAAACGTATAACCACGTCATTATTCTCTTTGCTCTGAGAGTGCTCCGCACCCACACAAGACCAGTATTCGCTGCCGCTACATCAGTGTGTGTTTTTTTTCGCAGTTTGACAATCTGTGTTTCGCAGTCGGATAAATCTGTGTTCTATATAGGGGTGGGTCACCCTTATTATTTATGTGTATGAACAATAGATGTTGGCCGATTCTGAGAACTACCCGATATGCACGGAAAATTTCATACAAATCGGTCCAGCCGTTTCGATGGAGTTCAATGGCAAACAATGTGTGATGGCAGTCGGACAATCTGTGTGATCGCAGTCGGACAAATTGTGTTTGGATGTATTCACTTTGTGAATTTGGGCCGCACCCGCGCCTATAGATGTTAACACATCAAAAAAGAGTATTTCTTTAAAACAGTCATACCATCTTCAAAATATTTTAACATCCATCTGATTTTTTGACTGTATCTATGCAGCCACTCGGATGACGCCTAACGATGCTCTTTGAGGTGGGGACAATTTACTTAGGTCTATAAATCGTACAATCTTCAAAGGAGATCATGTCTGCCGACATGGGTACTGACCCACGTGGCTTGTTCTCCGAGACGAACGACATATAAAACTATTTTCTACATCCAGAAGAGTAAAAGTGCGTGAGATTGTTGCTGCCATAGGCATTTCATATGGCAGTGTAGTTTCGATTTTAAACGATCAGTTGGGTTTAAGAAAGCTGTCTGCAAGATGGGTGCCGCGTTTGCTCTCAATTGACCATAAATGCACGGGTGCACACGTGTGTAGTCTCAATAGCAAAATTCCATGAATTGGGCTACGAATTGGTACCTCATTCACCATATTCTCCGGATTTAGCAACCAGTGACTATTTCCTATTTCCAAACCTAAAGAAATGGGTCAGTGGAAAGGGATTTAGCTCCACCGATGAAATTATTGATCAAGCTTTTATGGACCTCGAAAAATCCTATTTTTTGGAAGGGATACAAAAAGTGAAGAAACGTTGGGCTTAGTGTATTGAGCTAAAAGGAGATTACGTTTGAAAATATTTTTTTTTTTCAAAAATAATCTGTATTTCATTCAAAAAGTCACGGACTTATTGATCTGCCGTCGTATCAACATTTAGAGAGTATGTGGTATGAAATCTATTCACAGATCTATAGGTGGCTTGCTCAGATGTAAAAATCACGAAGTCGTCTAGAAGTTCCGCGAATCGATAACTGATTTGTATAATACATTTGAAATCAAGATGATTTGCCAGAGCAAAATTTTTCACAAATATGAAAAATTTTCAAAACTTCCTCACCATTACGTGTCAGTAGGAAATCAACATGTTAGTTGTCTAAAATATCACTCTACACGACAAAAGACTTCGGTTAGTGACAAGTGTGAATACACCCTGCCGGAGTTTAGCAGGCTCAATGCTACTGAAGGTGATGTTACACAAACATCGAAACGATCGTCCAGCGAATGTGAATGTGTATTCGAATTCCACCCGAGGCATTTACATTTTTTTCACTAACCGGAAGAAACATGACCTGTTAGCCTAAAAGGAATTACAACTTTCTAAATATAAAACGAGATATTGAATTTTGCCCGACAGAAATCGATTCTGAACCACTGTGCGACCACCATAAAATATCCCTTAAATTCCAATAACTCATTAACTTAGTTTTACTTTGCATTTGGTGTCAGTGGTTTTCCATACCATAGTCAAAGATTAAATTCTTATTTATTTATTGGAATGAAATTCCTTATCGCACGTTGCGGGTGGGGGCTAAATGAAAAAAAATTCAGCAACTTTTGTTGTAACACTATTATGCTATATCCCACTATTATCAACCATATTGTTTAATTTTGCTTTGGTTTGTGTCTAGACTAACTAGATGTCTCACAGATGTTGGGAAATTTCTTGTTTAATGGGAAGTTTTCTAGATGGAGCCTTTAACCAATATTTTTGTACCCAACAAAAAGTAAATATAGAAAAGCCAAAGTGAAAGAAGTTTGAAAAAATAACATTTTCATAAATAAGTGCCTTTTATTAAAAAAAGTTAATTTTTTCAAAAAAAAATACCTATTCAAGTTCTTAAATAAAGTACGAAAAAAATACCTTATCTTAAAGAAGTACCTTAGCTTAGAAAAGTAAATTTTCTTACAAAAAGTACCTTTTCTTAAAAATAAAATAATTAAATGTCTTCTCTGGCAATAAGTACATTTGTTTAAAAAAAATTAACCTTTTCCTAAAAAGAGTACCACTTCTTTAAAAAGTACCTGTTCTTAAAAAAAGTACTTCCTTATAAAAAAAAATTTATACTCTTATCGCTTTTTCTTAGAGAAAGTACTCCTTCTTAAAAATAGTACATTTTCTTACAAAAAACATTAGCTTTTAATAGAAAAAAGTACTTTTCTATAAAAAATTACCTTTTGGGGGAATTATAATACATATTCTTAAAAAAAGGACCCAAAAATATTTTTTTTTTTAAAAAATACATTAACGCCAAATATTTTGTTTTTTTAATTTGTTATTATAAGTTTTCTTATTTTTGTATAATACATTGTAATTCTACTTGTAATATTAAATAAATAGTTTCCCGTTACATCCCATGTAGGGATTAGGATAGCTTCTCACAACCAGTGAGCTGTGCGCGTTCTAATTTTACTCTCACTGATAGGGACCTACAGTTTTACCCCGGTTCCGAACGGTATTTTGAGAAGCTTTTTCATGGCTAAATACTCGATAGTGTCGCCGTCACTAAGCGAGGTGACCGCCGTCGAAAGAATTTAAGCTGATTAGAGCAGGGGATCGAACCCACGTTATCATGCACAAGAGCCGTGCACACTACCATTGCACCACAGACGGCCACAATGTTACTATTTACAAAACAACACAATCGCAAAATTATAACAAAATTAAAAAACATTGACTTCTTTTAATCCTCTGAAAGTTTATCTAGCGATAGCTTATTTCTATCTTCCATATGATATTCTAGTAATATCTCCAAATTGTGTTCATAAATTAATTATATACAAGGTGGCGCAAAAGTAAACTTCCGATGTTTTTTGGCTGTAATTTAAAAAAAAAATTAATAACTTTGATTCTTCTAGTGGATTATTTTTATTTGGTCTTTTAATTTTTTTTACATCAAGTCAAGAATATGATGTCATGTAAATGGCCGCCGCCATAGTTGATTGTCATTTGAGCCCATTTTATGGCATTTTCCATCACTTTGGCCAAAACTTCCGGCGATACGTCCTCACATTCTTGACGGATATTCTCTTTAAGAGCTGCAAGAGTCTGAGGCTTGTTGACATAAACCCGCGACTTCAAAAAGCCCCACAAAAAGAAGTCTGGAGCGGTCAAATCAGGCGATCTTGCTGGCCAGTGCAAATCGCCAAAACGGGAGATTAGCCGCCCGGGAAATGCATCCTTCAGCATATCGGTTGTGGCACGTGCAGTGTGTGCCGTTGCACCGTCCTGTTAGAATCACATGTTTTCCAATCCGAATTCATCAAGTTGCGGCAAAAAGAACTCGTTGATCATTGCTCTGTAGCGCTCACGACGCTTCCATGACATCGCCGGCGCTTCCATGACATCCTCGGCTACAGCAGCAATAATCTCTGCAGAACGGCTACTCCGGGGTCTGCCACGCCTGGCAGCATCTCGTGTTGTGCCAGTCTCTTCGAGGCGAGCAGCTAAACGTCGCAGTGTTTCACCAGTAGGCGTTGGACGGCCAGGAAATCTGCGACGAAATTCACGTTGTGCCAAAGTCACCGACGAATTATTGGTCAAATAAATAGACAGCAATATTCCGCGTTCTGGAGCAGTGTAGCGTAACATTGTTTATTAACGTGTATTTCGCATGTGTTTACTACACAAATGTCAAAACAGAACTGACATTAGAGGCCAATCGCAAAATTTATAGCATTTTCTGATAGGAGGATTACTTTTGCGCCACCTTGTACAAACAAAATTAAAAAACCTTGTCTTCGTTTTATCATCTTGGAGATTATCTTCTTTCTATCTTCCTATCTTTTATATTTTCTTTCTATTCTAAATTGTCCTCATAGTGACTATCTGGGTATATTGCACTATTATCTTCTAGTAGTACTGCGTTCATGATGCTTGAAAATATATCGCTTTCATGTATCATCAGTTTCTCCCGATTGTTGCCGCAACACAATTTGCCTTCCTGGCGTTATGGTGGCGATATCGCCGCAGTATTGCTGGGTTTGCTGGAATATGTACAATTTCCAATGATATTTGAATTTTGTGGAGTTTGCATTTGTAGACGTAATTCAAGTGAAACTAGAAATTATCATTGTCATATAAGAAATTTGTCACATGTATGGAAGAACGATTTGGTACAAGGCACTAGATAGATTACATGTGTGAAATTTCATGAAGGGGGAATTCGAAAAATCATTAAATACGATATCATTTTTATACGTTTTATGGTCATTATCACAATATTTGGTTACAATTTTTAAATTAAACTGAAAACTGAGAACTGAAACTTTTAGTTAGCTGGGGGTAATAGTCAAATTCAAAATTATTAATCAAAATCAAAATTGTTCCTTTTTTCGTTCTGAAAATTAAATCAAATTTATATGAAAAATGTTGCTTGGAGATTAAGGGTAATGATGATATTTTCTACTAAACCATTCCGCTGTGTGGGTATTTTTTTACCCAACCAATTGAGTAAGAGAACACTTTTGTTTACAAAGTGGATGCCGCGAATGCTGACACTGAGCGTGCAGAAGCACAACTGAAAAAATCTATTTAATATTATGATTTACGTTGTCCAGGCATTGTCCGAAGAAGCTTAAAACAATACATAGTTTGCGAAGACACAGGAAATTTTCAATACAGTGCATATTTCGAATGGAATAAACGGCTGCAAAAGTGACCAGTTACAAATACGACGGCCATCTTCTTTAAAAAAAATGGGCGAAAAAATTACTGCCAAAAACTAAATTGTTTGTTAAAGTCTACACAGAACGTAAACTAAAGTAGTATAATTAATGTTATAACTTAGCATGTCCCATTGAACCCAGTATGTTTTTTTTTTTGTTGCCTTCAAACTTTCTCATGTAAAATATAAAACTACACTTAGCAGCATAACTCGTGTACCTTTTCTAATGACTCTGATTTCAAATTAGCTCATTTGACAGGTATGCATGGCACTTAGCAAACCCATTACCCTACAATCATGCAAATAGTCACAAATTGCCCAACAAACTTCATGCCTAAGCGAAATATCACCCCCGGTGACACTTTAGTGTTAAATAGTCCGAAAAATGAAAAAGAAACTGCAAATGCTACAACTCAACTAACGTTTGTGCAAACTTTCAACACATTCCATTTTCATTCGTGTATCCAGGTTCTCTACAAAATTTCAACTTTGACTTTAACTTTATTTTATACTCAAGTTCAGTTACAACTAACTATACATTTCAACTGTTGCCTTTGTTTGTACACGAACACACGAGAGTGAGTGCAAATGAATGAGTGTCCTTTATTTTCATTTAGCAAAGGATGATGGCCAACGAGGAACAAGAGAAAGAGAGAGAGAGAAAAAATGTTGTCCAATATTTAAACACATTTGTTTTGGCCCTTTCCCATGTGTACGAAATGGAGTACGTGCTAATTTTATCATTTTAACTTTTTGTTTATTTGACACTTTTTTTTCAGCTGGTAGTCCCCACAGCTTCCCCACCCCTGGCTGTTCGCCTGCAAGTTGTTGTTTTATGCTAAGCTTTGTATTTTGGGTGGGAAGGTAATGTAGCCGCACTTGGAGGAGGATTTCATTAGTGGCACAGGATTATAAAAGTGGATCGAAAAGGATGCTTTTAATTAATTTCGTTACGAAAGTGTTGCGAAAAATATGTAATCGAATGGTATTTAAAATAACTGCAAGGATACGGCTTTAAATAACCTCTAACTAAATCGGAGGTTCTAAGGAACCATCTTGCGGGCAAGAGCAAATTACAACAAACTGGAGGAAAATGTTTTCTAAACCCAAAACTTCAATTCAGTAGCTGGTGCTAATCACAGTGGCAGTAATTGCCACTCTTGCAACAACATGGTGCCCCATTTCATTCCATGAAGCAATTGAGATGAACTGTGCGATTTTCATTATTAAATCCACTGATCGGAAAATACGGATTTACCACCAGTTCGAGCGTTTATGCTTTGAAAAATCATCCCACAAAATAAAGAACTAAGCATAAAGTGAATTAGAGATCATGTAATAGTTGATTGAGCAGTACATGCCAAGTGCTCCAATAACAATATTTTTGGTTGCACCGTTTCAGCTTTTGCCAATTATGATTTTGTTTTTATTAAGAGTTATACAGTCCAGATAACGCACCATGCAGTTTAAGAAAAAAAAATCAATGAGTGTTCGAACTCACGGATGATGTGTTAACACCTTTTTGCTACACGGTACCTGTTCGATTTCTATGAACACATTAGTAAATGTTACATTGGAAAATAAAAAATAATAGTTCTTTTGTATACACCGGGCAATGCTGAACATCAAATGACTCGCTTTGTTTGGCCATAGCAACAACAACGAAACAACCAAACACACAACATCACACATACTTTGTCCGAAGTAGCTGGCGTATTAGTGTGTCACCATAAAGTCGACTGCGCAAGGCTTGCAAATGAAATTTTGCGTGGCTATGCTTCATATCAACAGACACATGTACATACATACATTATTATGTTAATACATACGCTATAGACACAATTTCGTTTGCCTCACCCCTGCCACACCGCTCTTTCATTGCTCTCTTGCTCGCTCATTTTTGTTTAACACGTCATTATTCTCTTTCGCAGTCGCAGAAAATCTGGTTATAGCAGCAGCATAAAATCTGGTTTTAGCAGCAGCATAAAATCTGACTTTGATAGATTTAGTCCCTATACGCCGCTATAGATGTTAACACATCAAAAATAATGAATTTACTGTGACTCTTAAATCAGCTGGACCGAACAATGGCATAATAAGATAGATTTCTCCACATCAGAAGGTGGGAAATTGCTCGCCATGTCTGGGGAGATGAAAATATCCCCATGCGAAAATTACTCTCAACATTTCATAGTAATTATCTCGCATCCAAATGAAATGGAAAAATCTAGTAATTGCATCACTTCACAAATCGTGCTAAACCTATTCTGTGAGGAATCCATTATTAATAACAAGACGGTTTTCGAGTTTCTAGCTCCCATCAAGGACAAGATTTAAACTCCAACTGGCGGGATATAAAAAAAAAGTTTTACAAACATTAGTTATAGAAAGTCCATCAATATATATTCTTTACATTTTTAATTTTATTGTTTAAGCTTGCGGCCATTCTGTAGCTCTATTAATAGAGATATAGTTTTTTGAACAGGAGTTTTGCAAATGTACTCCAATGATTCCTGGCAATCCGTACAGCTATTTCAGATCTAGCCACAGATATTCATCAGCGGTTGTTTGGAATGATGCTATTGAAAAATTCATCAAACTAAATGCAAACGAAATCTCATTTAAATTGAGAATTCACTGTAATGCAAGTGTTCGAAAAATATCGCAAGCATAACACGCAAGGAAACATTTTCAGGAACTTCTTTCCATCTGCAAAGAACCATCGGTCCCCATTAGACATCTTTTTTTTTGTTGCCTAAAAGACAACACAATTTTTTTCGTTTCGTCGTGCTCCACGTTATACAAATTCATCAGGGATGATTTTTATTTCTTCGGCCTTTTTATTGGTACTTTTTATTTTTATTGTTTAAGTTCGAGGCCATTCTATATCTCTATTAATAGAGATATAGTTTTTTTTAAAAAGAAGTTTTGCAAATGTATTCCTATGATTCCTGGCAAACCGTGAACACAAAAAAAATGTCTAGAGTTCGTTTGCCACAAAAATATTTCTTCGGATACGTTTACTCACCGTTGACAATTGAAACGTTTCCCACAAAAATAGATATGTTTATCGTAAAAGTCGTTTGTATGTTATAAGCACAAGTGACATATCTCTCTTTAATTGCTTCTCTCTTATTGCAACAAAATCCAACCAACAAATCCTAATGTTTAGGTATTGGTCAACTTCTCGCAATGCCCGATAAAGCTCAATGGATAAACGCGCGGACTTGCAGCCATGGTGCGTGCCTGGGTTCAACACCATTTCAGGCAAAGTATAAACTCTGCAACTCAATTCTGAATTCAATTATAAAGATGCACTCAATTCCATCCATAATGAATCGCATTCAGAGTAATTTTCATAATGAATTTAGAACGTTATGGACCAATCCAGCGTATGTGTTCACACATTACTTCAAATTTATTCCACATTATATGTCATTAAGGGGAAGGGGATAGCGCTTACAATTAGTGAGTTGTGCTCTTCTAATCCGACAGCTTTTGGACTTAGTGCGGTGGAAAGCTGCTTAGGCCAGCGGTTGAACCACTGCAATACCATACATGGAACAAAATAATTATATGACAATTATAACTTGTAGTTTAGTTTAAATTATCACTCCAAATGCAAATTCAGCAAAATTTAAATACCATTGGCAATCGTACTTATTTTGAAACCATTTCCTTCAGATGAAGCAGTTTTGGTTTTCAAATATTTTATAGGTTTCTGAATTTAAAAGTACTATAAGGCAACACCAATCTAAGACACATACCTTTGCATATAAAATACTTCAAAACCAGAATTGCCAGCAGTCAAACAAATTCCAAAAATATCCAATGAGTGTTCGAACTCACGGTCGATGTGTTAACACCTTTTTGTTACACGGCACCTATTCGATTTCTATGAACACATTAGTAAATGTTACATTGGAAAATAAAAAACAGCATTCGATCATATGATGACGTTACATTCCAATAATATTAATATGTACTTAAAATTATTTAAAGATCAGTGCAAGCACATGTGTCATTATTTTCTTGCTTAATACTTTTTGTTTTCTTCCCACAAACAACAAAGAGAATGCACAGCAACAGACACATGTCCATACTTCCATACATATGTATATTGCAGTGTTCGTACATACGCTACACAAGTTCACACAATTTTCGTTGCTCTCTTGCTATCTCATTTTTATATACGTATAAACACGTCATAATTCTCTTTGCTCTCAGAGTGCGCCGCACCCACATTTTATATGACTTACCTTTCACAATAATATAAAAAATCACATGAGGTGTCATGGGACACCCGGTTGGAACGAAGTTTTTTTCGCTATATATTATGTACTAGTTAGTTCCAGCACGTATAAAGCGCCCGTTGAAAAGTACGATAATTTAAATGGAATTTTAAGAAATTATACTTTTTGTAAAATAAAAAACTTTTTCTAAGAAATTTTTTTTTTTCTGCAATGTATTTTTAAAAAACAAATTTATATTTGTAGGTCCTTTTTGTAAGAATGAATATGTATTAAATTTTCTGGAATATGTATTATATAAGTCCTTTTTTAAAGAGGGGTACTTCTTTTATTAAAAGATAATGTTTTTGTTTTAAGAAAAGGTTAGAAAGGTTTGTTACAAATAAGTACTTTTGTAAGAACAGGTACTTTTTAATGAAGTGGTACTCTTTGTAGGAAAGGTTATTTTTTAATAAAAATTTTCAGAAAGGCTAATTATCTCAAGAAAAAAATGTAATATTTTATTTTTAAGAAAAGGTACATTTCAGAAAAATAATTTTTGTAAGAAAAGGTATTTTTTATAACAAGATATTTTTTATAACAAGATATTTTTGTGAAGAAAATTTTTTTTTTTAAGAAATGGTATTTTTTTAGAATTGGTCCTATTTTCAAGAATAGGTACATTTTTAAGAGTAGGTAGATAGTAGATACTGTCCTATTAAATGATACAAAATTTAACCATACACACAATGTAATATTTAAAAGTTATAAAACATAAGCAAATATCGAATTGATGCAACAAGGGGTGGGGGAACTGCTATATTAATCAAGAATAACATACAATACAACATTCACGATAACAAAAGTAGATATTCGCTAGATGCTTTAGAGACAATCGCCATAAAGATACCCGTTGACTGCGACAACTTTTTAGTTATTACATGCGCGTACTATCCGGCCGGCAATATAAATTCAAAACGAGCAGACTTCCAAAAACTATTTGATTTTATGAATCTTCAAAATTCTAATAAATATTATGGAATATCGGGAGTCTTGAACTGCAAGGACACAGAATGGGGTAATACTGTTAATAACGAAAAAGGCAATAACCTAAAATAAAGTCAACATAGAATTCCTTACACTTCCAACATGTTCAGCCAAGCCCGCTTTCCTTAGCCGTAATTATGCCATAATGCCTTCCATTGAAGCCAGCACACTTCACAATGGCATGACTATCACAAAGCCAACATGAAAGAACACAACCCTCAAATACGTCCCTGACTGTACAAATCTAGTAATAATTACCAAATCCTAAAAGTATGCCGAATAATACTGGGTTGTTTACTGGGTTGTAGCATAATATTTACGGTTAAAAAAAAGTTTTTAAAATTTTTTCATTCAAATGGCGTTCAATCATATGACGACGTTTCATTTAAATAATATTAATACTTAATAACACTTAAAAATATTTATAGACAAGTGTCATTATTTTCTTGCTTAACACTTTTTATTTTATTCCCACAAACAACAAAGGGAATGCAAATCAACAGACACATGTGCATACATACATACACTGTTATGTTCGTACATACGCTACACAAGTTCACACAATTTTCGTTGCTGTCTTGCTATCTCATTTTTATAAACGTATAAACACGTCATTATTCTCTTTGCTCTGAGAGTGCTCCCCACCCACACAAGACAACTATTCGCTGCCGCTACATCAGTGTGTGTTTTTTTCGCAGTCTGACAATCTGTGTTTCGGAGTCGAACAAATCTGTGTTCTATATAAGGGTGGGTCACCCTTATCATTTAGGGGAATGAAAAATAGATGTTGGTCGCTTCTGAGACCTACCCGGAAATGCACATAAAATTTCATACATATCGGTCCAGACGTTTCGGAAGAGTTTAGCGCCAATCTGTGATCGTAGTCGGACAAACTGTGCTTGGATGTGTTCACTTTGTGAGTTCAGTCCCTACCCGCGCCTATACATAGATGTTAGCACATCAATAATTAAAAGAATTCCCATATTTCATATCAATTGGCATTGAATTCCAAAACCTACATTTGCATTGCTAGAGCAAATGCAAATTCAAAATTGTTAAATTGCCTTTTGCATTTGCATTAGATAAAGTAATGCAAATTAGAAAATCCCAACTCTGTGCAATACCAATGTTTCTATTGTTGATCATTTGTAACTTTTGGCATTTATTGTATGGATGTCCGAAGGGCCAGTGGAGTCATGGCAAATATCTACACTTACCATCCTCCCGTCTTGGTCAGCTCGTCTACCCCTTCGTTTACTAATGTTGCATTTCCCAAGATCATAATTCCTATTAACAAAACTGTCTCGAAGTGGGATATTCAACTTTGGTGCATGTGACAAAGCCAAAAATTATGTTATTTTGGCGATTGGATGCTTCGTGTCCGAGTTTTGCCACTTTTTGTGTCCTAGAGGGTATTTTTGCCGATTTTTCCAAAAAAAAATGTTTACACAATTTTAGAATGGTCACTTTATCCAAACGCCTAAGAACCCCTTTAAAAGTGAGCAGGGTGCAGAAAACAATTGAAATATGCTCTTTCTCACAACTCATAGCGGCGAGAAATCTATTGCAACCGATGAGAGTAAAAGCATTAACAGTCTCTCGCGAGCAAGAGCAATGTTCGAAAAATTCACGAACGATAAAACTGCCCTGCAAGCGTCGTAGGTACGATCTTTCGCGATCATTCATTGTTTGAGAGCGTTCATTGTAAAACTGAATCAGAAATTCGTGTAAGGAAAAGTAGTTCGGAGTGTGTTGATTTTGCTCATACATTCAACAGTCATACATACAAAATTCAAATAAAACCAAAAAAGCGTTCGGGAACATTGGAATTTTGGTTTTCGTTGGTGACAGACTGACGGGAATGATTTCTCGCACCAGCGCTACGAATAACCGCTGTTGTAGGCTTTTTCGTTTCTAATGTATATACGTAAATCCATTGCATGCAATCTCTCACCAATAAATGCAATCGCCAAATGAGCTCATATGTTTTTTAAACGTTCGCGAGCGAATTTTTGCGAACCGTGAAAATGAAAGTATTTTCGCAATCGAATACACAGTTTCCGAGTTTTATAATTTTATTCAAAATCTAATTGTTATATTTTTGGAGATATACGATATTTTAAATTTCTGTGACTATATTTTCGGGTTTTTAAATTTTGCCGCTCGGGAGCAGGGTGCCAAAGTTGCATCTGAATGCGCTCAGCTTACGAGCCGGCTCCCAATTAAGTGAATCAGCTCGGAAGCCGTGTGCCGTGAATCAATATATAACATGCTAGCTCACGATCGGAAATGTGGAAGCCGGCTCACAAACCGAGCTCGTATGTTGACATTATTTAAATTGTATGGTTCCAGTCTCGTGAGCTGGCCAATGCAAATCCTGCCCTGGAGTCTATATGATGTACACGAGGATCGTGTATGTGAGGATATATAATTTGTTAGGGAAATACTTGTTCAGTGAAAAACTGCATGCTAGACTTGTGTCGAACTCGTTCACTAGATCTCGAACTCGTTCATTTAGGGTGCCCGGACATAACAATCACGTACTTACTCGCCGTATCGAATATGTGCATTATGTTCGTGAGAGTGAGTCTGGTCACCCTAAATGAACTATATAGTTCATGAACTACCCAACTCTACTGCATGCAGGCTCACGAGCCGGGACACAAAGTTGTATCTGGTCGCTCTGAGCTGGCGAGCCGGGTCCCAAATCACCGAGTCAGCTCGGGCACCGTTAGCTAAACTTTAACATGTTGGCTCGAGACCGGAAATTTGGAAGACGGTTCACAAGCCAAGCTTCCAAGTTTAAAGTTTGTTAAATTTTAGCTTCAGGCTCGCGGGCGAACCAAGAAAACCCCTGTCCAGGAGACTACATGATCTATACGAGGATCGTGGAACCGAGGATATGGAATTTTTTACGACATTACCTCGTTAAGTGAAAATATGCATGCAGTCTCACGAACCGGAACCCAAAGATGAATCTTGGGTCAGTCTCTTGTCTCGCGTCCGGAAATATGGAAACCAGTTCGTAAGCCAAGCTTCCAAGTTGAAATTTGTTAAATTTTGACTCCAGGCTCGCGAGGGAGCCAATGAAAACCCTGCATTACCTCCGGCGGCCGGGAACCAAAGTTTAATCTGGCGGCTGGCAGCTGGCGTGCGGGGTCCCACATCAGAGAGCCACCTGGGGAGCCGTTAGCTAAACTTTAACTTGTTGGCTCACGACCGGAAATTTGGAAGCAGGTTCACAACTGAGGTGGCAAGTTGAAATTTGAGTACCCGTTCAAGTGCCGGGTGCTGATATTTTAAATGTTGGCTCCCAGCCAATTCGAACCCTGTCCAGGATTGTACATGATCTATACTAGTATATCTTCATACTTTTGTGTTAACTATCATTGTTCTGCCTTCTCTCAAATGATCAGGATGGGGAAAGTGCCGTTTTTTTGTATGTCCTCGATAATAAGTTCTATCGCTGGATAAGCATTCAAGCTAGAATCGTCACTATATCAGTGCAGTGTTTCCTCCTGCGGTCTTTCCAATTTCCGTCTTCCTTCGAGTTCAGTTTCGAAAACCCCTCGTACTGGGTCGTCTTCATCCATGCTACTGACTTGGCCTAGCCAGAGCAATAGCGTTATTTTGATTAGCTTAACTATGTCAATGTCTGGATACAGCTCATTCAGCTCATGGTTCATGCGTCGCCGATACTCGCCGTTGTGCACTATAAACAAATAAATTGTTTTCCATTACATCCCATGAGGGAATTAGGGAGAGCTTTCTCAGAGTCAGTGAGCTGTTCGCTTTCTAGTTTTATACTCACTGATTGGAACAGTTTTACACCGGTTCCGAACGGTATTTTGAGAGGCTTTTTCATGGCTAACTACTCGATAGTATCGCTGACACTATGCCGAATGAAATTGAAGGTGGTCAGAGCAGTGATCGAAACCAGGATTGCATGTACAAAAGGCGCGCCCACTAACCATTGCACCATCGACGGCCATTATACTAAAGAGCCACACATATTTCGGAGTATTTTTCTCCCGAAGACTCTCAGAGATGTTTCGTCTGCTTACGATAAGACCCAGCACTCTGCGCCATAAAGCAAGACAGGTTGTATGAGAGTCGGGTACAGCTGGACTTTTGTTACTCGAAAGAGAGCTCTATCTCCAAAACGCTTGCTTAGCTCAATATAACAACTATTCGCAAGTACAATTCTCCGCTGACGGTGTAGTTTATTGCTTCTATAAACTGAAATTTGTGATTCCATAAACTTAAATTAATCGAAGTCAGCCTCGTACTTTTGACGTAGAATACGCCTTACCTTACGGTATGAGGAGTCATGTCAGGTTTTTATTGTTGTAATCTTTATTTCATTGAATTTGAGGAAACGGCTAGATGAATTTTTTTAAAATTTTTTTTGTAGGTAAATGAAGATGTTATCTTTCGTTTGATATACATTTCATATTGGTTGATATATTTCTAGTATTTTAATTTCTCAAATGAAAATTGTTTAAACACATACACTCAAACATATGTGTGGTGTTTGGTTGAGTGTTTTTGGTTGCTCAACATTGCGTAGGAACATGTATCTAGTAAAAAGTGGAACGAACAGCAAGCTTATGTTGCTTGGCAACAGCTTCAATAAAGCTGTTGTAACATTAATTTTGAATTGTAAAGCGTAAAGCTTTCACACAACGCTCGAATGCTAATGCCAAGACTCGATAAGGTAAACCTTTTTTAATATTAGGGCGGCCCTCTCAACATTCGCAGAACTTATTTCAATAAAAATATTAATTCAAATACATAAATTAAATTAAGTTTAAAAAAATTGAAAATAATATTTTTTTTTTTAATCGGACTTGAATCAAATGCCGTTGGTAACTATAAAAATTACAGCAGACAGTTGTCCGAGGCCTTCGGCCACGGACTGTCCCTGCAGGCTGTGTCAGAGACACGGCCATTAAGTTTAACGTAGAATACGCCATCCGATAAGACAGAAAACATATATAACAATAAATGATAAATAATATAAGCAAATGAATTTATTGTTATATATGTTTCCTGTCTTATCGGATGGCGTATTCTACGTTAAACTTAATGGCCGTGTCTCTGACACAGCCTGCAGGGACAGTCCGTGACCGAAGGCCTCGGACAACTGTCTGCTGTAATTTTTTTGGTACCCCAATGGGTTTCACTAAAAGTCTCGTTTCCATTGCCCTTATCTTTGTGGGTCTTATTAAGTTAAATATAAGCATAATCTCGTTTGATGGAGAATCTCGGACAAACTCTCTTCAGCGAACACGACTTATACATCATAGAATCAATTTTTTCGTATGGTAGCGCAGACGATCCCCGATTCTTGAAAAATACTTCTTATATTTGACCTATAACCAACTGAGATTAAAACTGACAATACAAATGGGAATACATATTCTCTAGCACAAGAAGACGGTTGGAAAATAACTAGACAAGAAGGTATACTGGCTTTATCTGCAACCTACAGCTGATATACCCTACCCAATAGGCTCAATCAGAGCCGGCAGAGAATCTGGCTTAGCAGGCAAAGTCGCGATGACATACCATGGCATTGGCTACCATGCAAGCATCTTACAATAGGTCAAACATGCTAATATTTCATAAATTGACTTTATTTGGGCATCCCTCAGAAAAAACCCTTTAATCTCTTTAATCGTTTATTTATACACAAATGACTGCGGCCAAGTTGGCAAAGTTTAGGAAGCGAAATTACCACAGCACCAACAAAGTGGAAGGACAACGTAAATAGTTTTCAGGAATAAATTGTAATTTCATCGCCCGCACTGAGACGGCGTCCTAAGTAAACACTCCATGTTAACTTAAGATAAAGAGATGAAGTGGAAAATGGAAAATGGGAAATTGTTGAAGGTTCTGCTAACAACATTCACACTTCAATTAATTATAATTCAATATAGCACGTCAGCGGAAAACAACAAATATTTTAATAGAATTTAAAGCAGTTGGAAACAACTCACCGCTAAGTGGTCATGGGAATGTGTACACTAGCATGGCCGATAGTTGTATGGGGAATTTTTGTTTTTGTTTTTTTTTTTGATTTCTTATATTATTCTTTGCCCCAAATCGGTTCAGTTTTATGTAAAAATAAATACAAAAAAATGTCATAGCGATAAGTTGTGTTTTAGGGGGTGTGTCCGCCCCTCAAAGGTGGCCTTCAAGCCCATTTATTCAAATGTAATTTATTCAAATGTAATTTGTTTGTATCTTTAAAAAAAACATTTTACAAGTATATTATGTATGCCAATATTTTAGCTCTTCCAGTCAACAACATTAGCCTCAAAGAAAGTTTTTTGCTAAAATTAATATTTTAGAAAATAGTGAAGAAAATAACCAACAAAATACCAAAAATTATATTTGGTATTACATTTTTTTTTGTAAAAATTCATCCAACGAATTGGACCACTATATGATAAACATTTAGAAACTTCCAAAAATTAGTTATTTTTTCGATTGAGCGCTTCGTTTCTGAGATACAGACATTTTTTCTAAATTTTTCACATTTTCGATCAAAAATGGGGATGGGTCACTCTGGGTAACCCATTACCCATCGCCGTAGGTAATGAGTAAATCCGCTTACCCATTCCCCATGTGTAATGTATAATCGTGCAGGGTAATTTCCCATCTTCGTGTGGGTAGCTACCCATTATTGTCCCCATACCCTGTGTGTAATGAGTAAATGTTCATTACACATTCTACCATTACCACCAAAGTTAAAAGTTAACCCAAAATACTATGCTGAAGCCCCGAAGCTGGTCTACCCCAGAGGAGAAAATCCCCAAGCCCGGCCGAACCTGCCACACAGTAAGCTTTATAACACAAAAATACTACGAACTCGATCTCGAACGCGAGCTTAAGTTCGTGTTCTAGTCGAAAGAAAGTTGATTTGAGTTCTACAAGTCGTTTCAAGTCTAATGAAAATATAAAATTTATCAAAACTTGGCTTCCTCTATTTCAAATCAGCTGCAAATATTGAGTCAGTCGTATTAGACGAACCCAATTTGAATCGAATGTAAGTGACTGCACGCAAAGAAACAACTTGTTCCTCCCAAACGAAATCTTAGATAACTGAAGTTCGTTTTGGGGACTGTAGTTGGGAGAAACGAACTTCTGTTAATCCGTGCATATCATTTCGTTTGGGAGAACCGAAAAATGTTTGCAGCAAACGAGTTATGAAAAGTATAAGCTGAAAAAAAACGTTTGCGAGAAACGAAAAACGGTTCCGCCAACTGTTCCTTCGGTTACAGCAACCGAGTTGTAGTTGCTCCAAACTAAAAAAACCTTAGTGACAACTGGAAAACGTTTGCGGTAAACGAGTTATGAAAAATGAGAGCTGAAAAACGTTTGCCCGAAACGAAAAACGGTTCCACCAACTGTTCTTTCGGTTACAGCAACCCAGTTGTAATTAAAACTTTTATTTATGGATTCCATAAGATCTTTTTTGTTTAAATTTCCAACTATTATGATTTTGGTTTTACCCATAAAGTATGTTTTAAAAAAGTTGGAATTTTTGGTATATTTTTTCACTGTCTACTTACACTTCTCTCTTGCATTCAAATAATAACTAGCGCAGCAAACTACAAAGCGTTAAATGTCCATCCAAGATATATTGACAAGGTAGAAGCTTTCGATTGTGTGATCAATTTTATGTGCATGCGTGAGTGTGTATGACAAAGGAGTGGATAAAACTGTGTATACAGTCGACAGAATGAGAGAAATTTACGTTCTTTGTAATCTGTGCTCTCATTAGAAAAATGGCTAATTTCAGTTATCGCAAACGTTTTTTTAAATTTGCGGCAAATATAATTTTGAACGCGTTTGATGCAAACGAGAACTCGTTTGCAACAACATGATACACATTTGCTATATATGAGTTTATTTGGGAGAACTACATGAACGGTTGCGATTAATAAATTAATACAAATCAATCAAAGTTTTGTTGCGTCAACCGAGCAATAAGCGTTTTTTTCTTTGCGTGTGGATTTTGTTCGCTTAGCTTTTCATTCCAGTTCGGGGAACAGGCCATAAGTGTAGTTGTATTCATAAACAGCCCACAAATGCCATAAACTTCATTTAATGCCACATGTTTCTTAAACAAACTCAAGTTAGCGCTTAGAAATCAATCTTTAGTTAATTGATAACATCTGCCGTTATACCTTATTTCTATTTTCATATCCTTTATATAATCACAATCAAGTAGGAAACTTTAACAAACTTTACCTTTTGATTCATCCTCATCCGCCTACTAATTTGCACGATTTTTGCCACCCTGACAAAAATGTGGGAAGAAGTACTTGAAGCTTTGTATCTATTTTTTGCTGTAAATTATCAGCATCCAGTACCAAGATACTTAACAGTAAAATAAGAAAATAAAAGTCGACGCTGCAACAAAAAAACAAAATAACTAATGAAGGCCCGTAATAATTAATTGGCTTTCCAACACTAAACATACAAGGACCTGTAAACTAAATCGGAGTGAGACAGACCTTGGCGGTGCAGATACTCAGCAAAAGTTGCTGGAGTCGGAACTGAAAAGTAAAGCAGAAAATAAAAGACGGCCGTAAGATAAAGTACGAAAACGTGTAATGGACTCTTATTACATAGTGTTTCCGTTTTTTGATGTTGCCGTCCATGTCCTTATCACGGTCATGGTGCCCCTGAACATTTTAAGCAATAACAACAATGTTATAGTCCTTTTTCCTTATATTTAATGGTCTTGCTTTTAAAGACACAGAAGGAAGGTATGAAGAAAACTTGCACCATTGCAAGAAGGTAGACAGACGTTGACTGTAGGCACGTTGGGGTTTGTTTAGATGTTGGCTAGGCAAACATCACGAGTATTTGAGTCTGTCCGACATCTTTAAGGATTCATAGGAAATTTTGAAAATGTGTTTCATTAACTTAACATTATACAGCCATTAAAATGAGGCAGAGTGTTGGGTTGCCATTACGTTAATAAGGTCAACAACATTGACCAACGCACAGGTAAGTCTCGATAAATGCAAAAGAATGTATCAAATGGATCCTTTAATAAGTTCTACAAATACACGAATTTTACTGATAATATTAGAGAACTCTTTAATCGACTTCATAAACATTGTTATTAAACATGAGAAAATATTGGAGGTATAGGCAACTTCTGAGGCGATGATAACCTAACATACCCTTTAGAAGCTCAAGACGAGCGGTTTATTCCATTTCAGAATCATCTTTAAAGTCCTTTAAATTTCTTAATTTCCTTCAAAAAGATGTGCAGTGTTAACTAACATGATATGTATTTTAAATAAAATTAATCATTTTGAAATTATCATTATCAATATTGCGACAGTCATAATTGTACACTAAAATCAATTACGATGGTGGATAAAATGAAAGTCTTCGTAAATATTATGAATTTTTTCGTTGATTCTCAACCAATGCACCATTACGTTAACGCAATGAAACATTTCATAAAACCAAAATAAACATATTCTTTTAAATGCTGCGTAATTTTGCATTATTTTCCAACTAATGATACCATTTCATAAAACCAGCGAATTTTTTGTTTGAAAACAACTTGCAAAGTGATGAAACTATTCGTTCAGATATAGATTGGTGAAAAAGGAAAGATTTCTTAATTCGACACCAATGGGACTCAGGTCAGATGAAACTAGGCCTTGTCGCGCATGATAAATATCGCCCGTAACTCGTGCGCTGCCTCGTTGTTGGTTAGAAGAGCGTGAGCGTGAGCGCTATCATAGTTTGCACGAAGTTGTCGGTTTGCGGGTAGGTGGTGATGGACTTTGTAAAGGAACATTTATCATGTAGTCAACTTGCGTATCTAAAAGGCCGCTCAACCGATGCAACCCTGCACGAAGTCGTCAGAACTACTGAGAGGTCCTTAAAACACAAACAATATAGAAGGCTGACCAATAAGTCCGTGACTTTTCAAACTTCCCTCATAGTTATATGATACGCAACACTGCTCCCATCAAGTACCACCTGTTAGTAGACTACTGTTACATTTTGAGCAATTTCCGTCATTTACTTTGCGTTTAACAGCAGTTGTTTAAAACATACAACCTCGTGCATTTTTTTAAAAATGGAAAAAAGTGAATTTCGAGTGCGAAAAAAACCGTCAATCAAACCAAGGAAAACCTTGATAAATACTATGGGGACTCTGCACCATCGATTTCAATGGTACAAAAGTGGTTTACTGGCTTTCGTTGTGGTCCCACAAGTACAAATGACGCTGAACGTTCTGGACGGCCAATTGAGGTCAATACACCCGAAGTTGTCCAAAAAATCCACGATATGGTCTTGGCCGATCGAAGAGTCAGATTGTTGATGCCACAGGCATTTCATATGGCAGTGTGGTTTTGATTTTAAATGATCAGTTGGGTTTAAGAAAGCTGTATGCAAGATGGCTGCCGCGTATGCTCTCAATTGACCATAAACGTAATCGTGTGCCAACTTCAAAAAATTGTTTGAATTGTTTTTGTAACTGTTGATGAAACATGTATCCATTACAACACTCCGGAGACCAAGCAGCAGTCTAAACAATGGGTTTCTCCTGATATTTGTTTGTCGGCCAATAAGGTGATGGCAACAGTTTTTTGGGATGCACGCGGGATAATCCACATCGATTACCTTCGAAAGGCAAAAACAATAAACGGTCAATATTATGCCAACTTATTGGACCGATTTAACGAGGATTTAAAACAAACGACCCTATATGGCCAAGAAAAAAGTTATTTTTCATCAAGATAATGCACGGGTGCACACGTGTGTTGTCTCAATGGAAAAATTCCGTGAATTAGGCTACGAATTGGTACCTCATCCGCCATATTCTCCGGATTTAGCCCCCAGTGACTACTTCCTATTTCCAAACCTAAAGAAATGGCTCGGTGGAAAGATATTTAACTCCAACGATGGAATTATTGATCAAACAAATGCCTATTTTATGGATCTCGAAAAATCCTATTTTTTGGAAGGGATACCAAAATTGGAGGAACGTTTAACTAAGTGTAT
This sequence comes from Phaonia tiefii, assembly GCA_963931995.1. Taxonomy (NCBI): domain Eukaryota; kingdom Metazoa; phylum Arthropoda; class Insecta; order Diptera; family Muscidae; genus Phaonia; species Phaonia tiefii. Next base: position 82,070,307 of record OZ008369.1, on the reverse strand, counting down.
TGAGGTAAAAGGAGATTATGTTGAAAAATGGATTTTTTTTTTAAAAAAAAACTGAGTTTCATTCAAAAACTCACGGACTTATTGATCCGTCCTCGTTTATCTTGGATGGAAAATTGACGCGTTGTAGTTTGCTCAAATTTTAGTTGTTGTTTGAATGCAAGGCGAGACAGACGTGTATGTAGACTAGGGTGGACCTTGTGTCGATATTTTGGTAGATGAGGGCTCTATTCCATGCCTTTTTGAAAAAAAATGACAATGCCGAAAAAATAAATTAAAAAAAAAAACATTAGGGGTTGCGCACGAGCCGAGAAAAAGGTCCACTTTGCCAAAATTAGGGGGGAAATTGCCATAGGTCATCAGGGGTCACCCGTAGGGGGGAAGAATGTATGGCCGACCCCCATTAACTTTTTACCGCCAACATTTTCCCCCAAGACACCCACCCCCTATCTCCTCCCCTTAGGGGGGTCACCATACAAAAATGGAGGTTGCTCAGTATTTTCGAAAAACACCATAGGTCATCAGGGGTCACCCCTAGGGGGGCAAAATATATGACCGACCCCCATTAACTTTTCATCCCCAACATCTTTTCCGAACAAACTTACCCTCTATCTCCACTCCTTGAGGGACTCCCCATACAAAAATACTGAAAATCTATGTATTTACAGTTGCACAATATCGAGATTTTTTTGATTTTTTTTGATTATTTTACAGAAATTCCACCAATATTCAAGAGTGGTCATTGTTTGGAAAGTCTTGAAAAATTTGAAACGCACACGTGCTGAATCAGGTACATAGGCACCCTTAGCAGATGCCCCCATTCATCAGTACCTGGCAGTAAAATATTGCAAAATACGTAGTAGTTATAAATAGCAGTTCATTCATCGATTGTTGTCATTCAACAAGTGCCGACGACCGCGAAAAGTAAATTGATTTTTCTCCCGTTTTTTAAAAGTTAAGATGACAACACGACTTAGATCGCGCGACGATATTTTTTTGATTGGTTATCCAAGCATGAATATTACGGGGAACAAATTACCGTCGAAGAAGCAAGTGCTAAGAATGCATTTCTTCAACATTCGCAAACGAAACATGTCGAAGAAAAATAGTGCGGTTATAGTCGCGGACGCAGTGATGATTTTTTGGCGCCAAGCAGCTATTCCGACGAAAGCCAGAGGAGATGCTACAAGAAAAATAGCTGCGCTGCACGATGAGTGGGATGCTTTAAGAAAGTCATCTCACAGAAAGACTGAGTCCACTAGAGAAAAAGAGAATACGTTTTCTGATAGCTTGGATAATCTTTTCGACATCGCACACGCCAACGCCCTTGAGAAAATGACAAATACCGAAGACATTGAGTTTCTGCTAAAGCAAAGAGAAGATGGCCGGCCAGGAACTATGGGAGGTGTGGACGCTACTGATACTCGAACGAGGAAAAGAAAAGCTGAGCGCGAAGAACAAGAAGAGTTGCGACGCAAACGTGCAACGGAATCTAGTAGAGATCGGTTCGCTAAAGGCGGTAAGCTATTTCGCGCTTTGTGTGTTCGTCCAATGTTTATATTCAAATGAAATTCGTTCAATTGCAGTGGTTAAATTTTCAAGCAGTGATTAAAGCGATGATAATGGGAGACAGGACGAAATTGTCTCGTACGGAGAAAAAGAACAACTTCTTGGAGTTCCCAAAGTAGAAGATGGGAAAGGAAAAGGCCGGAGAATAGCACATGCCGTTTATCAACTGTTGGCATCTTGGCATATGACACATCGAATACAAGGACTTTCTTTCGACACGACATCAACGAACAGTGGCCCATTTTCCGGAGCCGCAGTTGCTCTTGAGCGGCTGTTGGAGAGAGAAATCTTATATTTACCTTGCAGACACCACGTATACGAACTGGTGCTAAGGGAAGTTTTTGAGACAAAAATGGGAAAGACCAGTGCACCAGGCGTTCCTTGCTTTGACCGTTTCAAACAGGAATGGGACGCTGTAAAGGTTAAACCATTCCATTCTGGCTTGATAGACGATCAAGTCGTCAGAAAAATTCCTGTGGCAATGCAAGTCGGCATAAAGAAGTTTTGCTTAGATGAATTGAAGGAGAAACACCCTCGCGATGACTACAAAGAAATGCTACAATTAATTCTTTTGTTTCTGGGTGAAAAACTTGAGAATTACCATTTCCGACCTCCAGGACCCGTTTCCCATGCTCGATGGATGGCAAAAGCCATTTACAGCCTCAAGATGTTTTTGTTTCGGAGAACTTTTAACTTATCTGTATGTGAATTGAATGGTATTCGACACGTTTGTATTTTTGTGGTGCGACTTTACGTCAAGGCATGGTTTGGTTCTTCTCGAGCAGCTGAGGCGCCGAATCAAGATTGGAAGTTTTTGAAGGACATCGTCGAGTACAAGTCCGTTGACCAGGATTTATCTCGGGTAATGATAAAGAAATTTATCGGTCACCTATGGTATCTCGCCGATGAGCACATAGCCCTTGCCTTTTTCGATGACAAGGTTTCAAATGAGTTAAAGGCCAAAATGGCCCAAGCATTGCTAGAAAATGAGAATGACGAAGGTGAAGAAGATGAAGAAGACGAAAAAGGTGAAGAAGAGGAAGAAGACGAAGAAGGTGAAGAAGATGAAGAAAACGAAGAAGGTGAAGAAGATGAAGAAGACGACCCGGTTCCCCCAGCTCCTCGCGTCGTAATCAAAAGCACCAGCGTTAAAAAATCGAGGTGAAATTCAAAGATGTGAATGAGGAATTCTTGGCTAAAGACTTGAGCAACTTCGTCTCTCATAATACCAAAAATTTATTTGTACGATTTGGAATATCGCAAGATTTCATTCTTGCAAATCCAGCAACCTGGAAATCTCGCGCAGACTATCAAGAAGGTCGTAGAATTGTAAATAACTTGCGCGTTGTGAACGACACTGCCGAAAGAGGAGTAAAAATGATACAAGATTATAATAGAATACTGTGTCAAGGCGAAGAAGAGAAACAGTATTTACTACATGTTATCGATTCTTACCGCAAGAAATACCCATCAGCGAACAAAAATATGTTAATTTGACTATATTATATTAAGAGTGCTTAGTAGTACTACTCAATTACAGCTTCTTTTATTTTTGTATGGGGAGTCCCTCAAGGAGTGGAGATAGAGGGTAAGTTTGTTCGGAAAAGATGTTGGGGATGAAAAGTTAATGGGGGTCGGCCATACATTCTTCCCCCCTACGGGTGACCCCTGATGACCTATGGCAATTTCCCCCCTAATTTTGGCAAAGTGGACCTTTTTCTCGGCTCGTACGCAACCCCTAATGTTTTTTTTTTTAAATTTTTTTTTTCGGCATTGTCATTTTTTTTCAAAAAGGCACGGAATAGAGCCCTCATCTACCAAAATATCGCAAAAATGTCATTTCAAGGTCCACCTTAATGTAGACCTTAGATGCCCAGTAGTGGCTGATATCAGCAAATTAAACTCACACGTATACCTACGCTCTTTTGTTTGATCGTCAATCAACCAATAGGAAATCAGCATGTTGAGTGGGAGAGACAAACTACACTTGCAGAACTTCTGTATCTTATTTTACATTTTAATCGTCATCGAGACTGCTGTCAGTGAACACATAAATTGAAATTATTGCGATATATTAATGATGTCAGCCGAAAAGTAATTAATATTACAAAATGCTTTCGATGACATGTAATGTCTTATTTGTCGTAAGACATTTAAAAAAACTAAGAAATATAATTTAAAAAAATATTTTGAAGATCTTCACAAAGACATGAATTATTTGCAGGGGGAAGAAAAAGAAAAACAATTTAAAATTTATAAGAAAATTTTTATTGAAAAGTTGAAGGAATGGGTAAATCAATCTAAAGAAAATGATGAAGATATGGTGGAGGAGAATTTAAAAATGGGTTTATCTAACTTAATAACTTTAGTTATTGTAAAAAAGGGAAGGCCAGTTTCAGATGGGCCATTTGTCAAAAATATATTGAGTAAAGTTTTTGGAAAACTTCATTATAAAACTAATTTTGATGAAAAATGTCCTTTGTCCCGCAATAGTATAACCCGGCGTTCTCTTTATTTGGGTGCTATTGTGGAATCGGCATTAAGGGAAAATTAAAAAATTGCGTTTTTTTTTCATTCTGTATTGATAAGGGCACCGATATTAATGACCTTTGTCAACGTGTAATCTGCATTCGATGCGGTGATTCAGATTACAATGTTTTCGAGTCACTATATTCTGTTGAAACATTTTATGGCAATGTAACCGGCAAATTATTGTTCGATGTTGTCAACGAAAAACTTCTGTCCGTTGTCGATTGTAACAAATTAGCCGGAGTTTGTACGGATGGTGCGAACACTATGACAGGCAAATGTGATGGATTTGTAGGCCAGATGAAAAAAAAATTTAATTGAGGTTTATACCTTGCATTGTATAATACACCAGGCTGCTCTTGCTTCTAAATTTACATATATCCAAGCATCCGGTCATGAAGGCTACTGAGCGGATAATTAATATGATAAGGGGCGGTCATAACTCACTGACTCATAGAAAATTTGTGACATTTCTAAAAAATTCAAATGCTTCTTACCACGATCTATTAATGTTTACTGAGGTACGTTGGTTAAGCCGAGGTAACAGTATTAATAGATTGTTTGAGCTTAGAAATGAAGTATTAGAATTTTTAGAAGCTGAAAATATCAAATTACCCGAAAAAGAATATTTAAAACACTTCGAAGAATCCCTTTATTTCGAAATATATCATACTATCCAGATGTCCGCATATACTTATATATTATATATGTATGTATTATAGATATATATATATATATCTATCAATACATTCATCAAGAGTATTACTAAAATAAATACATTCATCAAGAGTATTACTAAAATATGTACATTCATTAATTGTACATTTCCCTTTCGTTAAACAAAGAAACAGAAAAAAATGACAACACCCGCCACACATGTGCTTTCGTCGCAATGTCGTTGACGACTAAATAAAATGAATAGCAAATTGTCTTCCTCCAGTATTATTTCGTCACTCTCACCAATACTACTACCTTGGGCATCTATGAAGCATGAAACACATAGACGACGACAGGCTACATGAACACACGACTACAAATGCCGCTGACTGCAAATGTAGACGTGTGGCAGCTCCTGAATTATTTTCAAGACGGCAGTAAACAGCTGATCTGTAATGTTGACGTTTGTGTTATTTGTGTTAGAAGAAAATAAAATGTCTGCAGAATATTTAATAAATATTATTACAAACATAACAAAAATTGTGAAAACAGTTGAGTATTCTGTCAGTGGTGCCACTTCAGGCATTGACAGCTCTAACCTGTTTATTGTCGCAACAACCTGCAGTCGTGTCGCACACTGGTTCAAGAGCGGCATTAATTCATTTTTTTCATGTACTCAGATCTACCTAATTTTTTCATAGTTTGTAGAAAAGAATCTTACTAGCATGAACCAAAAATTTTAGGTCGATATCTTTATTACTTTTTTGTCCAGAGGCATTCAAAGTTGACCAAAATGAATGCATTTGAAATTATCGTATTATATGTGCTACCTTCTATCACATCTTGCTTCAGATATACTCTTGTAATGAAACTAGAATTATTTTTTTCTGAAATTAGATGTTATAAGAAATGTATATTCAAAAAGAAAAAAAAATTTCGAAGCTCAATTTTGTTTTTTGTATTTACTACTATAAATTGTGCAAAAATATTTATTTTCTCAAACTTCTATCGATTGCATCTTTTGACCTCCAACGTCCTCTAGCTCGAGACTTATATCAAATTAAAGCTTGTAATCTCACCTAACGATTCATAAAAAATTCAGCTGCCCGTTTTTGCCCCTAAGCAATTCCGGTATAAAAAACTAAAACAAGTAAGGAAAAATTGCCTTCATAAACGCGTTATTGTGCATCATTGTTTGTTTTTGTTTTTTTTTTGTTTGCTTGCTTGCTTTGTTGTTTCGTTTTTTTGTTGTAAAAAAACACACAAAAGGCAACAGTTGCGATTACAAAAGGCAACAACAACACACATGTTTACCATGACACTATAAGTCAGGCAGAAGCATTTTTGAAAATTGACTTTCGGTCATCTTTTGTAGCAACAATGCAATGGTGGTACAAAAAGAAAACAAAACAAAATGCACTGAATTGACATTTGCGTAAACATAAAATATGAAAAAAATAGTAAAACAGTTGTCTATCATGATCATGAGGTTTACTAATTTGCATTTCTTCCCATTTTTTTTCGCATCAGCTGTGACTGTTTGTTGCATTGTTTTTGTAGTTAGCTTTTTGATTTTGAAATGAAGTTGACAGGTGTTTTGTTTATTAGTTGTGTTTAGATGAATAAAGCTAATTCGATTATTGTGTTAGAAGTGAAAAATAGAAATAAAAATTATTAAAAATGGATAATCTTCAGATATCTTATTATGAAATTTCTGATCTTTTATTAGATTGTGATAAGGACATTAATGTAGTTTGTGATATTATTTCAACAAATAATAAAAATTTGTCAATTATTGAGTTAGATAAATTTAAAACATTTTTAAGTAAACAATTTTTACCAAAACTGAAAACTAAGTGGGTCAATGCAAAACGTATGAAAGACAGATTTGTTGAACAAAATGAAGTTTGGTTGGAAAATATGTACTGTTTTGGTGAAGATTTTTCAGAGTATGAAAAACCTACGTGTTCCCATGAAGTCAAACGTGGTCGGCCTTCTAAAACCTTTGAACTTTGCCAAACTCGTGCTAAAAGGATTAAAGTACAGCAGCTATGTGATAGTAATTCGGCAGAACTTATTGCATCAGCTGCAAAAAAAAATAAATAAGGATGAACAAACGTCGAAAATGTTTAGTCGAGAAAAAGCACTAAGCCTTATTATTGATGCTTGTTTATCAAAACAACAGTATCAAATATTAAGATGGAGTGCCAAAGAAATTGGATGTGATATTTTCCCCTCATACCATCAAGTTCTTAGTGCTAAAAAAGAATGTTATCCTAAAAATTTGGAAGTACAGGAGAACTATAGTAAAGTCAGTATACAAGAATTACTAGATCATACTGTATCCAGAATATTGAAGGCGAAAACGAAAGCTGAGACGGATGTACTTCCAAGCCAACTACAACTTGTTTCTAAATGGGGTTGTGATGGATCTTCGGGTCATAGCGAATACCACCAAAAATTCAATGATCCCAATTTAAATGACAAAAATATATTTTTGACAAGTATTGTTCCTCTTAATTTGAAATGTATTGATGGTACATCTGATTACTGGCGAAACCCAAGGCCATCATCAACAGCTTTATGTAGGCCAATAAAATTTCAATTTGTAAAAGAAACAGCAAATGTAATTTCTGAAGAAGTTGAAAGGGTAGAAAATGAAATTAAAAATTTGAAAAAAACTGTTGTTAATATATATGGCAAAAGTCATGAAATTTTGCATACACCTACTTTAACCATGATTGATGGAAAAGTTGCAAATGTAATCACACAAACATCAGGAATGTCTGTATGCTTTATATGTCAATGTAAGCCTAGCGAAATGAATAATTTGGAATTATTAAGAACAAAAACAGTTTCGGAGGAGGGGCTTCAATTTGGAATTTCCCCTTTACATGCTAGGATAAAATTTATGGAGTGCATATTGCATATAGCATACAACAAAAGTTTTTCAAAGTGGAGAGTCACTAAAGAAACGAAGCATGAAAAAGAAAAAGCAAAAGCGGAAATACAAAGAAATTTGAAATCGGTTTTAGGCATAAATGTGGATATGGTTAAACAAGGAATGGGCTCATCGAACACTGGCAATACTTCTCGACGTTTTTTTGCAAATCCTTCCTTGACGGCAGATGTTCTTGGTGTTGATGAAAATTTAATTCATCGCTTTAGTACAATTTTAACTGTAATAAATAGTAATTTTGAAATAGATACGGATAAATTTAAAGTTTATTGTTTGGCCACTGCAGAACGATATATAGAACTCTACAGCTGGTACTATATGCCTATTACTGTACACAAAGTGCTAATTCATGGGAGTGAAATTGTGTCAGCAGCAATATTGCCACTTGGCATGTTGTCGGAGGAAGCTCAGGAAGCTCGTAATAAAGATTACAGAAGTTATCGTCTAAACCACTCCAGAAAAACGGATCGCATATCAACAAATGAAGATGTAATGCATATGTTATTAGCATCTTCAGATCCATACATAAATTCATATCGTAACCAGCCCAAGAAGGATATATTGGAATTTTCTGATGAAGTAAAAAATTTGTTATGTTAATAAAGGTACACGAATTACTTTGTTATAAATTTTTTATTATTTATTTTTCATTTATTTACAGATATTTATATTTAATATGGGCATGACTGTTGCTGCACTTTATTTGTATATATTTTTTATCAAATAAAAAACACACTTTTGCAATGAGCCAAAAATTATGACTCTACAATGATTTTTAACTTTTGTGTTATATGGGAAGTAGGCGTGGTTGTGCTCCGATTTTGTTCAAATTTTCAGCATTTTTTTATAATAACGAAATATTAGCCTATACCAAAATTCAAAGCTCTACGATGTTTCCTTATATTTAATGCCACCAATCGTATGAAGCTGAACCAGTGTGTGTCGCCTTGCCGTCGTTAAAATATTCACTTGCATATAAACGCATGTATTGTATTTTTGACAGGTTGTGGACGGTAGCCTGTCGTCGGCTATGTGTTTCATGCTTCATGTAGAACAGTGATGGGCACACTAACCCAGAGAACATCATATTTGTGTGAGTGCCAAAGAGAGCTAATGCGCCGCACATTACACTATGAAACAAAAACTGATTCGAACTTCTGTTGCCTTAGAAAAACAGAAAATATTAGTGCTGAATTATATTCATGCACAAAAATATGTTTCTTAACTGCATTCTTGTTTTCCTTATGTCATAATGAGAACACAGTATAAACAACTACATACATTGTGCTTTCCCATCTAAATTTTCAATAAACTTAAAATCATTTCCACACTCTTCCGGAAAAATTTTTTTGTTGTACAGTGTAGAAAACGAATGCCGATATGCAATCTTAGACCTGAAAGAAGACGATCGTTTCCGAGAACAGCTTAGCTTATACTGTACATGTGCAAGCAGTGCGTCGGCAGAATATTTCAATCCAACCACGCGTGGTTGGATTTTGCGAATCTGCCCGACACTGATGTAGACAGTGACACAATAGACAAATATGTCAACATTTTTTAAAACAAACTTTATGGATAAAACCAAAATCATAAAAGTTGGAAATTTAAACAAAAAAGAGCTTATGGAAGCCATAAATAAAAGTTTTTAACTCGTTAACTGCAAATGGTTTCTTAATTTAGAGCAACTGTATCCGAAAGAACAGTTGGGGGAACCGTTTTTTAAGTTGTAATTTCCTTTAAGGTTAAGAGATCATGTTTTCTCCGGTTAGTGAAAAAAATTTAAATGCTGCGGATGGGATTCGAACTCACTTTCGCTGGACGATCGTTTCGATTTCTTCATCATCTTCAGCAGCGTCTCGCCCGTTAAGCCACTGCGGTGTGTATTCACACTAGTCACTAACCGAAGGCATTTATTATGCCGAGTGATTGTTTGTCAGTACTTACACATTGCTTTCCTACTCACACGCACTGATGATGAAGTTTTGAAAGTAATATTTATAGAACGCACTATACTAATTGTAGTTGTCTCGTTCTGTTTTGGTTTGGCCCTAGCATATGGTTCAAGATTAGTTGTTTTTCCCCGTTTTTCCTTTCTCGCAAACGATTTTTCAGCTTTTTTATTTTGGAGTAACTAGGACTCGATTGCTGTAACCGAAACAACAGTTTGAGGAACCGTTTTTCGTTTCTCGCAAACGTTTTTTCAGCTTATATTTTTCATAACTCGTTGGCTGCAAACAATTTTCGGTTCTCCCAAACGAAATTACATGTATGGCTTAACTACAGTCCAAAAACGAACTTCAGTTATCTAAGATTTCGTTTGGGAGGAACGGGTTTTTTTCTTTGCGTATATGACTTCAAGGCGATACTAAAATTAAAAATCGTAATAAAAAGAAGGATCAACTATAAATACAACTAAAAGACATAATTTAAGAAAAACAAAAATATATATATCTACAACTTAACATTTTACCAATACAAATTTCGAGCAAAAAATTAAACGAACATCCTTTAATCCTGTATTACCCTCGGACCACTTTCATCAACATGGAATTGTGAATAGTGTACAATCCTGGCTTTTGATAGCCTTCAGAGCATTCGAAACTGTATTAAAAATCTTACCCATATCAAGACACATGACATTTCACGCATTTGTCGACTTCTACCTGTCGCCAACTCAAAACATCAAATCAAACATTTACATGACCACCACACCACACCATACCTACATACACCTTCGTATTCATGTCAAAATGAATATTTCATTTGTGCCATTTGCGTGACATTTTTTTCTACATGATATTAATAATCATAGCTATAGCCCTGTTGGACTCAAGTGGACCACGTCAACATGTCCAGGAACTGCCATCAATCACCACAATTGACTACTGCTATGCTTTTGTGCACAGTTACTGATATGGAGTGTGTAAGGTGCTGTATTCAGCTGTGTTTGTTAAGGACTTTTGTTCTACTTCAGCTTATGCGAGAGTTTTATGTCCTTGCATGTTAGTGAAGCCATCTGATACCCACACAATTCCTAAGGAATATACGAAGCTACATGCAATCCCAATTTTCCGCAGGATTTTCCATATCGTACTCGTATTTACTTTGACCAAATTGTTAAAATTATGTTTTGTTGGAAATTTTTTCTTTTAGTTTCGCTGCACGATTACTACTTATATATGTATAAGTGTATAGTCCTTTCCCAAGGAATAGAAAATTGTGTAACTGCACGGAGATTTGAGTGAAGGAATCATTTAGCTTTATGGCACACACGCAATGCAGTTGGACATTTTGTAAAGTTTAATGAAAAAATAAGAGAAAACAACAAAAAATGGAATTCCGTGAAGTTTTGGAATGGTCATTACTGGTATTTAAAACAAAATTAAAACAACTCAATCATAAATAGGATAATTAAGGTTAAAGGAATGCAGTTACAGTTAAAGAGCGTGATAAATCGACTTTCGTTTCGAAAAATACTTTCATCAGTGTATGGTGTTGTATGTAGCCCATCAAATGTGGTTGTAAGAGTTTGATATCAAATGTGTAATAGGGCTACAAATACAAGTAATTAACCCTCTAATGCTGGATTCAAAAGTAATGAACCATAATTATGAAAGTAATTTCAGTACAAACCATAGAGTAATGACGTATAGAGACGACAACTCTCTCAGTAAATTGATGACATTTAGTGTGTTTGCAGATGAGCGGTTGGATGTTAGAAAGTATTTTTTAATAATACCAGGTAGAGGCAAAGGCTCAAACCATCCAACAATTAATCAGCAACGGCATTTCGATGTGTGTGTCAAAATTTTTGTGTAAATACACCACAAGTATATAACAATAAAATATATATACGGTTTTCCAATATGAGTGATATGATTTCTAAGTGATGTTTCGGCCATTTGTAGTATATCAGGATCTGTAATATTTTTTTTTTCATTGTATTCAGTGATGTTTAGAATTTCGTCATGGAGAGAACTGAAGCCATTGGACTACCGTAAATGTCATGAATTTGCTGATTTTGTCTTGGAACAACTTTAAAACGATAACGATATTTTTAAGCAAATCATCTTCTCCGATGAGGCTCACTCACTTTCATCTGAGTGATGCGGTAAATAAAGAAAACTGTCGATTCTGGTGCGAAGAAATCCACAAATTATTCATGAACAACCATTATCGACAGTTTGGTGTGGCTTTTAGTCTGGTGGAATCATCGGTACTTCGTACTTCTTTCGAAATGAAGCTGGTAACATCGTTATTGTCAATAGAGAGCGGTATAGATCGATGATAACCAACTTTTTATGACCGAAATTGGAAGAAGTTGATCTTGACAACATCTGGTTCCAACAAGACGGGGCTACGTACCACACAGCACGTGCAACAACCGAATTATTGCGAGAAAAGTTTGGAGATTCGATTATTTGAAAGATTGTGACAGTGAATGCGTCCAAGAAGTTGTGATTTAACACCATTAGACTAATTCTTGTGGGGTTATTTGAAATCATTTGTCTTTACCAATAAACCGGACTATCTTCAAGCTTTACAACTCAATATTGAACGTACTATTCATGACATACGACATGATTTAATGGAAAAAGTGCTCGAAAATTGGGTTCATCGAATTCGTTCCGGCAAAAGAAGAGGTTTAGGCCATTTGAAAGACCTTTTATTCAATCAATCAATTGTAGCGATTGTATTTCGCATTAAAGAAAAAACTTCTGAATTTCCTTAACCATTAGTGTGTCTTTTTTAAAAGAAATCATATCACTCAAATTGCGAAACCCCCTATAAAAAAAAGTCAAAAATACGTTTAAATTTCACAGTTTTCATCAAAACGACATGAAAAATTGAAGTCAACAATTTTGGTAATTCCACCCGGTGTAAGCCAATTTACGTCAAATAACTCTCTATCGCAACGACCGCACCACGAATAGTTTAAAAGGAAATGTCAGATGAGAATAATGACAGTTCTATACGTCATTACTCTATGATATGTAGTACAAACAATCGTTCACCGTTTATACCATAGAGTAAATCTTAGTAGAGCAAATATTTGGCTCATCTGACGTTTCCTTTCCCACTCTTCGTGATGCGGTCGGTGTGATAGAGAGATGTTTGACGAAAAGTGACATACACCAGGTGGAATGACAATAACTTCTTGCTTTAATTTTTCTCGTCGTTTTGGTGAAAAACTGTGAAATTTAAATGTGTTTTAAACTTTGTTATTGACTGTTATTGTTAGCATACATTTGTGATGTATTTAACACAATAATTTGAACACAAAAAACGGAATGCCGTTGTTGTTAACCATTGCCTCTATCTGGTATTAGTAAAGCAATTCTTTTCAACATCGAACGTAATCTAAATATAAGTCTGTAAATTTTGACGTAGAATACGTCTTACCTTACGGTATGAGGAGTCATGTCAGGTTTTTATTGTTGTAATCTTTATTTCATTGAATTTGAGGAAACGGCTAGATGAATTTTTTTAAAATTTTTTTGGAGGTAATTGAAGATGTTATCTTTCGTTTGATATACATTTCATATTGGTTGATATATTTCTAGTATTTTAATTTCTCAAATAAAAATTGTTTAAACACATACACTCAAACATATGTGTGGTGTTTGGTTGAGTGTTTTTGGTTGCTCAACATTGCTTAGGAACATGTATCTAGTAAGAAGTGAAACGAACAGCAAGCTAATGTTGCTTGGCAACATGTATCTAGTAAAAAGTGAAACAAGCAGTAAGCTAACGTAATAAAACTTTTTTGCGAAAGCTTCAATAAAGCTGTTGTAAAATTAATTTTGAATTGTAAAGCGTAAAGCTTTCACACAACGCTCGAATGCTAATGCGAAGACTCGATAAGGTAAACCTTTTTTAATATTAGGGCGGCCCTCTCAACATTCGCAGAACTTATTTCAATAAAAATATTAATTAAAATACATAAATTAAATTAAGTTTAAAAAAATTGAACATAATATTTTTTTTTTTAAACGGACTTGAATCAAATGCCGTTGGTAAATATAAAAATTACAGCAGACAGTTTAACGTAGAATACGCCATCCGATAAGACAGAAAACATATATAACAATAAATGATAAATAATATAAGCAAATGAATTTATTGTTATATATGTTTTCTGTCTTATCGGATGGCGTATTCTACGTTAAACTTAATGGCCGTGTCTCTGACACAGCCTGCAGGGACAGTCCGTGGCCGAAGGCCTCGGACAACTGTCTGCTGTAATTTTTTTAGTGACTGTTGTGTTTTATTGAAAATAATTAAAATTATTTGCAAGTTCATATGAGAATTGAAAACACATTATTTATTTTCAGTTCTGATAGTCGAGAAAAATTGTTATAATTCGAAAAGCTTTTACAAATATTTTGCTAAATATGTTAACTAAAACAGTCGTAACATTTGACATCAGTGTGTCTTGGCGCATGGCACAAATACAGGGTAGTAGCGTCAGCCCAGCTTATCTCCTTTGTTTATATTTCATCATACCCAGTAAAATTCAAAGTTGTTTGTGTGAGTTTGTTTTCTTTTGATTTCATCCAAGATGTATCTATTACAGGTGGATGCGTTAGAACAGTTGATTTAAATTTATTGAACAAAGTTTCCTAAATGAAAAAAAATTAAACAATCTTTTTTTAATACCATTATGCTACAACCCAGTGTTATCAAATATATTGGGTACTTTTGCTTTGGTTTGTGTCTAGACTAACATATGCTGGGAAATATCTTGTTTAATGGGAAGTTTTCTAGGTAGTATATATTGTAGTTTTGAACCCAATAAAAAGTACATTTAGAAAAGCCCAAGCGAAAGAAGTTAAAAAAAAGAAAATTTTTGTAAATAAGTGACTTTTCTTAAAAAAAATTAAATTTTCTCAAAAAAAGACCTATTCATATTCCTAAACAAAGTACCATTTCTTAAAAAACCATATCTTAAAGACGTACCTTTGCTCAAAAAAAGTTAATTTTCTTACAAAAAGTACGTTTTCGTAAAAAAGTAAATTTTCTTACAACACATTAACTTTTCTTACAAATCTACATTTTCTTTAAAGAGTACCTTTCTTGTGAAATAAAATAACTTTTCTTGAGATAAGTACCTACTCTTAAAATTGTACCTATTGTTGAAAAAAGACCAATTCTAAAAAAAATCCTATTTCTTAAAAAAAAACCTTTTCTTAAAAAAAATACTTTCTCTTTTAAAAGATACATTTTCTTACAAAAATTCCATTTCTTAAAGGAAGCTTTTCTAAAAATTAAAATAATAGCTTTTCTTTTCGTGAGATAATTAGCCATTCTGAAAATAAATAAATTTCCTTCAAATATAATCTTTTCCTAAAAAGAGTACCACTTCTTTAAAAAGTACCTGTTCTTAAAAAAAGTACTTCTTTGTAAAAACAAAATTCATAATCTTATAGCTTTTTCCTACAGAATGTACTTCTTCTTAAAAATAGTTCCCTTTCTTAAAAAAAAACGTAAAAGCAGTACCTCTCTTAAAAAAATTACCTCTTCGGGAAAATTTAATACATATTTACAATTTTCCAAATTTATCCAAGCTCAAGACCTTTTTTTTAATAATATAAAGCTTATAAAGCACAACTTCTTGGAGGCATCTCCAAGCTTTATATTATTTTCAAACAATATATATAAATAAGTGCCTTGAGGCAGTTTTGGGAATTAAGTGGTAAAAAGACTGTAAGTGGTAAAAAGACTTCTTTAAAAAGTACCTGTTCTTAAAAAAAGTACTTCTTTGTAAAAAAAATTTCATAATCTTATGGCTTTTTCTTGCAGAATGTACTTCTTCTTAAAAATAGTTCCCTTTCTTAAAAAACCATTAGCTTTTAATAAAAGAAATACCTGTGTTTAAAAAATTACCTTTTCGGGAAAATATAATACATATTTGCAATTTCCCATTTAATGACAGGTAGGTTATTTATTAGCATTCAAAAATTAAATTGTCCGAGCGTTTGGTCGTGTTTATTTTTTAATTATATTTTTCCCGATATTTCGCTATCCTTTCGATAGCATCGTCAGGAAGATACATTATTATTAGCTTTATATGTATTATTTTCCACAAAGGCGAACACAAAAATGTTGCAATGATACCAAGGCTGTAAGTATAGCTATTTTGGATCTTGCCAAGATCTTCTCTTTTTCTTCTTCGTCTTCTTGTGCTCGACTTTTTTGAAAATAATATAAAGCCAATAATTAAGCTTTATATTAATAAAAAAGGTCATGAGCTTGGCTAAACTTGGAAAATTGTAAATTTAAAAAACAGACCGAGTGAAAACTCCCGCAAGGGAAATGTTATAATACATATTTCTACAAAAATGACCAAAAAATATACTTCCTTTTAAAAAATGCATTCTATAAAAAAAATTCTTAAAAAAGTTTATCATTTTACAAACAGTATCCTTTCTTAAAGATCCGCTTAAATTATCGTATTTTTCAACGGGCGCCTTAGGCATGTTGGAACTAACTAGTACACAATATATAGCGAAAGGAATTTCGTTCCAACCGGGTGTCCCTTGACACCTCATAATTTTTTTCTTGTCGTTGTGGTCCGACCATGTCAAATTTTGTTTACAACAATTTCGAAGATGTATCTAGTACAGGTAGAAGCGTTAGAACAGCTGATTTTTTTCTTGTCCTTGTGGTTGTTGCCGAAAATTACAACAATTCCTCCTGCTATAACCTGAAATAAATACATCTTGGCAATTTCGATTAGTTGAATTTATTCTACCTTACATATTTTTAACCATGCTTTCATCTATCTATGTTCAGAATTGTACATTAGGGTGCCCCACCAATAAAATTTTTTTTTACTCAACCTTTATTTGAAAGCTTATAGGGTAAGGTATTTTTGAGATTTTTTTCAAATTTTTCGGAAGAGGTTTAGAGGTCGCGTCGCACAAGTCGAATTTCTCCCAAAAATCGGGTATACCGTACGTTTTACGAATTTCACTTCAAACTCGGTCAATAACCACGATTTCACCATTTTTTTTTCAGTCACCATTTTTAATGCAAACAGTCCAAACTTTTATTGTATATACACAAACCACCAGTTTCGGCAATGAGTTTGCTCAATAAGCTACCACGTATTAATTTTTTTCATAAATTTTTGGTAAATTATGTAAATAACGCTTCATATCTTTTAAAATTTGCAATTAATACCCTTCAATATATAATATATATATTTTTTTCCATTATTATTCTTGGCTAATTCCATCAGTAGCTCCAATTTTAACTTTTTGCATGATTTGAGGTCGCTTATCTGGGTTGTCGGCGTAGACTAACACAAAACATAATCCGGCGGTGTTAAATCTCACAATCTATGAGGTCAACTATAGGTAGGTCCAATACGTGAAATTATGCGCTCACCAAACGGTTCCTTCAATATCACGATTATGGCAGGCACTGCGTAACATGTTGCGCCATCTTGCTAAATTTCTATAGAAGTTACCATTAACTGCAACTTAAAGATCAATGATTTGACCAGCTCATAAATCACAGCAATCAATTTGTCTGAATGAACGTCGATTTCCACCAGCCACCATTCAATATCATTTGATCTTGAAAACGTTTTTAAATTCTGTGAAACCCCGATTCTAGTTAAGGGGTCAGGAGTTATTCGTAGATATTACGATTAAAAATCGGACAATTGAGTATATTTTAGAAAATATTCCCAAAATGACAACTTTTCTTATTTTTCGATTTTTAAGAAACCAAAAATTTTTGTATTCTGTTGTTCGACCCTTTCTTTTATCAACAAATAACTACATATATTATCCAAGGTTAAGGTCAGATTTGCTTTTTTTTTGTATTTATTTTCCTCGGTATGTCGCTACTCCATTGTGTAGCATCATCAGGAGATAAAGGGTTTTTCAACAGAGACGCTACAAAAGTAGATCGATAGGGACAGCAAACGACGCCATATTTTTTCCCGCTCTTGTGACATTTCTCTTCAGTAAGGTTTGCATTGCATCCCGAAAAAATTATGGTTTGGTGCGGTTCATGGGCCGGCGGCGTCATTGTGTCGTACTTCTTCCCTAAAGATCAAGACCGGCACATTACTGTGAATGCGAATCGCTACCGTTCAATGATAACCGAATATTTTTGGCCCCAATTGGATAATAAGGACTTGGAGGACATGTGGTTCCAACAGGACGGCGCCACAAGCCACACAGCGAATGCCACAATCAATTTATTGGAAACCAAGTTTGGTAAACGTGTTATCTCACGAAATGGCCCTGTCGATTGGCCGCCTCGGTCGTGCGATTTGACGCCGTTAGATTATTTCCTGTGGGGCTACGTCAAGTCTATGGTCTATGCCAACAAGCCAGCGACGATTGATGAACTTCGTACGAATATCGAACGTGAAATTGTAGCAGTATCGGCCGATTTATGCTTGAAAACCGTCGAAAATTGGGTTCAGCGTCTGGACTTCTGCAAAGCGTGCCCGTGGTGGCCATGCAAAAGAAATCGAGTTCCATACATAATGGCATCGAACGTACTTTCACAGGAATAAAGAATTTCATTGGTATCTAAAACCGGTTTTGTAGCGCTCTTATTGAAAACCCCTTTATAAACAATTAATATATATGAACTTTTTACGTACATTATTTTTGTTTGTGTAACTTCAGAAAATTTTGAAAAAGGCGGGAAAACTTTTTTCAAACATATTTATATTGATATAATTTTTCATTATTGTTATTTAATTTTAATTGTTAAATATTGTTTATATCTCCTGACGATGGCGCACAAGGGAGTAGCGTAATATCGAGGAAAATAAATACAAGAATAGGAAATCTGAGCTCAAGCTCGGAGAATATAGTTATTTATTGACAACAAAAATTTGGTTTTTCTTCTTTCTATGTCTTTGCCATATTTTGACAACTTATAATGCGTACAAAAAATATGAGTATGCGAATATAGCTTGGTTGCACTAAATACATAATTAAAAATTTTAAGTTTTTGAAAAAAATTTAAATTGGAATCAAAATAAATTGTTTGCACCAAAACCCTGTATTTAATACAATACACAGTTAAAAAGGTAGATGTATTCCCTAATTTCTCCGTGTATCTTCAGCCTGCACCAAATTGCGCACAAAGAAGATAGTTCTAATTTAATGGAAACCTGTCCCTAAAAGTAAATAGCGGCTATTTTGTTCTCAACTTATTGCGGCTGTCACAAGTTACATTACTTACAATTTACAAATGTATCAGAGATCTACCGAAACTTGGAACAATGTGAAATATTTTTACTCCACGTATTTTGCTTGGCATTACAATGGTTTCTGATAAATCGTCGTACCGGAGTTCTCTGCACGTACATCCAAAAAAGTTTTTTTTTGGGAAATTGAATTTAAAGTTTCAGAAAGGTACATCAAAAAACTGGTACGAAAAAAGTAGCCCAATATTTTTTTAGATCTAACTGTGGGTATTCTTCATTGTTATATGGTAAAATATCAATGGTCATGGAGAAAAATTTTCGAGTGACGCCAATTTTTTCATTCAGAAAAATGTTGTCCTTTAATCGTATTCGCCACTTTTTGTGAGACATTGTTCAAAATGTTGGATATACGTGGCAATGAACTAAAAGAAACATGTCAAAAAATGGCTTCTTTTACATTTGTTTTTAAAAACACTAAAGCCCAATTGTTGACTGGTTATTTAAATTTATAATCAGTTGATTTTGATTTATGTTCGATCTTACTTTAAATGCGAAAAGAGTTTTTCATTGCTTTGTTAAATATTCTAACTACCATGTGGCAACAGTAGCAAATGCTACGAAAAATAACCGGTATTCATACATTTATCGGCTAATCGTTACAATGCATCAAACTGACGCCATTTGCAAAACAAAAGTGAAGTGATAAAATACGAAATATTTAATGAAATTGGGGAATATTTGAGCAGAAATAAAGTTCTAACTGCCCTACGTGTTAAATGATACGTTTTTATTGTTAGTTCAACTAGGATGGTGATTATAATTGTGCACAATAACAATTAAATAAACTTTATGATTGTTGTTCTTTTTATTTTCTATCAAAATCATATGGTCACTTGATCATAGTTTCAATGTCCGATTTTGGCTGGTTAAATAGCAATCAACTATTAACCTAAAATATTAATTCAGAGTTTAAATAATGTTTGATAGATGATCAAAGATGATTGACCAGTTAATTGGGCCTAAGATTCATATTTATATTGTTGCTATTTCACTTGCTTTATTATTCGTAATTAACCCTCATTAGGTATTCAGTAATACTGACGTTACAGTTCTTTGGGTAAGATATGACCCATTAGTACAATCTTACTAAAAATTACTGAATTGATGATTAGAGTTAAAGAGATCAGATGTAGAATAATTCAGACATTTTTAATAATATTATTTCAATTTCAATTAATTAAAAGTCAATATACATCGCCTATTTGCTGAAAAATTAACAAAAAGAAACACCAAACAATCTTCTTGAAATTGAGTTGGATTATTCAGTCCGAAATAACATTTCGTCAGAGATAAGAAGACTTGAAAATCTGTATATTTATCTACCGGGAGAAGATGTTAAATACTTTTCTAACTTAATATCTGGTTAAAAAGAGAAAAGTTGATTTTTTATTTTTTTATTATTTACATTCAGCCGAATTTTCATAATGAAAACTTGTTTGTGTTCGAGTGATATAAATTTGACTTTATATTTTGTTTTTTATAAATATTTTTGTGTATAACAAATACTGTGCTGTGAGTATGGAAATTGAAAAATTAATTACTCTAATATTTAAGTTTATGATTAGAATTCAGTTTTTTTAAATTTACAAGACAGTTGTTAAAATAATACCACGCTTTTCTTTCATAAGTAATGTACGAATTATTTGCACATACGTGGACAAAACATAACAATTTTTGAATTCGCAAATTTCATATATTTTTCATTGTATATCCACAAAATTGTGATATACGATGTTATAACGTGTTTTACTTTTTGTTTTTATCGATATACAATTATAAAACGCCTAAATTTTTCATAACCTATGAGAGGTAGCGACCTGGGGACTAGACAGATTGATAGATCTTGAAAAATTACTGGACCGATTTTGATGAAAAATCAGACAATATTCAGAATCATCTATCGGGTGACAGAGGATACACAGCCCGGGTGAAAGTGGCCGGTGCCACGCCCCCTTTTCAAAAATCGCTCTGACTGCTTTTCTAATAGACCGATTGCTATGAAAATTTCACAATGTGGTACTGGTACTGACGCCCTGCTGATAAGTCTTGGATATACTTGGTTGTGATTGGATAAAGGGGCGTGGCACTGCCCATACAATTTGAAATTTAAAATGGCTAAATATATGGGCATTTCCAGAGAAAGTGCTACCCTATGTCACATCACGTCACCCTCGTTAAGTGATTATATTTTAGGACCATGTGGTTCGATTGTCGTCTATTCTTTTCCAAAATGCAGAATGTATGTAAGCACATAGTTAGTAAAAGAAAAGACGACAGTCAAACTAACTGGTCCGAAAAAATAAGTATTTATCGAGAGTGACGTGATGTGACAAAAGGTTGACCTTTCTGTGGAAATGCCCATATCTCATGAATTGTCAGAGATATTAAGATGAGATGTGGTATATATGTTGTTGTAACAGTATGAATTACAGCCAGGGTGGAAGTGGGCGGTGCCTCGCCCCCTTTGAAAGAACCCGATATAACAGCCATAACTATAGTTTGAAACGTAATGGAACAACAAATTGTGTTCACTCTTTGGCATTATAAAAACTTTGAAGGCAAAACGTAGTTTGACGGGTCCAGCTGGTAATAGCTAAAAAAAAATAAATTGTTTCCCATTAGATCCCATGAAGGAATTAGGGAGACCTTCCCACACCCAGTGAGCTATGCGCTTTCTAGTTTTATACCCACTGACTGGGACTTACAGATTTTACACCGATTCTGAACGGTATTTTCAGAATCTTTTTCATGGCTAAATACTCGATAGTGTCGCCGTCACTATGCGAGGTGACCGGCGCCAAAATAAATTTCAAGTGGTCAGAGCAGGGATCGAACTCAGGATCAAGAGTCGCGCACACTAGCCATTGCACCACCGACGTCCGCTCCTAATAATAGCTACGCCATAAAAAAAACGCGAACAACAATAGTTTATGTTTTGGTACAGTTCTTTCCATTTTAGCTAAAAGAACACATACGTGCCTAACATTTCAGTCTACTTATTGTGTGTGTTATTCTAGTGGAGGCTAGAAAATATTTTTAAATTTACACTCCGGTTCATTTATTTAAAGGCACTAAAAATTCCATATTCAGCAGCCTGTATCTTTTGTAATTTGTAACCGATTGCGGAATTTTAAAATGGAAATGAAAGTTAGACATCTTTTTGAATTTAGAATTTTTTCTTTTTTGTGTGGAAGAAATACTCTTTTTGTAGATATATATAGTGGCTTAGGCTTGGCTTATATTATATTATATCAAGGTATATTTATATAAAAAAATCATGACAATAGTGGTTTCTTAACCAAATAACTTTTTTTGAGCCATTTATAAAAAAAGTCCAAAAATGTGCTATTTTTTTTTTTGGTTCACTTGAATAAAGGCACTTTAACTAAATTTAATGAAAAACAGTTTTCTTCTTTTTTTAATTTATTTTACTTTATTTAAGAACTATTAGCAATGGGTACAACCCCTTTTGTTTTTAATAATTTCAAATATACGGGTTTTCATTGAGAGATAACGATAATTTATGTAATCCAACGAAATTTGATTCCAAGCCTCCTAAATGGCCTGAATTAGTGACTGCTTGTCATCAAATTGTCTACCTCCTTCATAGACCTTAAGAGATAATCAACCCCAGACATTTTCGATAATGTTTAGATCCGGCGAATAGGGTGGCCAGTCAAGATTATTAACATTTTGGCTTGCAATGAACTCCTTTACTACTCTGGCGTTGTGTATGGATGCATTATCCAAGATATGGGACCAAATAGTTCACTGAACTTCGGAAAAGCCGATTCTAATAACGTTTTATAGTTTGCACCAGTCATTTTTGAACTTTGAAATTCAAGATCGATAGTGCCATAGTACGTAATAGCACCCCACACCATAACGCCGCCCTCTCGGCTGTGATGTCGGTTCAAAAAACGCTTTTCTTTGCGCAGATCATGGAAATAATAGTTGTAGTCATCAGGCCCATTCAAATTAAACATCTTCTCATCCGTAAATACAACGGTTCTCCAATCATTTACATGACGTCTTGGCTGCATACTATGTAGTCTCTTGGGAATTGAAGCCGCTTTTCCTTACGAGGAGTAGTAAGTGGCGGCTTTTGTTGTAATTTCAGGTATTTAAGATACTCACAGCTCTTAATTACACTGCGTACTGATGACTTGCTCGCTCCCACTCCAGCTTGAGCACTTTTTTTGACAAGGATAAGGCAGAATTAGAAGCAATTCTGAAGATTTTTCTTTTCTCATACGTAGATCAAGACAATGAAACCCTTCCTTTAAAATGTTTTCCATACCCCTCGGGGTTTTTGATGTAATTATCGACAACTGTTGAGCTCCGTCCAATTTTTTTAGCTATTGGGCGGTTAGAATATCCTTCAGAACGGAAAACATCGATTTTAGCTTATTCCTATAGATTTAAAATTTTTTGTTTTGCCATTTTGACTCGTAAATTGATTAAGATGTAATAAACAGACGCTCCCTACAAAAAATCATCGCTTACTTTAAAAACAATAAAGTGCCTTTATTCAAGTGGACCAAAAAAATAGCACATTTTTTGTCTTTTTTTTATAAATTGCTCAAAAAAAGTTATTTAGTTAAGAAGCCACTATTGTCATGATTTTTGATGTGTTAACATCTATAGCGGCGTATAGGGACAAAATCTATCAAAGTCAACACATGCAAACAACACACATACAGGTTTTCTGCTGCTGCTAAAACCAGATTTTATGCAGCTGCTAAAACCAGATTTTCTGCGACTGCGAAAGAGAATAATGACGTGTTAAACAAAAATGAGCGAGCAAGAGAGCAATGAAAGAGTGGTGTGGCAGGGGTGAGGCAAACGAAATTGTGTCTATAGCGTATGTATTAACATAATAATGTATGTATGTACACGTGTCTGTTGCTGTTGTTGAACGGAGTAATGACGCATAGCCACGCAAAATTTCATTTGCAAGCCCATGGGCTTGCGCAGTCGACGTTATGGTGACACACTAATACTACTTCGTACAAAGTATGTGTGATGTTGTGTGTTTGGCTGTTTCGTTGCTGTTGATATGGCAAACATGTGGTTATGTGACACACGTATACGTCAGCTACTGCGGACAAAGTATGTGTGATGTTGTGTGTTTGGTTGGGTGCCCGGGCTTAACGCCCCACGGACATAACGCCCAAAAAAAAAATTTGGGCCTTATGACCTCTGTATAGGCGGCCATAACGCCCAAATTCATTTTGGGTGTTGCGACCGCCCCCAAAGCGGTCAGAAAGCCCAAAGAAGAAGCGGCCGTAAAGCCCAAAAAATTTTGGGCTTTATGTCCGCCCCTATAGGCGGTCAGAACGCCCAAAACAAACATTTTACCAAACTACGATATTGGAGACGGACTTTGCATACACTTTATTTTGTTCCTTACCCATGATGGATATTATCAAAGATGTACAAATTGCTGGTCGACATTATTTAGTTGATGCCACATTTGCAGTTGTACCATCGTGCGGCTATAAGCAATTGCTTATAATTTACTTTGGATATCAGAGTCATGTGAGTACTAAAATGTAAATGTTTTGAATTATACTTAACATAAACATGTAAGATATGAATAGTAATTGTGGATAGTATAAAGTGGGAAAATGGTGTGGACGATAGCGCCGCAGGCAAAAATGGGGGTTTGAAATAAAAATCGGGCGCCCGGTTTTTTTTCTTCAAACCCCCATTTTTGCCTGCGGCGCTATCATCCACACCATTTTCCCACTTTATACTATCCACAATTACTATTCATATCTTACATGTCTAGATAAAGGTATGACAACGTACTATGACGCTGATACAAATAATTGCAGGTCTTCCCGTTCGCGTTTGTACTCATGTCAAGAAAAACTCAAAAGGCTTATGAACACGTCTTTCAGTTTATTGACGCAAATCTGTTGCAATTGAAGCCCATGACATTCACAACAGACTTCGAAAAAGCACTTCGAAATGCGATTTTGAAAATATTTCCCGAAGCGCGTCTAAAGGGATGTTGGTTCCATTACTGCCAAGCGCCGACAAATTGTTGGATTCGTCGAAGACATTTACATTTAATTTGTATACTTGAGTATATGTGTGTGAATTTTTCTGACCGCGTTGGGGGCGGTCGCAACACCCAAAATGAATTTGGGCGTTATGGCCGCCTATACAGAGGTCATAAGGCCCAATTTTTTTTTTGGGCGTTATGTCCGTGAGGCGTTAAGTCCGGGCACCGTTTGGTTGTTTCGTTGTTGTTGCTATGGCCAAACAAAGCGAGTCATTTGATGTTCAGCATTGCCCGGTGTATACAAAAACAAGTAGAAACGGTGTTAAGTTCGGCCGGGCCGAAGCTTATATACCCTCCACCATGACAATTTACACTCACACTCTCCAATCTTTGCATTCCATTAACATACACCCACCACCCACGCAAACACTCCACGACACAGCAAGCACAAATAAATCACCCACATACCAATAGTAGTTGTTGTTGTTGTTGTTGTTGTTGGTGTTGTTATTTTTATTTCCATTTATAATTAATTGTTTTCTCACACTTTTCGATCTTTGCATTCTTTTAACAGTGTTTCTTTTAGGTACACCCCTTCCCCTCACACAAGTACTCATCGACTCCATAAGCAATGGAGTATATTTTAATATGTGTGGTTGTGATTTTTATTTAAATGTAACGTCATCATATGATTGAACGCTGTTTTTTATTTTCAAATGTAACATTTACTAATGTGTTCATAGAAATCGTACAGGTACCGTGTAACAAAAAGTTGTTAACACATCGCCCGTGAGTTCGAACACTCATTGAATTTTTTTGTTTATATCTCAAGATGTCTAGCTTCCATTTCCATTTTAAAATTCTGCAATCGGTTACAAATTACAAAAGATACAGGCTGCTGAATATGGAGTTTTTAGTGCCTTTAATTAAGTGAACCTGTGTGTAGTTGGGACAACGAATCTCTTCTCTGTGTGTGGTTGTTGTATAATATTTGTCAAGTCAATGACTTTATAATAAATTATCACAGTTAGAATGGTATAGAATGTTTAATATAATTAAAAAAAAATAAAAATTTTGCGTGGCTATGCTTTATATCTCCGTTCAACAACAGCAACAGACACATGTACATTAGACCGACTCATTTTGTATGGAGCGGCAAAAAGTGATTTTGTTACCCCACTGAAAATAAAGTTTGATATGTTTTATGATGATTCCCAAATTATTTTGGTTCTAGCTTTGACCATCCGTGAGCTGGACCATTTTTAAAAAAGGTATTTTTTTCAGTTTTTCGAATTTTTTGGTACTTTGCTCCAAGGCGACATAAATAAAATTTGGTATAATCAAAATGGGTTTTTGAAGCAGCTTCCAATGGTATATAAAACTTGACAACTTGCGACCTACTAATTGAGATATTTAACTACATACATTTTTTCGTTTCGGGTTTTCATATAAACTCTACGTTTGTGGAAATAATGTTGTTTTTGCTATGTTGTTGTTTTTGTACAAATGCGATAACGTGTATAAATAAATCTTGCAGCTGTTCAACGTTATACTAAAGCGTCTGACTTCATTGTTTACATATTAATCAGCTAATGACAGGTGCACCCTAAATTTATATTATTAGACTTAAAAATAAATTTACAAAACACTAAAAATGGATTTCATTCCTGTTCAATTGAACAAAACTAAGCTTCCGACAAACTGTGACATAATGCAGCATTTATTATTTTTGCGACAGCAGTGCAATAACCAGTCATATGGGCTCTCAAAGTTTTATAAAGCAACTATTACGGAGTTGTGTGAGTTATGGAAATTTGTTCAAATTCCGGTAAAAAGTTATGCAGCTATATGGAAGAAGGTGCAATACCTCACATGGAGATATCGGGACGTCAAAAAGAATCCTAGGCATTATAATATAAACGATTGGAACGTACTTTTTAACATTTCACTGTGTGAATGTTCTCTCAAAATAAGAAATCCATGCAGGTGTACTGGCAAAAGCAAAATTCCACGATTTGCGTGGAAGTTTTACGTAGATCAAGCTGGCCCAAGAATGAAAGATATGTTAACATGTGGCTTTGTAACGGGTAGACACCATAATCCAAATCATTCATCTGTATGTAGTGAAGCTGAAAGCGAGAGCAGCTATGTCCTAAATTCAATAAATGTAGATGAATCTGACCAAGTTTCATCATCATCTGAGAACGAAAAAAATATAAAAGTACATAAACCAAAATTTCCATCATTTAGTGCTGCCTTGGATCGAGCTGGCGTGTCTAATCGCTATGGAGCCCTATTGGCCAATACTCTGCTAAAAGATTTAAATATCACAGGCATAATTATAGATCAGCATAAAATAAGAAGGGAGCGTAATAAGGCTAGAAACTATGCAAAAAAGAATTTACGTTCTAATTCTTTACTAAAGGGTATATCGTTTGATGGCAAAAGGGAACGCACCTTAAAACAAGTAGTTGTAAATGGGTCTCCACGTAACGCAAAAGTAATGGAAGAGCATGTTACGCTTGTTAAAGAACCAAACTCTTGTTTTATTGGTTACATTCCACCAGAGGATGGCAAAGCCAGAGAAATTGCAAAAGGAATTCTCAGTTTTCTAAATAATGAAGGGATTGCCTTAGATAACCTGGTTGCAGTTAATTGTGATGGTACTAGTACAAATACAGGCAAACATAACGGAACTATTTGTACTTTGGAAAGAGAACTTCACCGACCGTTACAGTGGTTTGTATGCCAGTTTCATTTTAACGAACTGCCCTTTGTCGCTCTATTAAAAAGTCTGTTGGGAAAAGCGACTGGCCCCCAAAACTGGCCTGGAAATATTGGAAACCTCTTAAGAGACTGCGAAAATATCCCTGTAAGTATCACTAGACCATTTTTGAATTTGTATTTAATTTATTCCTGTATTTAAATTTTCGTTTACTCAAAGCCAATTTCTAATTTTGCACCCATATCTTTGGGTGAAATGCCCGAAAATATTGACAGTTGGGATCTACGTGCAGACCAAAAGTACTTGTTTCAAATGGTCAAAGCCGTAGACAGTGGAAATTGTGATAGCCATGTAGCCAGTTTGAAGCCTGGATTACTGAATTTATCCCGTTGGTTGACGACAGCATCAAGAACTTTAAGACTCTATGTTACTCAAACTGCTCCCTCAGAAGAATTAACAAACTTGGCATTATTCGTTATGAAAGTTTATGCTCCGTTTTGGTTTCTTGTAAAAAGTCAGCCTCATGCCATTCACGGAAGCCGCCACTTACTACAATATATAAAATGGACACGTATGCTTCCAATCGAACTTCAACAAATTGTCAATCATTCCATTCAAATAAACGGGTTTTTGCACATCCAGAAAACATTTTACTCTCAATGGCAACAGACAAGGAAAAAGAAGTTCGCTCGGAGGCATTAAAGATCATTATCGAAGCTCGCGATAGTAATATTGATGATATTCGACAACTCAATATTCCAAAAATATTGTTCGAGTGCGAGTCTTTAAAAGATATGATAAATTGGAATGAAATTGGCCGCATTATTGAACCACCTTGTATACAATTTTATTCCCATCAGTATTTAAAAGATGTTTGTGATTCTGAAGAAATTATTGAAATACCAGGTAAAGTCACATTTTCAAAACTGTTCATAGAGATAAAATTAACTGCTTCTTTTACCAAAATTAATTTAGAATTCCCATGCCATTCGCAAAACACGTAACGATTTGTTAAGCTAGTAAGCCAATCATGTCTTTCTGTTATCGAAAGTAATCGACCAGGTCATATTGCAAACAAAATGGAATCGTGCAAACTTTATACAAAGATAGAATCGCGTAAAGATTTTTTATGTGAATAATTAAATAAAAAAAAAATCCAATGAGTGTTCGAACTCACGGGCGATGTGTTAACACCTTTTTGCTACACGGTACCTGTTCGATTTCTATGAACACATTCGTAAATGTTACATTGGAAAATAGAAAACAGCGTTCAATCATATGATGACGTTACAGTTAAATAATATTAATACTTAAAATTATTTAAAGACCCAGTGCAAGCACATGTGTCATTATTTTCTTGCTCAATACTTTTTGTTTTATTCCCACAAAAGTCAAAGAATGCAAAGCAACAGACACTTGTACATACATACATACATTGTTATATTCGTACGATATAACCGAAGATCAACATAAAATACTTTTTTAATATTTCTCCAAATTAAAACACTTAAATCTCGGCTCGCCGATATCGGATCGCCTTAATTTTTGGCCTAAACTCTTCGTCGAAACCCGCGCTAGCTTTTTAATCCAAAAATTAATAAAATCGGCTATGAATTTCCGGAGAAAATCGCGTGGGAAAGTTATATGAAAATCGCCCAATAATCACTTTCAATACCGACTGCCAAGCAACGAACAAACAAACAATGATAAGACAAAACCGAAGATCAACATAAAACACTTTTTTAATATTACTCCAAATTAATACTCCCAATTAAAACACTTAAATCTCGGCTCGCCGATATCGGATCGCCTTAATTTTTGGCCTAAACTCTTCGTCGAAACCCGCACTAGCTTTTTAATCCAAAAATTAATAAAATCGGCTATGAATTTCCGGAGAAAATCGCGTGGGAAAATTATATGAAAATCGCCCAATAATCACTTTCGATACCGACTGCCAAGCAACGAACAAACAAACGATGATTTACTCTTACAAACCTAACACTTGCGTATGTATTAGTTTGATAGTTTACTGCCCTAGAGGCGCGCGTATAGATGTTAACACATCAAAAAATTAACATTTTTGAAAATCACAACATTATTTTTACATATGTACGTAGAATTTGTATGAATTTGTTTTAATATTGCCTATATATGGAAAAGATTAAATATATTGGGATTTTCGCTTTTTATGTAAATAATTATAATTAAATAAAAAATAAATAAATTAACATTATTTTAAAACAGAATTTGAAAATCAGAACATTATTTCCACAAACGTAGAGTTTATATGAAAACCCGAAACGAAAAAATGTATGTAGTTAAATATCTCAATTAGTAGGTCGCAAGTTGTCAAGTTTTATATACCATTGGAAGCTGCTTCAAAAACCCTTTTTGATTATACCAAATTTTATTTATGTCGCCTTGGAGCAAAGTACCAAAAAATTCGAAAAACTGAAAAAAATACCTTTTTTTAAAATGGTCCAGCTCACGGATGGTCAAAGCTAGAACCAAAATAATTTGGGAATCATCATAAAACATATCAAACTTTATTTTCAGAGGGGTAACAAAATCACTTTTTTTATTAAGTCCCTCTAATGTACATACATACATACATTATTATGTTAATACATACGCTATAGACACAATTTCGTTTGCCTCACCCCTGCCACACCACTCTTTCATTGATCTCTTGCTCGGTCATTTTTGTTTAACACGTCATTATTCTCTTTCGCAGTCGCAGAAAATCTGGTTTTAGCAGCAGCATAAAATCTGGTTTTAGCAGCAGCATAAAATCTGACTTTGAAAGATTTAGTCCCTATACGCCGCTATAGATGTTAACACTCAATTATTGTCCTCTCTTTAAACTTTTAGTGCAACTTGTACCCCCTTTATAATCCCTTAACTTCGACTCCATCATGTAATAAAATTTAGTTTTTTTTTCAGTATATCACGAAATCGTATAAACGTCAATTTGAATATCATGTGGTTGCCACTAAGTGAGTGTGTGTCTGTGGTCCACACATTTACCATTTATGATGGTGCTCGTATTTGAAAAAGCATTCTGCCCAACGCTTCAAGCGCGCTGAGCAATAACGAAGCCAACGATTTAATTAACATTATGAAATGGGGAAATTCATGGAATCAGGTAAAATCCATATAATTTATACCCATTCATATGGTTTTGGGGATGAAGTGTAAAACCAAAAGTTATTACAAAGTTATACAATATTTTCCTGTCTGATGTTATCGCTTATCATCATCACGTGCCCCTTGATATGGGTCAGCAGCATCATTGCAAGTTATTCGATAGCACACATCCGACACACTTTATTGAATGTGTGTGAATTTATGAGAAATATTTCAGATGAATTTATATGCGATGTTTATATGGATGGCTTGGAGCAAACACTCGTATCTCCATTTTCTAATATTTTTCACAGTTTTGCTGCAGGGTATTTAAAAAAGTGTAAATTCGATATCTTTAAACTGATGTAGTAGTGAATTGCAATTTTGTTTCTGACATTGAAGTACAGCCGGAATTTGTGGGAATGAACCCCGTACATTTTTACTTATTCTCGAAAACTGCAATTCCCGTAGGCTTTAACCGAAGACCATCTTATATTTCACATCACATTATACATAACTGAAAGGTCACGTTTTGTTAAAAATATAACCTAAATGATATTTTTACTCCACGGTCGATTTAAAGGGGACACAAGGGTCGCACCCCTGGACCCTCGTTTCGGGAGATTAATCTCTTAATTCATAATGACACCCAATAAAGAGAAATCGCAAATTAATATTTGTACACGCTAAAAAATTTTTCTTTTTTTGTTTGGATACAAATATAATGTGTTTGAGCTTGTCGCATATAGTATATTTGTGTTTTCAATTCAATACAGGGTGGTTCAGTCACGACTGTACAAATTTCACCAGCGCATTCCGTGGCTCATTTCATGAAAATATGTCCATCTACTACCATTCCCGAAAATGCAAGGGAGCGAAATGGTAACGGTTTGAATACTGTCAGATTGGGGTCGGAGGGTACTAGGGTAAAATTGCTAAGTTTTGAACCAGTTGTCGTATTTTTGGGCTTGTTGGAAAGGCCTTTAAGGGACCTTTCAGAATCATTAAAAAAAAAAATTTTAAAAAACTGAAATCGCCTAGATACGGAACTTTCAAAAAAAAAATTGGAAAAAGACATAAGAACGTGCATAAAACCTCAATTTTCTCATTCAGATAGCAGATAACTTATGTTTTTTTTTCTCTTAAAAAATAGCACTACCTCTTACCTTTCCAAAATTATCTAAAAGAAGCCCATCCCCTCTGGGCTCGTAAATGGGCATATTTTGATGAAATGAGCCTAGAAACACGCTGGTGAAATTTGTCCAGTCGCGACTGAACCACCCTGTATAATAGCGTGTTCACAAGAGTGACCTAACTGTTGTATGTGTCGTATGTGCTAAAGTTCTACAACAGTTGTACAGTTGTAGTAAATTTTTTCCTTACAAAAGTGTTGTACGATTGCACAACTTTTGCAGATATGTTTTTGCGGTGTACTAAGCGATCAGCTGATACCATTGTAGCAAGAAGTAGTGAAGAAGGTGGCTGCACCAACACAGCTGATCGAGTTTATTTATATTCGCCTCACAATTACAGTAATCAATAACTCCACCGGTGGGGTAGAAGATATAATACTTCGGTTCACTTATTTAAATGCACTAAAAATTCCATATTCAGCAGCCTGTATATTTTGCAATTTGTAAACCTTTTTCATGAACAAGTTCATTACGAAGTTGTACTATTTCATTAATAATATGTATTTTATATTTTGAGTGTAAGAAAAGTAACCAGAAATATTGTAATTATGGTTCTTGGTTTGTAACATCTTATTTTGCAGAAAATTCCCACATTTATCAGTAGATTCATATATCAACAACTCTGAAGTTTTTCAGGGTCGGTCGTTTGACAAGCGTTTCCATTGTTTGTTTAAAGAACGGCTTAGGACTTAAATCCGTAGATACACAATTTCAGAATTGGTGTTGTGTGACCCATTATGATGTCAAAGACTTCAAAGACGGTCGAAAGTGGCATGTAAAATTAATTTATTTCCCTAACGATTACCTCCTGTAAAATTGCATTATTTCCTATTTTTGTAATTATTTATGAGAATACAGGAAAATAAATCATCATTAAATCAATAGAAAAAATTTCAAAATTCAGTTCTGACAATACGATATCTAAATCTGGTTGCTCTAACCTCTAATTCGGCTGTGACAACCGCTAATTCGGTTAAGACAATTTCTTACACGGCTGTGACAACCTCTAATTCCTCTCTGATAACCTCTAATTCGCATTTGATAACCTCAAGTTGGGTTGCGACAACCTCTAATTCCGCTGTAGTCTAATCTGGTAGTGGCAACCTCTAGTTCGGCTGTGACAACCTCTAATTCGGTTGAGATAACCTCTAAATTCGGTGACGGCTAAAGCCCCGTATGCAGTTCTTCCGAAATTCTCGTAGGAAATTTTGTCGTTTATCTCTAAACGGAAAACTTTGTGACAGAGTTACCACATATCATTGATTTGCCTTGCAAATATTTTCTTAATTCATCTTCTATGCACCCTATTTTATTTTTAACGCATGCAGTATTGCTTTTGTATTCTAAAACAATCAAAATGTCAAAATTCCGGTCCCAAACAATTATCAAACAGGTGTTTTCGTACGAAATAAGTTTAGCGTAACAACCCTGTACTTGATTTTGCCTACCAAATTTTCACGAAGAGCTGCGTACCAAGCAAATGAAAAGTGAGCGAAATTTTCGGTTCTAGAAATTGTCGTTATTTTTTATACATCTACTTCTCATAGCAACGAATATTTCACAAAAACTAAATACCGGGCTTAATTCGGCTGCCCCAACAAATTTGTCTGTGAGTGCAGACATACAATTGTCGTAAGCTCGCAAGTATTGCAATAGAGGACGAAGGGGATAGTTCATTGCTTATTACTTAACCTTCTGTATTTTGTTTACTCAACTATCAATAACTGAAGATGATCCTCGACAGGGAACGAAACATCGAATAAAATTACAAATATGTACAACCCTGACCTCGAGCTTGAACTTTTGAAAAGAAATAATTAATGATAAAAAGGTCGAATCACAAAATCCACAAAGTAATTACATTTTATCAAAATTTTTTCCCCAAGATAATATTTGAACGAAGTTCCTTATCTCACGTTACGGGATGGGGGCTAAATTAAAAAAATTAAAAAATTTGTTAACACTATTATGCTACAACCCAGTATTATCAACTATATTGGGTACTTCCGCGTTGGTTTGTGTCTAGATTAACATATGTTGCGAAAAGTTTTCTAGGTGGAGCCTGCAACCAATGGTTAGTATATATTGTAGTTTTGAACCCAATAAAAAGTAAATTTAGAAAAGCCAAAGTGAAAGAAGTTTAAAAAAGAAGATTTTTTTTTCCTTTTCTTACAAAAATAAATTTGCTTAAAAAAAAATACCAATTCATATTTTTAAACAAAGTGCCTTTTCTTAAAAAAAAATACCGTACCTTAAAGAAATACCTTTGTTTAAAAAAAGTAAATTTTCTTACAAAAGTACTTTTTTTTAAAAAAAAGGAATTTTTTTTAAAATAAGTACCTTTTCTTAAAAAAGTACATTTTGTTACAACAAAGCGCTTTTTCTTAAAAGAATCAATGAGTGTTCGAAATTGCGGGCGATGTGTTAACACCTATTTGTTACACGGTACCTGTTCAATTTGTTACATTGGAAAATAAAAATAGGATAGTTTTTGAGCTTAAGGCCCTTTCGATATTGTACTTTCTTTTTTCTTGCAACTGCTTTAACATTAGATCTAATATTGTTAAAATAAATAAAGCAACATTTAGCTCACCGAAATAATTGTCATAAACAGAGCGACGACGACCTGCTTGTTTGAATGCTATCATAAAACTGAATAAAAGCAATATTTAGCTCACTGAAATAATTGTTTCTGTTTTGTCATAAACCGACCGACGAAAAAGTATTGAATAGTATAGAGAACATGGTACAAATAAATGGTAGAAGCACTAGCTCAGCTGATTTGAACTTTTTTCTGGAGTGAGTTTTTCTCTTATGTCAAAGTTCGTTTACTTTTGTTTGTATACAATCAGCGGTCGCCTACAATTGCTGTTTTTGAAATGTTTTCTCCGTAAAAGTCACATAGAAACGTTTTAATTTTCATACTTAATCACTTTCAAAATATCAAATAAAGTACACGCAGTTTGTAAATGGCACTTTTCCCAATTTGGTAATACATTTTCATTATTTTTCAATCAGCTGAGTTGACCCAATACAGACACTGAGCAAAAACAAAATGCCTGTTGTTTTTTCTTGATGTATTTGTTGTCGTACTGCATCTACCATTATATTTCTACCATGAATAGTATAGAGAACTTATTGCACCCTTTTCTGAGTCTGAGTAGAAGAACATAAACGAGTCCCTATTCCCTTTAGAGAATATTTCAATATAAATGCACCATTTCGACATTGTTCACTTTGATGGATTGCCCTACCCGTGCCTATAGATGTTAACACATCCAAAACTACATTTTCTTTGACGAGTACTTTTTTCGTGAAACAAAATAACTTTTCTTGAGATAAGTGCCTACTCTGGTACAAAATACTTTTCTTGAAACAGAAAAACTTTTCGAGAGATAAGGTTCAAAGGTCTTTTACTAAATTTGCATTAAATTCTTTAAATTTTGCTGGTTGTTTTCCATCTTATAATAGTAGATGTTTGCTTATATCCTTAAAATCATTAAAATCAAGAAGAGAAATTAGCTCTTTAATGTTTCTTCAATGTATCATAAATAATTCGGTGGATTGTGCTGAATTATTATCTCTTATTCAATTTAATGCTCCCTCCCGCTCTCTTCGTTTTTATTATCCTTTTTATATTGGTATTCATACATCTAATTATGCATTAAATGAACCATTGCTGAAAGCTATGATATTATATAATTCATTATACAATTTTCTAGATTTAACACTTCCTACAAATAAGTGTAAAAGTCTTCTTAATACTTTAATTGATTAAGTATGAATGTACATATATTATTAATTGCTAGCCTGTAAGGAATTATTGTCCATAGACTGAAATAAATAAATAAATAAATAGATAGTTACCTACTTTTAAAAATTTACCTATTCTTGAAAAAAGGACCAGCACTAAAAAAAATTTCCATTTCTTAAAAAAAATCCTTTTCTTCAAAGGAATACCTTCTCTTTTAAAAATACTTTTTCTGCTTAAAAATAAAATTGTACCTTTTCTTTTCTTTTCTTGAGATAAGTAGATTTTTTCTAAAAATAAGTAAATTTCTTTAAAAAGTACCTGTTCTTCAAAATAGTAATTCTTTGTAAAAAAAAAAAAACAATCATACTCCTATGGCTTTTTCATATTGAAAATAGTTCTTCTTAAAAATAGTTTCATAAAAAATCATTAGCTTTTAATAATAGAAGTACCTGTCTTCAAATAATGAGCTTTTCTGGAAAATGTAATACATCTTCTTACAAAAAGGACCTAAAAGTATTCTTTTTTTTTTTTAATACAATCTATGAAAAAATAAGAAACTTCATTCCAAAATTTTTTTAAAAAAACTTTATCATTTGACAAAAAGTATCTTTTCTTAAGTTATCTCATGCCGTTTAGAAATGCCGACTTCTCCAAGTTGTAATTTTTTTTTCTCCTGAAAAAAACAGTATTTTCCCGAAAAGGTACCAACCATGATTCATTCAATACTTGCTTTAGCTTTTTCTGAGAAACCTACACAACTTTCTACATTTTGCTGAAAGACAAGGCTTTGGCAAATATATGGATTGTAAAATTCTGATCATTTGGAAATGCACCCTACAGTCAGCGATCACTGAAAATGTGAAATTTTTTTACAAATTTTTCATTTTCGATGTTTGTCAAAAATTTTGATCGGGTTTTTTTATAGTTGTTTTTTTATTTTTATTGTAGACTGAAATATTTTTAACTAAACGCCAAAAAAATAAATAGATTCTACTCATAAATGAGTTCGGGAGAGCTTAATATGTAAAAAAATCGAATTCTCATAGGACATTTGTTTGGGATTAAAAATCGCTGAGTGTCTGTCACAAGTTGGACAAGAACTTAAATGGATGGCCGACTAAGCCATACATTGGTCTATAATATAATAAAATACCATTAATATGTAGTAATATACTTCAAATCAAATTCCAGATTTTCCAAAATTATTTATTTTGAGTTGTTTCCTAATTTTTCCAGAAGTGCTAAAGAAATGTTTTTAAATATGGATACATTTTAATAGAAGACGAATAAACCTTTCCAAGGGTATGTAACTTGTCAATGTTGCTATTTGTGTACCCTCCTGATTGGATCGTTCAGGAGGGCATTGGCAAACACTTCATATTTTCACCGGAAGTCATTATTTTTTGCAACTATGGTTTTGGATCATAAAATACGTCGAAATGGCCTACTTTTAGTTAAGTCTTCTACAAATTCTACCTGCAGTGACACATTCTGTGCATTTGTTTTAAGTGTCCCAAACCTATACCAATGCTCCTGTGTATTATGTGTCTTCACCCTATTTGTACAATTTTTTCACAACATATACGAAACATTTTCATGTTAGTGAAGTTATAAACGTTTATAACTAGAGGGCGGTTCAATAAGTCCGTGACTTTTTTTTTGCAAAAAAAAAATATTTTTCAACAAAATCTCATTTTAGCTCAATACACTCTTAGTCCAACGTTTCTCCAATTTGTGTATCCTTTCCAAAAAATAAGATTTTTCGAGGTCCATAAAATAGGCATTTATTTCATCAATAATTTCATCGTTGAAGCTAAATCTCTTTCCATCGAACCATTTCTTAAGGTTTGGAAATAGTAAATAGTCACTGGGGGCTAAATCCGGAGAATATGGCGGATGAGGTACCAATTCGTAGCCCAATTAAATAACTCCAAACAATTCTTTGAAGTTGTCACACGATTACGTTTAGGGTCAATTGAGAGCAAACGCGGCACCCATCTTCCAAACAGCTTTCTTAAACGCAACTGATCATTTAAAATCGAAACCACACTGCCATATGAAATGCCTATGGCATCAGCAATCTCACGCACATTTACTCTTCGTTCGGCCAACACCATATCCACATTTTCGGGTGTAGTGACCTCAATTGACCGTCCAGAACGTTCAGCGTCATTTGTACTTGTGCGACCACAACGAAAGTCACTAAACCACTGTTTTTACCATTGAAATCGATGGTGCAGAGTACCTATAGTATTTATCAAGCTTTTTCTTGGTTTGATTGACGGGTTTTTGTCGCAAAAAATAATGTTTAATGAGCCCTCGAAATTCACTTTTTTCCATTTAAAAAAAAAAGCACGAGGTTGTATATTTTGAACAGCTGTTAAACGCAAAGTAAATGACAGAACTTGCTCCAAATTTGACATTAGTCTATTAACAGGTGGTGCTAGATGGGAGTAGTGTTGCATTTCACATAACTACGAGGGAAGTTCGCAAAGTGACGGACTTATTGGTCCGCTCATTTCAAAGACACCAACTATATTGCTTATTGTGAATGGTTAGGAACAAATTAATTTGTGACCTGCTGAGAAAATGCAGCTTTTGCTGGAAAATATTAAAGCAACCGCAACAAAATTTCCACAAAAAACCCCTGGTCTGTCCAGAAATGGCACAACATAGACAATGCTTTATTCTAGGATCTTGCCGCAAGGCTGCGAATATTGAAACAGTTGAGTGGGCACATCTGGAAAACGGTGAGGGTGGCATTGATCATGGGGATTCTATAAATAGTGTAGAAGCCCAGATATCCAACCTTGGCCCCACTTTTTTAAGATTCGATTTATGGGCGCGGGAATCCGCATTTGAAAACTGCGCTTTTCAAGTAGAAAATACTGGAGAGGATGAGTGGACATGTCTGAAAAACGACAGGTGTGGCATTATTCATGGGGATACCATAAGTTGTCTGGGAGTCCCGATATCCAACCCTATCCCCACTTTTTTCAGATTCTATATTCGAGTGGGCGTATCCGTAGTGGAAAATTCAGTTCCCATGTGGAAAAATCTGGAAAGGACGAGTGGGCATATCTGAAAAAGGACAGGGGTGGCATCAATCGTGGAAATGTCATAAGTAGTTTAGTAGCCTCGGTATCCAACCCTGTCCCCACTTTTTTTAGATTCGGTTTCAGATTAGACGTATTCGTACTGAAATAATTCAGTTTTCATATGGAAAACTCTGGAGAGGACGAGTGGGCATATCTGAAAAACGACAGGGGTGGCACCGGTCGTGGGGTCACTATAAGTAGTCTTGGGGCCCCGGTATCAACCCTATTCTTTTCAGATTCGATTTCAGAGTGGGCGTAGTCGTAGTGAAATAATGCCGTTTTCTTATGGAACATTCTGGAAAGGATGAGTGGACATATATAAACCGACATATGGAAAATTCTGGAAAGGACGAGTGGGCATATCTGAAAATCGACAGAGGTGCCATCAATCATGGGGATACCACAAGTAGCCTGGGAGCCCCGGTATCCAACCATATTCCCAATTTTATTGATTCGATTTCAGACTAGGCGTATCCGTAGTGAAAGAATTCAGTTTTCATATGAATAATTCTGGAAAGAATGAGTGTACATATCTGAAAAACGACTGGGGTGGAACCGATCGTGGGGATACTGTAAGTAGTTTGGGAGCTCCTGTATCCAACTCTGTCCCCACTTTTTCAGACTCGGTTTCAATGAAAGTATTAAGTTTTAACTTTCAGGGTGCTTCCGAATGCAACCTGACTCCTCCTCTACAAATGTCTACTACATTCCAAAATTATCAGAACAATATATCAAAAGTTGTGATATTATTACCGTGATTTTTCCAATTAGCCACACTGAGAGGGATCAAATCGCAGATCCGAGGCGGCCAATTGAAATCCCATAAACTTCTGGTACCACGATTACCGAACGTAGTGAGAAAGAGATCAATGGGTTGATGAGCTGTGTAACATGGTGCGCCATTCTGATAAAACCAAAGATTGTTCAAGTTCATGTCTTCCATTTTAGCCCATAAAAGTCCGTAATACTGGCTCTGTAGCGCTCGCCGTTGACTAAAATTACGTTTCCAGCAGAATTTTTTACAAAAACAGACAAGTGATGGCTCTACAAAATCCATACTAAACTCACTCTCTGTGGATGCATGGGTTGATCTACTCGTACAATGACGTGCGGGTTTTCCGATCCCCAGATGTGACAATTTTGTGTGTTGTCATAGCCTCGAGAAGAAAATGCGCCTCGTCAGAAAATATGATTTTTCGGCCAAATTCGATGTCCGATTGGAGTTTGCAATATTTGCAATAATTCCCAAACGTCGTCATTTTGAACCGTGGAGGTATGACACTGAATAATAGTGAATATTTCGAACAGAAAAAATCTATCAGTGTCAAAATAACACATGATTTACAAAGATTCCTGTACGTGCATTAAAAAGAGTTTGAGTATCGAGTTGTTACACAAAGCACGCGCATGCGCTAACGATTTACGAGCCGCAGCATTTGGCGTGTGGAAATGTACGACTCAAATGTCGTGACATGTATTTTGTGTACTGAGAGGGATCTTCTACTTTATTTCTATTTATTGTCATGGTACACATTATTGTTTAGTACACATTTTCTGTTTTCCATCAAGGTTTATGCTGTCATTTATAGCAACCAACATTTTGGGATAACACAACGTTTTGCATTGCGTGTCACCCTAATATGATATATTATTATTTTTATATCCTTTGGCCGAACTGTAAGAGGGACTCATCAATCACAAGCCTTTAAGCAAATTAAATAGTATGAGGGCATGCGAAAACCAATTCACCCGTCCTTTGGTTCAGTTATCACATTATAAACACGCGTCAGCTCCCCAGAAAATGTTCAATATAATAAAATAAACCCATTTCCAGCAGCTTTAAGCTTTAACATGCGTCATTATCTTCAGCTGCCACTTTGTTCCATTTTTCGAGGAAGGAAAATACATATATGTATTTATTTATACATAGGTCTGGAGTAGTTTGTACTTGTATGTGTTTGTAAGATGTTGGTGGTGGTTTAAGAAGTCCTAACATGACTACTCTTAAAAAAACATGTTTGTCAAGATTATCGTTTACAACTTTTTAAATAAACTCCACATTCAAGTATGAGATATTTCAAAGTCTAATAATAACCGTGTTTTTTTTATTTATTTCAATATAAATTTACAACTTTCATACTACACGCTGAAAAAACGGTCTCTGTAACATATTCTCTCAAACACATTCTGCCGAACCATAAACATATTTGGCAAACGCCCCAAATTTTCATATATTTGGAAGTCCTATAATCATTTATATTCAAATGCACACATTATCATGTTAACTTGCAAAGATGCGTACATTTACGTGAGGCCATGTGCGTGTTTCATCCCAAACATCCATATATTTACATCGAATAATTCGTATGTTTCCTCCCAACGCAACGCAACAGATCAGTCTATATTACTCATTCAGAAGTATTTAACACTGACTGAAATATAATGCAACAAATAAAGTACAATTTTAATATCATTACCGTAGGCTGAGAACAATTTATGTTTGTCCCTCTTTTATTATTCTGCACTTAACAGAGCATAGCGATAAAAAAAATTACAAAACCAAACACACCTGTTTTAGCATCACAAACAAAGCTGTATTTGTATCACAAACTCATATAGCATAACATATTACTAATTGTGTCTCAAAAATGTAATATTGAACAACAAAAACACTTTGTTTGGAGAGAAATATACTCTACGCTCCAAACATACGTTATTTTTGCATACAAACAAGAAACAGATAGATTTTTTAGGGTGTAAGTACCACGCAGTATGTCCTCGGCAATGACTTTACAGGAAACCTCCGTTATCTAGGTAGAGTGAGAAGGCGA
Source organism: Phaonia tiefii (assembly GCA_963931995.1). Lineage (NCBI taxonomy): Eukaryota > Metazoa > Arthropoda > Insecta > Diptera > Muscidae > Phaonia > Phaonia tiefii. The sequence goes on along the minus strand of OZ008369.1, from coordinate 82,028,611 downwards.
AACGAATGAGCAGCTTGATTGGTTATGCGATCACTGATACGCGTCTCAGGCTCAGTAGGTGACCCTGTCATTGAAGCTCTTCGAACTAGTGGACATATTCTTCAGTCCTTTGAAGACGGTTGAACCAACCAAAATTGAAGAAACCAAAATCAAGTTTTGACTCAATGCATTCTGGTCAGCGTCTGATCCATAATGGACAGCTGAAATATAAACATCTTGGAAGTAAGTGAAATGCCATGGTACGACGAAGAATATCGCATTGTAACTGATGAAAATGACGCTGCACGAAACAGTCAGTTACAAAGCGTGCTGTGAATGAGCGGTACAAAAGGGTGATAAGGGAGGAAACAAACTATTTAGATGGAAAAAATGGCAGTGGAAGTAGAGAGAGAGCGAAAAGACCGAAATGTGCAGGATGAATAAAGCATCCCGAAAATTTTCCCACTCACAGTGTATAACGATCGAATAACGGGCCGAATAATGGGCTGCCCTCTTGCAAGGACGAGAATGGGAATCTAGTGACAGATAAGCAGTGTGTGCTTAATATGAGGAGTGATCACTTTTCACACTACTCCCCTAATATTCTTCCACTAACGATCAGGGGGTAGTGATTGTGGAAGACAGTGTAGTGCTGGGTACAAGCACACAACGCGAGATTAGAACAGCAATCTCCCGGCTTCAGAATAATAAAGTCACTGGTGTGTGTGTGTGAGCTGAACCTTATATGGCCGGTGGCGAAAGACTGCCAGCCGACATGCATCAACTTATATGCGGTATATGGCTGGGGGAATCTATGCCTGACGATTGAAGTCTCAGTGCATTAGGTCCTCTATTCAAAAAGGGAGATCAGTGTGCATTTTCCAACTATCGCGGTATCAGTATTTTATCCATCGCGTATAAGATCTTGTCGAGCGTATTATGTGAAAGACTAAAGCCAAATGTTGAAACCCTAATTATACCTTATCAATGTGGTTTTAGACCAGGGAAGTCCAAGGCTGACCAACTATTTACGCTACACCAAAACCTGGAAAAGATCCACGAAAAGAAAATCTATAATTTTTGTCGATTATAAAGCCGCTTTCGGGCTATCGAATACGGAGAAAATTGAACGGAGCTATGTATTAACTTGCGATGCCGGCAAAACGGATCCACCTCTGTAGAATGAGGCAGACCAACACTAAATCGGCAATGAAGGTGAGGAAAGTCCTCACCGAACCATTCTGTGCCATACTTTCATGCAATCTCATCAACATCTTCCTGGCGACAATAATAAGAAAAGCTGCAGTAAATATGAACAAGACCATCAACACGAAAAGTCATATCGATGGTGTTGCGTAAAAAGGATCAATCTGCTGCTGTTTCCGATTGTCTCTAAGATTTTCATAGATCATATCGTAGGCTATAGAAAGTTATGGTTGGGCTCTTCGAGCAATATACGATAATTGTCTACCTATTTCGTTGCAGATAGACCCAAGTAGTTTCGTCCTTTAGACTTGTCGTGACAAGGTAAACAAAACCAGACTGACTCCCGTGAAAAAAAATGAAGATTGGTCCTTTTTACGCAACACCATAGATATTTTGGTGGCGTATGCTGACGACATATGTATCATTTGGGCGAAATTTTTGCGAGAGGTTCCTTCAGTATTTTCAAGAATCGAAAAAGAATCAGCGAAGGTGGATTTTGCTGTAACTGAGGACAAGACAAGATTGATGGTGTCAACGATTAGGTAAACCTATCGATTTTGTCCGCACTTGAGCATCGACAACCGAATAAATTTTGAAGTGGTTGATGAATTTATCTACCTTGGATCGACCGTGAACACAGGCATCAACGTCAGCCTGGAGATAAATAGAAGAATTTTGATTGCAAATATATGCTAGTTTGGACTCAGCAATCCCTGCGATCGATCCCTGCTCTGACCACATTAAATTTCTTTCGGCGGCGGTCACCTCGTATATTGACAGCGCCATTATCAAGTATTTATTCATTCAAGCAGTTTAAGGACAACGTCCTCTCTCGACAGACAAAAGCCCAACAATACCAGACTCTCATTTTACCTGTCCTGGCATATGGCCCCGAAACTTGGGTCATATCGCAAGCGGATGAAAAGCACCTGGGAGTATTCGAGGGAAAAATTCTCCGTAAAATATATGGTCCTGTCAAAGAATGACGTCGTTGGAACCAAGAGCTGTATAATTTGTGTTCTGACGTGGTCATAGGTAGTTGAATCAATGTAGGCCAACTGTGTTGGCTAGGCCATGTTATCAGAATGGATGAAGATGGGCCAGCGCGAAATGTTTTCGATAACGTACCCGAAAGAAGACGACCAACACTCCGCTGGAAAGACCAGGCAGAAGAATCTCACCGTATCCTTTATTTTATCAACTAGCGAGGAAAAGAGGAAGACGGAACCAGTTGGAGAAATATGTTAAATTGGGTTTAATTTATTTATTTGTTTGATTAAATAATATCTGTAAGGCATCTGACCTCACGAGGTTGTAAAATAGCCAATAAACGTAAAAGTAAACGTTGAGGAAGTTTCATCAAAATTCGCGACATGTCCTTACTTTCTTGCTATTAACTAAAATATAGCTATTCCCTGCGTATTCCAAAAACTGTTTCTTATTCTCCCTTAGCGCCATAACATTGTCATAGGACACCTTTTATATATTCACAGTATTAGCAACAGTATTAGCATCATTTATCATATATGTATGTTAACCTGTAGCGTTTAAGGCTAATTAGTGTCGAAGCACAAGCAGGCAAAGGGCAAAACGATTACACGACTCCAGTATAGAAATAAATAAATAAGCAGCGTTTACCCATCCACCCTTATAGAATTAAGTCTTACGACACTTAATGCGCAATTGTTCCTATTAATAATTTACAAACAGAAAACAGAAACTATTGTAATTTTTGTTTCTTTTATTAGCTTCATAATCACTAAGCACTTAGCTATATATGGACCAGGTAAACTTACACCACAATATTTTTATTATCAAACATCATCCTCTGCCCCCCAACACACTGTGCTACAAGAAATATCAGTGTTAACATGGCTTTTTAGCCCATTCAACCTACAACGAGCATATTAACTTGTCTTCCTTCACATTCACTAACAGCGGAAGTTATGGGGCAGGAGAAGCTGGAGCAAAATAAAAATAGTAGGTACAAGAAATAACTGTTCTTGACTGACAGAGGGAAATCCTGTCCTAGCTAGCCCGGGACTTCCATCAGAAACATGCACTAACTCTGCCAGAGTCCTTTATTACTGCCACTGTCGTGTCACGGCTCCCATCTCCATTTCCATCGCCATTCACTTAATTGTGGGTTAATGTGAAATGTTGTTAACATTATAATTTATTAATGGCATTATGCTTGTTAACTTGTAGTGTATGCAAACACACATACATACAACCACACACAAATATTCATGTGCATGCATATGTATGTGAACACCGCTAAAATATACGAACGTTGCACTGTGGTTTAGAATCAAATTCCATCGGCCAAAATTCCAAATCTTTTGGACTAGTTAACATTTTTAAGTTCCATAAAACCCGATGATAGGTAGGGATTATTTGGAGATATTACGATTAAAAATCGGGTATTTGGATATACATATTTTACAAAACTGACTACTTTGGGCTAAATGAAAAAAGAATTAAACTGTTTTTGTTTTAACACTATTATGCTACAACCCAGTATTATCAACTATATTATTTACTTTTATTTGGTTTGTGTCTAGACTAACGGCTTGAATCATAGAGAAAGAAATTAACAAGATGTCTCACATATATTGGGAAATTTCTTGTTTAATGGCAAGTTTTCTAGGTGGAGCCTGTAACCAATATTTAGTATATATTGTAGTTTTGAACCCAATAAACAGTAAATTTAGAAAATCCAAAGTGAAGGAATGTAAAACAAGAAGATTTTCTTAAATAAGTGCCATTTCTTAAAAAAAAGTAAATTTTCTCAAAAAAAATACCTATTCATATTCTCAAACAGAGTACCTTTTCTTTAAAAATACCTCACCTTAAAGAAGTACCTTTGCTTAAAAAAAGTAAATTTTCTTACAAAAAGTACCTTTTCTTAAAAAAGTAAATTGTGTCAAAAAATACAAAGTAAATTTTCTTAAAAAAATAACTTATCTTAAAAAAGTACATTTGCTTAAAAAAAATAAATTTTCTTACAAAAAGTGATTTTTCTTAAATAAGTACCTCTTCTTAAAAAGTACATTATCTTACAACAAATTGCCTTTTCTTAAAAATTTAGCTTTTCTTTAAAGAGTACCTTTTTTGTGAAACAAAATAACTTTTCGTGAGATGATCACGTACTCTTAAAAATTTAGCTATTCTTGTAAAAAGGACCAATTCTAAAAAAAAACCCCATTTTTAAAAAAAAAAACGCTTCTTAAAAAAAATACATTCTCTTAAAAAATGCATTTCCTTACAAGAAGTCCTTTTCTTAAAAGTAAATTTCTTAAAAATAAAATAATACATTTCTTTTCTTTTCTTGAGATAAAAACAAGTAAATTTTCTAAAAAATAACCTTTTCCTAAAAATAGTACCACTTCATTAAAAAGTATCTGTTCTTAAAAAAGTAGTTCTTCGTAAAAAACTGCATACTCCCTTGGCTTTTTCATCCAGAAGGTACTTCTCCTTAAAAATAGTACCATTTCTTAAAAAACATTAGCTTTTAATAAAATGACCTTTTCAGGAAAATATAATACATATTCTCACAAAAAGAACGTACAAATATACGTTTTAAAAAAATACATTCTATAAAAAAATCGTAAAAAATTGTTTTACAAAAAGTATATTTTCTTATAGACCCATTTAAATTAACATATTTTTCAACGGGCGCCTTAGGCGTGTTTGAACTAACTAGTACATAATATATAGCGAAAGGAACTTCGTTCCAACCGGGTGTCCCTTGACACCTCATGTGATGTTTTTTATTTTGTGATTTTAAAGAAAACAAAAGTGTTAGTTTTTTCTATATTTCTTCACTTGTTAGTATTATTCATATATATCCGCTCTTTTTCGAATTTTAAAAATTAAAATTTTAATTTCTTTTTTCGGATTTCTTGAACTGTATCGTACACAATGTAAGGCAATATTGCACTTTTTTAGCCCTAATTAGGAAGTGTGGATTCTTAGTTTTAATTAGACGGCTAATTTATGTTTATGCTCAATATAGTTTGGTTGTACTAATTATTTTAAAAAGTATCGTTTTTGAAAAAAATTTTATTTTGGGGCACCATAACTTTTTTGCGTCGAAACCTTTGAGTGAATATAATACACAGTTGATGTATCCCCCTAATTCTCAGGGTAACTTTTGCCTGCACTAAATTGCACACAAAGAAGATAGCGATAATTTAATGAAAAAGTCAGATTTGTTAGTTCCTAAATGTGAATAACTATTTAGTTCTCAACAACTATTATAGCAGCTTTGAAACTTTAAAAAAAAAATAAGTACGCAGTTGAAAAGGCGACTGAATTTCCTTTCTTATCCAAAATCAGAATTTTTCCAAACACGATACTTTTCAAATATATAGTGCAACGAAAGCCTGCGATATCATATTAAAACCAAGACACTACACTTTAAAATAAAGGAAAAGTAAGTGAAATGTTAGTGTGCGCGGCTTTTGTACATGAGAACGTGGGTTCGATTCCTGCTGTGACCACCTTGTAGTTATTTCCTTTGACGGCGGTCACCTCTCTTACTGACGGCGACACTAACGGGTATTTAGCCATGAAACACTGTAACGTAGTTTTGTCGCGGGTTCAGGTGAGCTCAGTCATATCCAGAGTCTTTCGTTAGGATCCACGAAACCATTCGAAATAGGAACAGAATAGTTTACCCTTTCTGAGGGTTTGAAATCAGATTCTTTATTAATAATTAATTTAAAAAGTAATTTGATTAACAGAAATAATATCAATTGATTAACTCGATGAGAACACTCCTCTTAGCTTGAGAACACTTGTCTTGGGTTGGCAACACTCTTCCGGGGGCACTTGTCTTGGTTTGGCAACACTCTTCCGGGGACACTTGTATTAGTTTGGCAACACTCTTCTGGGAGCACTCGTCTTGGTTTGGCAACACTCTTCCGAAGCACTTGTCTTGGATTGACAATACTCTACTGGGGGCACTTTGCGGACTGGCTTACGATTATTCGGATTCGCAGCCTAGATCGGAATCGGATATGCGGATTACTGACTCGGTATGCGCTTTGCATGTCCGTTAAGGATTGTTTGAGATCGGGCATCAATGAATGGATTGTACAGGAACAGTACAGGGGAATAGTTGGTAAAAACTCCACTATGGGGAATAGTTAGCCGAAGCCGCTATAATCGAATAGTCAGACGAATCCGCTATAATAGAATAGTCAGCCGAAGCCGCTATAATCCAACAGTCATACGAACCCACTATGGTCAAATAGTCAGCCGAAGCCGCTACAGTCAAAAAGTCAGCCGAAAGCACTATATTAGAATACAGTTGAAACCGCTATAGTTGAATAGTCAGGCGAAGCCGCTATAAAACGAACATTCAGCCGAAGCCGCTATAGTCAAATAGTCAGCCGAAGCCGCTATAGTTTAATAGTCACCCGAAGCCGCTATATTGTAATAGTCTGGTGAAGCCGCTATAATCGAACATTCAGCCGAAGACGCTATAGTCGAATAGTCAGCCGATGCCGCTATAGTTGAATAGTCAGCCATAGTCGCTATAATCGGATGGTCAGCCGAAGTCGCTATAATAAAATACAGCCGAATCCGGTATAATCGAATAGTCCGACGAAGCCGCTAAAATCCAATAGTCAGCCGAGGCCGCTATAATCGAATAGTCTGCCAAAGACGCTATAGTCTAACAGTCAGCAGTAACCACTATAATAGAACAGTCAGCCGAAACCGCTATAATCGAATAGTCAGCCGAAGTCGCTATAATAAAATACAGCCGAAGCCGGTATAATCGAATAGTCCGACGAAGCCGCTAAAATCCAATAGTCAGCCGAGGCCGCTATAATCGAATATTCAGCCGAAGGCGCTATAGTCTAACAGTCAGCAGTAACCACTATAATAAGTTAAATAATATACTTAATTATACCGCTATAATCGAGTACTCAGCCGAAGCCGTTATAGTCTAACAGTAAGCAGTAGCCGCTATAATAGAATACTCAGCCGAAGCTGCTATAGTCGAATAGTCAGCCGAAGCCGCTATAATCGAATATTCAGACAAAGCCTCTAATCCAATAGTCCGCCGAAGCCGCTATAATTGAATAGTCAGTCGGAGCCGCTATAGTCGCAAAGTCAACCGACGATAAATTTATTAAAGCCGTCTTGGAAAAGAGAGTTTGCATTGGCGCGAATGAGAACTACATCAAAGTATTTATTCTTGTGTAACCATTGCAACTAGTGCATTGCTGCTAAGTATACAACGATGACAAAGCTTGTGTGTTTTTCAGTGAGTGTGACGTATGAACGTATGTTGGTATATTGTGTAGCTGGCTTCAAATGTAGGGATTGTCAACGGGTATGGGAGTGTACTTTTAAGTATGTACTGACGGATTATACCGTCACGTTACAACAGTTTCTCGAAATACCATTCGGAATCGGTGTCAAACTGTAGGTCCCAATCAGTGAGTGTAAAACTACACTGTGCACAGTTCACTAGTTGTGAAAAGTTCTCCTCAATCCCTTCACGTGATGTAATGTGAAATTATGGTTTTTTATCTCCAAAACTGTATGAGATACTGTTCAAGAAAGTCGAAAAACACAAAATTTTACCGATTTGTAGAATTCGAAAATAACGAATATTTATAATACGGAAATAATTTGAAGTTTGTGTACACATTATTAACGATTGCTTCAAAATATGTTAAAAAAAATAAAAACTAAAGAAAGCGGCAACCCACAATTATTGCTTTCTTTAAAATCGAAAATTAGGAAACCAAGTAAAGTTTGGAATATTTTGCAAAATATACCTAATAATCCGATTTTGAATCTAGTATGTTCGAATAATCCTTGACTCCTTAGCTACAATCGGCTTTTTACAGAACTTAAAAGTTCGTACTACATAAAAAGATATTATGAATTATGAAATGAATTCTGAACCACTGTGCGTTGTTGCAAGTATTCGAATGACATCCCGCACATGTAAAAGCTAGTCCTTTTGCTTGCAGCCACAAGGTATTCATATACTTTGTGGAAAAATGGAAAAACGATGTAAATGGTTTTATAAATTGAACATTAAAGTATATTATTTAACTTAGTTTGACAGTACATCACAATCAATGAGCTGGGCGCTTTTTAAATTGTAGACACATTAATCAGCACCTATAACTGTACACGAAATCCGAACTCTTATGTATGAAGGAGGTTCTTCGTGTGGCATTTTCACAGATGTAGATCAAAAATACAAAATTTAACCATTTCTAGTTACAATAGTAACACATTTCTACATCCAACGTACACCTACAAAAACACCAAGTATGTTGAGTTTGTTCCATTCTTACTCTATGTAGGAAAGTCTTTCCTACTTTGAATTCAGGGTCTAAAGTCTCAAGAGTCTGCGAGTTTGTAGAGGACCTAGGAATATCTCATGACACACATTATCATAAGATCCAAGTCGCGATTAATTTTAATTGATCCCAAATGCAATTACTTGACAACTTTTGGTGTTTGTCAACCATAATCTGGACAAATTTGTTCTCGGTCTTATAGACACAGACGAAACGTGGATACATCACAAGTTAGAGTCTACAGCTGTAGAAACTGCTGGATTCTCCAAGCTAATCAGCGCAGAAAAATACCAAGGAACGTTTGTAGGTCAACACCGGTTTGAAATGGACTCAGTATAATTTGAGTTGCTTACCATTATATATCAATAGTAAATTCCATAGAGTAGTGACACCTACAGGTGCCATCTTTCTCATCCTGCGTTTCATTTCACACTCTCCTTGGTGAAGTCGGTGCGATAGAGAGTTACTTGACCTAAATTGACTTACACCAGGTGGAGTTGTCTTTTTGTTTGAGAACTGTGAAGTTCAAACGTATTTTGGAGTTTTGGAAAGAAGTCCCTTATCGCACGTTGCGGGATGGGCGCTAAATGAAAAAAAATTAAACAAATTTTTTAACACTATTATGCTACAAACCACTATTATCAACTATATTGTTTACTTTTGCTTTGGGTTTTGTCTAAACTAACGCCTTGGATCACAGTGAAAGAAATTAACTAGATGTCGCCAATACATATGTTGGGAAATTTCTTGTTTAATGGGAAGTTTTCTAGGTGGCGCCTGTAACCAGTATTTAGTATATATTGCAGTTTTGTACCCAATAAACAGTAAAGTTATGGCTTTTTCTTACAGAAAATACTTCTTCTTAAAAATATCACCTATTCTTAAAAAAACATTAGCTTTTAATAAAAGAAGTAACTCTCTTTAAAAATTGAACTTTTCGGGAAAATATAATACGTATTCTTACAAAAAGGACCTAAAAATATACTTTTTCTTTTAAAGAAAATACATTCTATGTAAAAAAATTTCTTAAAAAAAAGTTTGTCATTTTACAACAAGTATCTTTTCTTAAAGATCCATTTAAATTATCGTATTTTTCAACCTGTTGGAACTAACTACACCATTTCAAATTGAAATTTGAAAAATATCAATTAAATTTTGAAAAATATCAATTGAAATTTGAAAATTGTATTTGAAATTTTAAATACACAATTGAAATTTAAAAATTCTATATTTTAAATTTGGAATACATCAATTGAAATTTAAAAAACAGCAATTGAAATCTGAATGACATCAATTGAAATTTGAAAGACATCAATTGAAATTTAAAAGACATCAATTGAAATTTAAAACACACCAATTGAAATTTGCAACACATCAATTGAAATTTGAAAGACATCAATTGAAATGTGAAAGACATCAATTGCTATTTGAAAGACATCAATTGAAATTTAAAATTCGTCACTTGAAATTTAAAAATTATTAACCGATTTTATTTATTAGATTTTTAAATTTCAATTGGTGTATTTTAAATTTCAATTGATTTGTTTTAAATTTCAATTGGTGTCTTTTAAATTTCAATTGATGTGTTTCAAGTTTCAATTGATGTATTTCAAATTTCAATTGATGTATTCCAAGTTTCAATTGATGTGTTTTAAATTTCAATTGATGTCTTTTAAATTTCAATTGATGTGTTTCAAATTTCAGTTGATGTATTTTAAATTTCAATTGATGTTTTTCAAATTTCAATTGATGTATTTCAAATTTCAAATAGAATTTTCCAATTTCAATTCGTGTCTTTCAAATTTCAAATAGAATATTTAAATTTCAATTGTTTTTTTTTAAATTTCAATTGGAAATGGTGGAGTACATAATATAAACCGAAAGGAACTTTGTTCCAACCGGGTGTCCCCTGACACCTCATGTAATTTTTTGTTATCTTTTATATGTAGGTGTCTTTACACAAAAAATTTTACACACAAAACGAGATGCCGTTGCCGATTTCTTGTCATGTTGGTTGGTTTGAACTAGTGCCTCTATCTGCTGTTATTAAAGAAATACTTTTCAACATGCAACGTCCATATGTATCCCCAACAAATACATAATTTTACTGAGAGAAGTCGCCACTCTAGGTATATGATTAATGTATGGTACTTTCCATGCCTGAGGAAATACGAAAGATATTTAGCTTCAAAGATGAGCTTTGAAAACTTTGTTTCCCTTTACTTTACACAAAAGTTTAGAAGAGAGGTTTTTCATAATCAATTGCAGATTCAATAATCAGGACCTACAGCAAAACTAGAAGTAGAAAAACGCAGCTCCTCGTTAGTCTCGTTAGTTGTGCAATGTAACAACAAATGCAAACGACTAGTGGGTACGTGAGAATTAGAAAACGAACAACACTGGCGTTCGCGTGCGACTTGCATGCGTTTATTTACGAATGAGACATGGGTCCACCTCTTCACACCTGAGACAATCGAATAGTCACAGCAGTGGACTGGAATGGGAGAATCATGGCGAAGACGGTTCCATCAGCAGGCAAGGTCATTGCGTCTGCTTTTTATAATGCGCATGGGGTAATTTTTATTGATTATCTTCAGAAAGGAAACTCCATCAACGTCGAATATTATGTTCATTTATTGCAGCGTTTAAGTGATGCAATTATTGAAAAAGGGCCACATTTGGCGAAAAAGAAAATTGTCATTTATCAAGACAATGCTCATCCACATCCACTATTGCGATGGTACAAAGTAATGAATTATATTTCTAATTGCTTCATCACGCACCTTGTTCGCCAGATTTAGCTCCCATGAACTATTTTCTGTTTCCACACTTAAAAAAATTGCTCAGTGGTAAAAGATTTGCCAACAATGAAGAGTCTGTCTTCTTTGTTAGGTCGGCTAGTTTTGGGACCGTCCTCTATATGCATTTCCGCACGCTCCTTGTCGATACAAAGATATAGCTCGCGTACCGCACGCGACACGTAAAGCTAGTATACAGAGAGGAAGGACGAAACTGATACAATGAAAGAATATGGGTCGATATTCTCCTTTGGTTAACGTAATATGTATCGAAAGTACCCAAAAAGGTCCTTTTTTAATGAGAGGTACTTCTTTTATTAAAAGCTAATGATTGTTCAAGAAAAGGTACTATTTTTAAGAAGCAGTAGTTTCTGTAAGAAAAAGCCATAAGAGTATGAATGTTTTTACAAAGAAGTACTTTTTTTAAGAATATGTACTTTTTAAAGAAGTGGTATTCTTTTTAAGAAAATTTTATTTTTTTAAGAAAATGTACTTATTTTCAGAAAGGCTACATATCTTAAGACAAGAAAAGGTATTCAGGTCGATTACTAAAATGCACGCTTCACTTCGACGAAGGCAACGTTTCACTTTCGACGCTCTGTTTTCGATGCATTCAAAAATACTCGTGGTGATTTATCGATAAAAATTGTAAAATTGTTGGCATCACTAATTAAATTAGATGTAGGTGTAATCGGCTGATTGGGAAAATTGTTCTGAAAACTCATGTAAAGAAAAACTCATATTTTAATTTAAAATGGATTCTATTGCGTTTTATGTTACTGATAACTCGAGAAAGCTACGAAATGTCCTTAAAAACTTAAGAAACAACACGATGGAAATATTTTCAATGAATGACATCAGTTATGTTTGAAAGAAAATGTTTATAAATGAATGATAGAGTAAAAAAATGATAGGGCCTTCAAATATATTTTGTCGGAATTAGAGGACAAAATCAAATCGGAATCACGGCTGGGATGCAATTCAGTAAATGAATTTGAAGATTAACGGAAAACGCGCGGATATTGGCGTCGAACGAAAATGACATATAAATTAGTGACACGAGTATTTTAGACTACATATGATGTGAAAGAAAACACATGTTTCTGTTTGCACATCTCTAAAACCATATGTTTTCTAGCAATCACATTACCAACGTATTATAGAATAGCAAAAAGTCAATGATGCGCGAATTGATGGTGAAGGTGACTATAGGAATCGACCTGATTATTTTATTTTTAAGAAACTGTACTTTTATGAAAAGGAACTTTTGTAAGAAAATGTATTTATTTTAAGACAAGGTATTTTTGGAAGAAAATGTGCTTTTTAAGAAATGGGAATTTTGTTTAGAATTGGTCTTTTTCTCAAGAATAGGTACATTTTTAAGAGTATGTACTTATCTCAAGAAAAGTTATTTTGTTTCACAAAAAACGTACTCATTAATGAAGAGAATTTGTTGTAAGAAAATTTACTTTTTTAAGAAAAAGAACTTAAAATAAATAAAATATAGTACTTTTATTAAGCAAATGTACTTTTTTAAATCAAATGTAATTCCTTAGATAAGGTATTTTGTTTAGGAATATAAATAGATACTTTCTGAGAAAATTTACTTTTTTTAAGAAAAGGCACTTATTTAAGGAAATGTTCTTTTTTTTAAATAAAAGTAATTTTTTAAGAAAAGAATTTTTTTCAAATAAAAGGTAATAAGAGGAATTGTAATAAAATACAATATTTTGTAGCCAGTCTTGCACTTTGGCTTTTCTAAATTTACTTTTTATTGGATTCAAAACTACAATCTATACTAAATATTGATTACAGACTCCACCTAGAAACTTCCCATTGAACAAGAAATTTCCCAGCATTTGTGAGACATCTAGTTAATTTCTTTCTCTATGATCCAAGCCGTTAGTCTAGACACAAACCAATGCAAAAGTACACAATATAGTTAAGAATACTGCGTTGTAACATAATAGGGTTAAAACAAAAGTTGTTTAATTTTTTTTTTTTCATTTAGCCCCCATCCCGCAACGTGCGATAAGGAACTTCGTTCCAAAATTTACTGAAATTGTACATACATATAGTCTACCAAAGAGAACTTAGAATGTACCCCAAAGTACATAAACTTGTGCACAGAAAACTGCTAAGATCTACATAAAGCACACTTAAAAATTAATCGAAACGTAGGTAGTGTGTACTGAAAAAGTTCATAGAATGACCAAAAAGTACATATAAAGGATTTTTCAACAGAGACTCTACAAAAGTAAATCGGTAGGGACAGCAAACGACGCCATATTTTTTCCCGCTCTTTTGACATTTCTCTTCAGAAAGGTTTGCCATTTCATCATGGAAAGATATACGAGCCCACAACGAGTCGAAATTATTAAAATTTACAACCGAAATTTGGAGTCAGTGGCCTCAACTTTAAGAGGCCAACTTTAAGAGGCCTCTACAATCAGCGATGAGGCTCAATTCTGGCTGAATGGCTGCGTCAATAAGCAAAATATGCGTTATTGGTCAGACAGCAATCCACACGTAATTCATGAGTCATCATTGCATCCCGACAAAAATTACGGTTTGGTGCGGTTTATGGGCCGGCGGCGTCATTGGGCCGTACTTCTTTCGTGATGATCAACACCGGCACATTACTGTGAATGCGAATCGCTACCGTTCAATGATAACCGAATATTTTTGGCCCCAATTCGATAATATGGACTTGGAGGATATGTGGTTCCAACAGGACGGCGCCACAAGCCACACAGCGAATGCCACATTCAATTTATTGGACACCAAGTTTGGTGAACGTGTTATCTCACTAAATGGCCCAGTCGTTTGGCCGCCTCGGTCGTGCGATTTGACGCTGTTAGATTATTTCCTGTGGGGCTACGTCAAGTCTATGGTCTATGCCAACAAGCCAGCGACGATTGATGAACTTCGTACGAATATCGAACGTCAAATTGCAGCAGTATCGGCCAATTTATGCTTGAAAACCGTCGAAAATTGGGTTCAGCGTCTGGACTTCTGCCAGCGTGCCCGTGGTGGCCATGCAAAAGAAATCGAGTTCCATACATAATGGCATCGAACGTACTTTCACAGGAATAAATAATTTCATTACTATCTAAAACCGGTTTTGTTTTATTTAAAAAAACTTTTGTAGCGCTCTTATTGGAAAATCCGTTATTTCCGAGAAGTGAATATGGTGTGTGGTAAGAAGTATATAAAGTGTAGGAAGAAAGGAATAAAGTGTACCGAAACGTAAAACCAAATACATTTCCGAAGAGTGCATATTGTATGGTAAGAAGTAAATGAAAAGTATTTAAAAGGGTACCACAAAGTGTATAAAGTATACCGACATGTTCAAAATGTGTACCAAAGCGTACAGGGAGTGAATTAAAGGTGCATACATTTCTGAGGAGTGCATAATGTGTGCCAAGAAGTAAAAAAAAACGTTCTTTGAAGTGTACCACAAAGTGTATAGTGTGCCGAAATGTACATAATGTGTACCAAAGAGTACAAAAAATGTACTAAAAAGTACATACATTTCTAATGAGTGCATAATTTGAGTATATACAAAGAACTTAAAATTGTACCACAAAGTTCATAAAATGTACCGAAATGTATATAATATGTACCAGAGTACACGTAATGCACCAAAAAGTTCGTAGATATCCGAGGAGTACATAAGTTCATAAATTGTACTTAAAAGTGTGCAACAAAGTGTATAAAGTGTACCGAAATGTATTTAATATTTACCAAAGAGTACGTAGAATGTGCAAAAAACTACATACATTTCTGAGAAGTGCATAATGTGTGCTAAGGAGTAAATGAAACGTACTTAAAAGTATACCACAAAGCATATAAAGTGTAACGGAATGTACATAATGTGTACCAAAGAGTACAAAGAATGTACTAAAATATGCATACATTTGTGAGGAGTGCATAACTTGTGCTAACAAGTGCATAAAAAGTACTAAAAAGGGAAACACAAAATGTATAAAGTGTACCGAAATGTACCTAACATGTACCAAAAAAGTACCCTGTTAACCAAAAAGTACACTGTGCGCCAAAACACGCTAACATACATATTTGTTTTCCCCATTTATTAAAAAACAATAACTGTATTGTGGGACACCCAATCGATTAAATCCATTAACTTCAATGGCAATTTAACTCCTAAGTGTTTATTGTTTCGCCTGCTGGCATTACCGTATTAATTGCCCACATATCATTATCCATGAATGCATATTAATTTCCACTTTAAAATTCCAGTAAGTATTTTTTTTGTAATAATATTATTTATTTTTCAATTATTGAATATTGAATGGTCTCTCATGTGAATAGTAAATACTCGTAGCCTTTGAAACTACAGTTGTTGCCCGCTATTGCAACAATCAAAGTGCAAATTCATTACTGATGTGAAAAGAATGTTCGTTTGTTCATTCGTTGAATGCATGGATTCATTGTTTTGCTCTTTGGCATCCAATCATCATCGATATTCAAATTGTTATGAAACAAACAGCAAACTCATAAAGACATTCCCAACAAAGTTCCAAAATGATTATTTGTGCAAAAACTGATTCGCTCAATCCTCCAAAAAAATATAAAAATGCTTTCACATTTACGGAAATCCTCCGCATCCATGTTGAATCAATACCACTCTTGTACTAAATACATGTTTGTTTGGATTGTATGAGAGACGCTTCCAGCTATACTAACTTTTTCATTACAAAGGCGTAAAGTTATGAGCAAACATGAAGCTCAAAACATCAACATTATTGCCAATACTGAACGTATGACGATACATATTTCATTTTCAATTCACATTTATCAGAAAACTTTTCATTTCCATTTATCGAAATGAAGAAACCAAATTTGCCCATAAGAAGAAAAGAGAAGAATTTTACCCTTCAGCGAACTCTTAACGGAATTCTAATGTAAAATTGTGAATAATTTTGACTGAAATGAAGAAATTTTTCTTTTTTATTCTGAGCACCAACTCTTGTATGTCGGCAGATTATACTATATAACTAAATTGAAACCCTTTGGTTAATGGGGAAATATTCCTTGACCAACTGCTCATTTACCAAATACTTTTGGGTATACTTCTAAATCATCTGCTCGTGTACGAGCAAAGCTTTGATTTCCTGCCCAACTTTGTTCGAAATAAATTCAAAATCAACTACAAATCAAATCTGCTACTGATTGTTATCAAATGCCCCTAGTGAAATTTCGTAAAACTTATTCATGTTAGAAGCAAATCTTTATCAAAATATTTTAAAATTTTTATTGGACTATTTTCTCTTTGTTGTCATTATCTTTCCTGCATCGCCTGGGAACTGAATCCTCTTAAAAATCGAAGTAAATCCAAAATTTTATCAAAATTTCCACTCACTCGCAACGTGAGTGATGTGTGAACTTTGTACTCCCTAATGTGTCTCCTGTTCAAATTCCACAGAGTTCTCCAATCTATTCCTTTGAGAGATGAACTATGCGAGGAATTTATCACCGGAAAAGTGTTAAAGCCGTATTGACATATCACTCAATTCCCAGGGAACGAATCACAAGTGAACGCCAACTTATTCAGGGATGATGAACAAATTCATTTTATATACCACTTTTAAGATTTCTAAACCGAAATTGCTCAATCGCCAGGAAAATGATTAAATCTAGGTGAACAAGAAATTAAAGCGCGAAATTTGGCAACTCTCGTAAAAGAAAACCAATAGGTCGACACACTTCACTCAAACGCAATTCTCTGATGCTTCGTAACATGATCATTTCATACCTTTTATATAGAAAAATAAAATAAATGGTTTCCTGTTACATCCCATGAAGGGATTAGGGAGAGCTTCTCACAAACCAGCGAGCTGTGCGCGTTATAGTTTTACACTCACTGATTGGGACCTACAGTTTTACACCGGTTCCGAAAGGTATTTTTGAGAAGCATTTTCATGGCTAAATACTCGATATTGTCACCGTCAGTATGCGAGGTGACCGCCGACGAAAAGAATTCTCGGTGGTCAGAGCACGGATCGAACCCACGTTCTCATGCACAAGAGCCGCGCACACTACCACTGCACTACCGACTGCCATTCTTTATAGACTTTATAGGCCTTTTACATACTGTATGTAAGAATATCATCAAAACCGTAGAGTAATGGCGTATAGAGACGCCAAGTCTCTCAGTAAATTGATGGCATTTGGTGTGTTGCAGATGGGAGGTTGGATGTTTGAAAGTATTGCTTTAAAAATACCTGATAGAGGCAACGACACAAACCATAAAATGTTTGTGTAAATACACCACAAATATATACTAACAATAAGATACATATATTAAAAAAAAGTCCAAAATATGTTTAAATTTCACAGTTTTTCAGCAAAACGACATGAAAAATGTAATTAAGTCAACAATTTTTGTAATTCCATCTGGTGTTAGTCAATTTACATCAAATAACTCTCTATCACACCGACCGCACCACAAATAGTGTAAAAGAAATTGTCAGATGATAATAATGACAGCTCTATACGTTATTACTCTATGACTAAAACACTGCTCGTGTATTGAAATATTCAACATTGAGGAATTACCCTCAGGGTAACGGGGGAAAGAATGGGTAGCTACCCACGACAATGTGGGATTACCTATCACGTTTACACATTATTCTCGTGGTATTGGGGAAAATAATGGGTAGTTACCCACGGTGACGGGTAGTATGTTACCAAGGGTAACCCACCCCATTTTAGTCAAAAATATAAAAAAAATTCTATATCTCGGTAAACGAGCGTCCAATCGGAAATATAACAAATTTTTGCCGGTTTCTAAGGGTTTTTCATAAAGAAGAATTTTTTTTCAAAAAATCACCAAAATATGAAAATCGGTAAAATAAAAATCAAAATTGAAAAAATAATGAAAATTTTTCCTCCACAGGAGGCTCTAATTATTAGATGACCTCAATAATGTATCACTTAACTGCATCAATATGGCATCATTTTTTTTAAATCACTAACACATGCCTAACACATGAGCGTCTAGCGATTTTATATTCAAAAATATTTTAATTATAGCGATTTTCTTTAACCAGTGCCATAGTCAAGCCTTCTACGGAGGTAAAAAATTATTATTTTTGTGATTCGATGCACCGTTTTCGAGTTAAAGCCACTTTTTTATTTTAGCGATTTTCCAATTTTGGCGATTTTATGCACAACATGCTTCCTTCCATACGAATTGGACCAGCCAGCAAAAAAAAGTGTATACCAATCACCAGAATTTCCACCAGAACTACGCGGTAAGAGGTAGTAGGTAGTGCAAATTTGGGTGCTGCACTACCGCTTTTTACATAGTGTTGTCCTTCGAGGGTAGTAATCCCAATTTCGAGGGTAGTAGTCCCAATTACTTTTAAGTAGAATAAATTCTGTTCCACAGCGCGACGATTCGCCCAAAAATTAGCACGATGGTAGCATATCCGACTAGAAAAAGGTCCTGGGTTCAAATCTCAACAAATCAAACTTTGTTGTTTTTTTTTTGAAGCCATTTGCAATGTGTCGATTAAATTTGTAGATATTTTAAAAAAATTGCCCAATGTGGCAAGTAGTTACAACGAACGAACATTTGTTGCCAAAATTATCGGAATCAAATTGTATTCGCCTGAAAGTATACCATACAAATTACGGGGTGGTGTAGCGAGAGTTTAAATAATTAAATATTAATTTCTCTGTAACAATTTTTACCCGACCGGGACCGGGATTCGAACTCAAGCGTTTTGATTGCCATCCAGCTATCGAAAGCATTGAATTTGGACGAACAATATCAGGATTAGTGGCAGATAATCTTTTTCTTCCGACAAACACCATAATATCTGTAATGCAATTTCGGATTCCTGTATGCCGAAAATCCGCACATAGTACTTCGTTGGTAGTACTGAAAGGGGTAGAGCCGTTGGAACTACTCCATTATATTCTTGCTGGGCAGTTTATGAAAAACTCTTAGATACACTGAAAAATTGACTACCGAGATTTAGACATTTTTTCCAATGTTTTCATATTTTCGATCAGAAGTGTGGGTAATTGGAAATTCCCCATCGAACGAAATACGAGCCCTGTATAAAGTCGTCATCCCTCTCCTTACGTTCACACGATAATGACGAGGTGGTAGTTAATTTCACCGAGTTCGAGTTGCTGTTGTACGTTACTCTTTGGTTGAATATAAAATGGACAGAAATAAAAGGAAATGTGCATTTTCGTTGGATGCAACCAACATAATATGTAATTTTAATGTCATTAGTATCAATCAAACACTATTTAAATGTAGGTTTGCTGCATGGTTTGCTTCTGGTTGCATGTCGCTCTCTCGCCTATCCACTCGAACAACTGCGTCATGGATACCCCCTAATTCGGCCCGAGAGCGACAAAAAATTAATGAGCGAAAAAAAAATTAATGAGTGTTCGAACTCACGTCGATGTGCTAACACCTTTTTGTTACACAGTACCTGTTCGATTTCTATGAACACATTGAAAAATGTTAACTTGGAAAAAAAATAAAGAATAGTTTTTGTGCAGAAGACTATTTTGCTATTACACTTTCTTTTTTCTTACATCTGCTTTACCATTAGATGTAATATTGTTAAAATAAATGAAGCAATATTTACTTCACTGAAATAATTGTTTTTGTTTTGTCATAAACAGGGCGACGACAAAAAGTATTGAATAGTATAGAGAACTTATTGCACTCATTTTCCGCTGTCATGTAGAGAATCTGAGTAAACGAACATAAACGAGTCTTCTTCTCAAAGTTGTAATTTTCTTTATGCTAAGAGATCATGTTTTCTCCGGTTAGTGAAAAAAATGTAAATGCCGCGGGTGGGATTCGAACTCACATTCGCTGGACGATCGTTTCGATGTTTGTGAAGCATCAATTTCAGCCCGTTAAGCCACTGCGGTGTGTATTCACACTAGTCACTAACCGATGATATTTATTTTATTGTGCAGAGTGATTGTTTGTCGCTACTTACACATTGCTTTCCTACTTACACGCACTGGATGCCTAATTGTAGTTGTCCCGTTCTATTCTGGTCTGGCCCTACCATATGATTCAAATTTAGTTGTCTTAGATCCTCGTTATTTTTAAAGTTGTAATTTCCTTAAGGCTAAGGGATCATGTTTTCTCCGGTTAGTGAAAAAAATGTAAATTCTCTTTATAGAATATTTCAATATAAATGCACCATTTCGGTAATGTTATTACATAAAACAATACAAAAAGCATAAATGTTTGAAATGGCACCAATCATTCACATCAAAATTAGTGAATGAACCAAGTTATGACAAAACGAGAGTAATACGTTTTGAATCATTCGCCTAATGTCGCCAGTGCTTTTGAGTCAACCAATTCGTTCCATGAATTCTCTATACTATTCAATACTCTTTGGCGACGACGACCTGCTTGGTTGTTCGCTGCCGCTACATCAATACCATCATACTTATTTTCAGGCAAAGACTACTGCTGTACAACAACCAAGTATGTGATGCTAACGCTATGTGTTTTTTGCATGTGTTCACTTTGATAGATTGCCCCTACCCGTGCCTATAGATTTTAACACATCAAAAATACTCATGGTAGACGTAGGAGACGCGGCATTTTGTTTTTGCTTCCCCCATTCGATGTATCTAACTCGATACATATGCCTACCAACGATAAAAGTAAACAAACATATACAAAAACAAAATACATGTGCAATGCACATTGTGCATCTGACATTTCGAAAGTGGCTTCAAATGTAAACAAAGCAAATTAGCAGTGATTATGCGTTCACCATCTATGGTCTTATTCGAATCAAGAGAGAGAGTCTTATTCGAGTCGAGACAAAGAGAGTCTTATTCCAGTTGAGAGAAGATTCTTATTTGAATCGAGAGAGACAGTCTTATTCCTATATATATCTCTGTTCTACACCTTTCCCTATAGCAGTGGGTATCCTGAAGTCTATCCTTCGCATAGTGAACACGACACTATCGAGAATATAGCCATGAAAAAGCTTCTCAAAATACCGTTCGGAACCAGTGAAAAACTGTAGTTTCCAATCATTGAGTGAAAAAAGTATGAAAAATTGTTAGATATTCTTCCCAATCCCTTCATGGGATGTAATGGAAAACGGGTTTTTAATCGTCCCAACGATATCGTTATGTCCATAATGCTGGCTCATAAACCTTTTTAAATGGTTCATAATAGTTCATTAAATTTTACTGCCGTCAAAACGATAATTAATTCGATACCGTTTTTTACATATCAGCCCCCAGGATTTAAACGACATTTACAAGAATTTTGAGACTTCACATACCGAACCCCACACATTTCTACAAGATTTAACTACCTTTTCCCTAATATTCTCCACTGTGCGACATTTACATTTGCCACAAATTGAAACGTGACACACACTTCTGTATTAATCAAGTTACGACGTAAATTTCCCAAATTATCCCCTAAAAGCGAAGTAGAAAATCCCAAATATAAAAATTACAAAAAACAACAAAATCTGCATAAGAGTTTGAGAAAAAGTTTTTCAGCAAAAACTAAATTGAATGATACGAGTTCTCGAGCAAAAAAACATTTCAAACTTTTCTCAGTAATAAAGTGAAATATAAGTTTAGAGGGAGTTTTAGAAAAATACTATAAATAAAAAAAATAACATTATCAACAGCAACGTTGTCCTAGTAAAACCCGGGTTTCTCAATGTTGTGGGATTGTATTTCTTTTCGATGAATTTTCAGCTGTATAAAGCAGCATGACAACTTTAGAACTCAGCCTAGTAGGCATCCTCCTACTAGAGCTCAACTCCTGCCGAGAATATGTTCGGTGGATTCTTCCACAACCTCCTCGTTATAGCTTCAACACAACTATATTGCCTGACCTTTAGCATCGCTGCATAATCTGAAACGATCGTTGATATCTTGGGCCTGGGTAGAAACAAGATGTAAATGGATCTGCCACTAACGGATAGCTAGTCACTAACGGACAGATTTGTCTTGATCATACACATTCTGTGCTTCTTGTTTATTACGCCTGCAGCTTCATATAGGAGCGCTCTTACAGGATATTCCTACAAGTCGCTATGGGCATGGCAACACGTTTCGATTCCTGTGGAACCTTTAATATGGTCCCTAGTCTGGCGAGCTTATTTGCTCTGCTGGGTCATTTCGTTAAGAGCTCTGCGGCAGTCCTGGGCAGATGTTGAATACATGAATACCGATACCAGAAACTTGATGACCCCCTGAAGGCCCTAGAATACATTCGCCCCAAAGACTAATGGGCAATTATCCCTCAGCCAGTTGGTTATATATCTAGTAGCCAAAATTTCATCTTAATACAAGCTACAATGATTAGGTCGTCTACGAGAGAGGGACAACCTTAGTTACCTAGAATAGACTACCAATTCATTAATTTTCGAACCATCCGTGTAGAAACGCCTACATTCCTCTTTACCATGAACTCTTTTGTTCCAGGAATACCTTTGCGGTATGAAAGTGTAGTATTTCCGTTCGAACAGTGTTTCCAGGAACAGGAAACGTTGGGGACTACCTTCCAGCAACGTTTCATTCCGCATGGCAGACATGGACGCAATCTGCCTGCCTATAATCTCGAACGGCAAGAAGTATAACATCAGTTGGAGTGGAGGGCAGAGCATCCGTGATAAACATCGACGCCATTCTCTGAACCCTAGTCAGTAGTGTACAAGATATGGGATGCTCAAGCACGTGCCATCGCACTATAAGCCTACAGAGCATTATCGGTCTCAATATCGCTGTATAGATCCAGTGAACATTCCTCGACGAAAATATATATTTACAACCAATAGTCCACTTGCAGGTGTATAGGGGTATCGCCGCTTTTTGAACCCGTTCCACAATGTTGGGTCTGAAATTAAGCCTGCTGTCCAAAATAACACCCAGGTATTTGACACACTCTAGTTCGTTTATGTATTTTCACTGCCATCATGAACGGTGGCGGGAGGCAAACCCAGTCCACCGTGTGTGTGCATTTTACCTACTGCCAGGATATTTTATTGCAGCCGCCCATTATTGATCAGTCGCTGACCCGGATGCAACATGTCGAACCTGGATTTTCTTCTTTTAGTTTCTATCCGCCGTTTCTATCCGCCTTCTAAGGACAAAAGAATTTGCCCGATTATTTGATGAGCTTCAGTGAAATCAGTCACCTACTCAACCTGATTTGCTGCTCCTTTGTTTCGCCATCTTACTCGAGCTAGCTAACAGAGGTTTCCGAAAAGCCATGGCCCAGGGCTTACTGCGTGGAAGTAGTGAGCTGCTTGGACTGCCCAATGAAGGAATCATTTCTGGCCGCTCCCAAGTGATGACTTTGACGAACACCAAATCCGCAGTGAAAGTTGGTAAGGATCTTACCGCACCTTTCGAAACTAAGCGAGTCCTCAGCCAAGGCGACACACTATCGTGCGATCTCTTTAACATCTTAATGGAGATCATTTTGAGAAAAGCTGCAGTCAATATGAATAAAACCATCAGCATCAAAAGTCACATGCTGTTCGCGTATGCTGATGATATGATGATAGAGAAGGAGTCAGCAAAAGTAGGTCTGACGGTAAATGAGGACTAGACACAATTAATGGTTTTAACAAACAGGACCTCCACGCAATTATACCAAAGCGTGAATGTTGAGAACCGTTATAACTTCGAGGTAGTGGACACATTTATATACCTCGGATCTGCTGTCAACAAAAAGAACAACGTCAGCCTTGTGATCAAGCGGAGAATTGTGCTTGCGAATATATGTTATTTTGGGCTAAGCAAGCACTTTAGAGATAAAGCCCTCTCTCGAGTAACAAAAGTCCAGCTGTACCAGACTCTCATTCAACCTGTCTTGCTTTATGGCGCAAAATCCTGGGTCCTATCGAAAGCAGACGAAACATCTGTAGGAGTCTTCGAGAGAAAAATACTCCGAAAAATGTATGGCCCTATAGTGCACAACGGCGAGTATCGGCGACGCATGAGCCATGAGCTGTGTGAGCTTTATCCCGACATTGACATAGTTAAGCGGATCAAAGTAATGCGATTGCGCTGGCTAGGCCATGTCAGTAGAATGGATGAAGACGAACCAGCACGAAGGGTTTTCGAAACCGAACTTGAAGGATGTCGAAAAATAGGAAGACCAAGACTCCGCTGGAGGGATCAGGTTGACGAATCTCTGCGTACACTTGGTATTGCCAACTGGAAACACAAAGCTTAAAATCGAACTGGTTGGCGAAATATGTTATCTTCGTTTTGTAAGGTCCCTGACCCCCCGGGGTTGTCCGAGACCGGATAAGTAAGTAAGTAAGTATTTGACACACTCTGCAAGTATAATTTCGGAATCGTTCAAAGTGATACATTAAAAAGTGATAGGGGTCAAGGGACTTACAAAATGTGGATACCATGTTTCTCCAACCGGCTCGATCTTCAGCTTTTCTCCTCCAGTTGGTGACACCAAACTCTCGCAGGCAATATTCCACCTGGTCTTTCCAGCGAAGTGTTGGTCGTCCTATTTTTCGAAATCCTTCGAGCACGTCTTCAAATACTTTTCACACTCGTTCATTGTTCATTCTCATCCATTCTACTGACATGGTCTAGCCAGTGTAAACGCGCTATTTTGATTCATATAGCTACTTCGATGTCAGGATACAGATTATACAGCTCGTGGTTCATCCGTCATCAGAGAGAGATGTTTCGTCAGCATGCGATATGACTCAGGATACTGCGCCATAAAGCAAAGCAGGTTGTCTGAGAGTCTGATATAGTTGGATCTTCGTTTCTCGAGAGAGGTTCTTATCTCCGAAGTGCTTGCTTAGCCTGAAATAATAACTGTTGCAGTTCACCCATTCATTCAATCGGGTGGATGTTCTGCCTATCGAAACCATTAACTTTGTCTTTGCTGATTCCTCCTCAATTTTTGAAAATACTGCAGTAACTTGTCGCAGATTTAGCCCAATAACGTCTAAGTCATCAGAATACGCAATCAGCATATGACTTTTGCTACTGATAGTTTCATTCCTGTTGACTTCAGCTTTTTTCACGATGATCTCAATTCAAGAAATCGTATGACAGGGTGTCGCCCTAACTGAGGCCTCGCCTTGTACCAAATGGTTCGGTCAGATCTTTACTAATCTTTACAAAGGATTTCGTGTCAGTCAGTGTCATTATACAAGGCGTGTCATCATACAGGTATACCAAGCTCGAACATAGCTTGGTACAGATTTAGTCTTATTATCTAGAAACTGGTGGTAGATGTAGATTTGCTTTTCTAGGATTTTCTCCAGGATTTTTCCTAATGTGAATATCTGGTCGATAGTTGACTTTTCAGGCCTAAAGCGACACTGATAAGAACCGATCAGGTCTGCAATAAATGGCTTAATCCCTAGCTTGAGAAGACATTGTATGCGATGTTTAAAAAGCTTATTGCACGATAGTTGCTACATATACTTGGGCCGCCTTTTTTGAAAAGAGGACACAGTATGCCAAGACCTTCAATCGTTGGGCTTGCATTCGGCTAGCCAGAATTTGCAAATCAGCTGATGTATGCGCCTTCCCAACTCATAGGCGCCAGCTGTTAACAGCTCAGCTGGTAGCATATCAGTACCAGCAGCGTTATTATTCTTAAGCCGGGAAATTGCAGTTCTAACTTCGTTTTGGTTAGGAGGATGGAAGTCGAAGCTATCGCCCTGTATTTGCTCAACTCCCTCATCTATGTTAAAGTCTCCTGTGACAAGGAAAGTAGAGAAGTGATGTCTTTATATTCCTCGACAAGATTCCAGTCGCTATCTCTACAAAACAATTTTCGCACTCTCGCGCTTCCTCCATATCGGTTTCTGATTTTTTCTCGCTCTGCCACAGTTTGCGTAGCAACTGACTGAATTCTTTCCCTACACGCAGCTTTATTTTGCCATGTGACACTGTGCAGCAATTTTCATAGAGTGGTAAATGTACTTCCATTACAATTCATGATAAGGAGGCGGGTGTGCATCCTACCTCAGTTGCTGAGTGAGTTTTTCCGCATAGGCCGTGGTTATCTCTGCACCGCAACAACTATATTTTGGAGTAACTAGACTTCGGTTTCTGTAACCGAAACAACAGTTGCCGGAACCGTTTTTTGTTTCTCGCCAACGTTTTTTCACCTTATATATTTCATAACTGGTTTGCTGCAAACATTTTTCGGTTCTCCCAAACGAAATTGCATGTATGGCTTAAAAGAAGTTCGTTTCTCCCCACTACAGTCCCAAACAAACTTCAGTTATCTCAGATTTCGATTGGTTTTATGTTATTCTTATCCTGCTTATCCCTGTGTCAACCTTTGCTGCAATCAAGTAGTGATACGAATCGATATTAGCTCATTGAATCACACGTGCGTACATTACACTAGTAGAGTGCCTTCCATCAATTACCAGGTGATCAATGTGGTTGTGCGTCTGTTGATCAGGGGATATCCAATGGACGTCTTTATGTTGGAACCACGTACTTCTGACAAACATGCTTTTCGGCGCGGTAAAATTTAACAGTCTCATTCCGTTGTTGGAAGTGGTGGCGTGTAGACTGAGTTTACCGATGGTTGGTTAAAAAATATTTTCTCTACCGACTTTAACCAGACAGAGCAGACTTTCACCTGACATAGCCAGAGTAGCAGTCGTATGTGACCTCTAGGCACTCATAGAACATGTCATTGGTGTCATCGTCTTTTTCCTCCGTCGTTGGGCATGTACACAAATTAGCGATATGTTAAAGTATTTATGCGGATGGTGGCTACACGTTCACTAAAGGAGTTGAACCTTGAGACCAGGCGTCGCTGCAATTCTCCTCAATATCTACACCACGTATATTCGGAAAAAAATGGAATTCAACTCTCATATTTGGGCTGGGGCTCCAGCGTCCACCTTGGAGCTTCTAGACCGCGTGCAAAAGAGAGCGTTGAAGCTGATAGTCGACAGCAGTGTATCCAGCCCTGTTGCCTCCTTGGAGTATCGACGAAATGTTAGCTGTGTCTCTCTATTTTATAGGCATTTTCATGGAAAGTGTTCCTCCGATCTACATGGCCTCATTCCAGAAGTTAGGGTATTTAACCGTACGACGCGGTTTTCAAGTGAAACTCATCCCTTTTCTGTTTCCTTGCCGTTGGATCGAACTGCGCATTACAGAAAAATTTCGTTCTTTAGCCGAAGAGAATTCCCCACTTCTTACAACATCAACAAGTTTAAGTCAAACAATAACAAGTACTTCTCTCTCTTTCCCCCTACTCCTCTCCCCTTTTCCTAAGTTCAATGCAATGCACTGCAGTTAAAGGGGACATCCTCTGAGTTTTGGTGTTCGCGGTACATGTCACAGTTCTCTAGTAAATACATGTCACAGTTCTTTTCCCTTGTACAACCATGGCCTGAAATCCGCATCTCCTGGATAGCAGTATAAATGTATATCCTCGATTTATAACTTGTAACTCGGATGTAACTTCTATAGGTTTACAGAAGAGCATCCAGGATACAATTTGTGTAACAAAACAAAAGTTGTTGGCTTGACATAACTGTCGCAGTTACTTGAACATTAAGCGATAATTAATTCATCATTTATTTTCCTTTCTAGCATCAAACATCCATGTTCTGTATAATTTCAGTAACACAACAAAAGTTGTTCGCTTTGAGGCACAGCAGCCTGAAGCCAATACAAATCTAATCAATTATTGTTTACAACTAAACCACATTATCATTCAGTTTCCCTACTTACTTTAGTCTGAATTTCACTTGCTTTGTGGAATTTGGCCGAAAGGAAAAAAGTTTAAGAAACCCTCGGTTTAAGGACATGAATACTGTGGTGGCTAAATGTATATGAAAGTGTGACTTTAAGTAAACATATGAATATTCCAACGTTAGAGAGACAGAGAGTGAGGTAATCGAAAGACACAAGTGCTAGTGACTAAGTGCATACATGTGTACATGTGTGTGTATGGTTATGGAGTGACTTCCTTTTCCGCTTAAAAGTTTTCAAAAACTTCGTTGACTTAGAGAGCAGCTAAAGTCAAGTTGTCTTCCGGGTCTTTATATGGGCGACATTTTTCAGCATCTGGTTCATCTTGATGCTTCTCTCTGTTTGCATTTCGGTTTTTGTTGTAGATGTTGTTGTTTTCCTTTGCTCCCACATGATTTGAAAGTTGTTGGCACTTTTTACTGCCGCTGCCATTGCCACTGATACGACTGCCTCAAATGTTCGCCTACCACAAGACACAATTTCATCCGGATTGTGTTTTATTTAGAAAATTCCCATTCCACTTGAGTCATCCAAAACACTTCGTGCGATCCTTTTGATGTGATGGGAGTTTGTTCATATCATCAGCCTAAACAAATATGTTTAGTTTTGCTTTTGTTTGCATATGTTGATGATTTTCTACACCGCCCGACTTGTTTCCTCAAATTTAAGAAAATGATATACGAGTCTAAAGGTCTAAATAGAGAAGAGGTCTAAAGAAAGACAAGCAAAGTCTTACAAATTGTATACAGCATTTTTAAATAATATTGAAGGAAAATTATAATATTTACATTTCATTAAAATACAAATTTGGAAATATAGACAAACGATGCGTATGATTTACAATTTATATTACGGATATATATAACTCATACGCACATTAGGAAATGCTTATAACTACTGCGTATGAGTTATAATTATTATTAGGGATTCATACAACTATTTTATCTGTATCCTATCAACATTTTGTAATTTAAAAGAATTTTTTAAGCAGATTTAACCCGATATGCAGATGCTTAATACAGTCTAAGTTTCGTAGCTACAACAATCGAAGATATGTCATCCATACTTCAAGGACACCCAAACGGCAGCCTAAATTATACCATTCCTTGCGCTACAAAATAGTTTATAAACACCAGGATAGCTGCATCATTTAATTTTTGTGTTTATTATTTCATTGTAATATAAAAAGCCTTCAAGACCAACACAAATATATTACATATCATACATATATAATTTTCAAATATTTTATAGAACTTCTTACTTTGTCTTCTAGTACAGACTTGGCAATTGTTTAGTTTCTTCAAATAAAAAACTATATACTAAAGAATACGAACAATTAAATGAATACAATTTATAATGGCTTGCGTGGTGTTCAGATTTAAGGACAGTCGTTTTGAGTATCAACATCTCTACATCATAAACATTTTGCAACTATTATTTTAGCAATGAAAGAACCTAATGTGGCAACATACTCGAATAGTAAATACAGACGGACTGATGAACGGGCAGATGTGTAGGCAAACAAATGGAATACAAGAGAACAAACATTTGTGTGAATACATAGGTATGCGTTCTGTTAATGCATATCCTTGGCTATTGTCTTGAATACAAATGAGATACAAAATAACATTAGACCAACTCACAAGACGGTGTATTTTACTATGTAGACTATGTTAAATGCAGACGCTTTGTATCTATTATGGAAAGGGATTTGTTCAGCGTTGCATGTACAAGGAATGTTTGCCTTTAAAAATTCCTGTGAAGAAAGTATACTAACGTAGCGAGACGAAACATAAGAACAGTGTTGAATTTAAAATTAATTTTAAGAGAAAAATGATAGCAGTCTGTGACTTTAGTTAGGAAAGTCCAGTGCCAGACTTGATTAAATGCAATTTTCCCAAAGTACTCTCACAGAAATATTAACTATATCAAACACATTTGAAATTGGGCATATCAAATGTACTTTGTTGAACATAAAATTGTACTCATAGCATCGTAATCAATAAAGTTCATGTCATAAAATGTACACAAAGTTCATAAAGTGCATCAAAACTTGTAACGGGTCCGCCATCTAACGTTTTTTTTCAACTAGTGCTTATTTCGTGAATGGTAAAACTTAGCTCATGTCTGATTTGACAGATAATTAGTTGTATCCTTCCGCGGAACGAATATGGTTGTGTATACGCTTGAACAACGCTGGTAATTATGGGAAAAATGGGCCTGCGATCGACTTACAGAAGATGCCGATTTTGCCATAAAACAATCATCTTTTCAGATAAAGCTCATTTTGATCTTGGTGGGTACGTAAACAAGCGAAATTGTCACATTTGGGGCACAGAAAACCCGCACGCATACAATGAAAAGCCGATGCACCCAAAACGAGTCACTGTTTGGTGCGGATTTTGGTCCAGAAGCGTAATTGGGCCATTTTTCTTCGAAAATGAGCAAGGAGTGGCCGTTACAGTCAATGGCGTTCGTTATCGGGCCGTGGTGAACGAATTTTTGTTCACAAAAATTGAAGAGGAGGATATTGGCAACATTTGGTTTCAACAGGATGGCGCTACGCGCCACGCAGCCGAACCTACACTCGA
Source organism: Phaonia tiefii (assembly GCA_963931995.1). Taxonomy (NCBI): domain Eukaryota; kingdom Metazoa; phylum Arthropoda; class Insecta; order Diptera; family Muscidae; genus Phaonia; species Phaonia tiefii. The sequence goes on along the minus strand of OZ008369.1, from coordinate 81,997,921 downwards.
TGTCTTGCGCCCTGTTTATGAAGATCGCATTATCAGCCGCAGAGTTAATGTCGTTTGGCCACCTCGGAGCTGCGATTTGACGCCGTTGGACTATTATTTGTGGGGTGCCCTCAAAGATAAGTGTTACGCCGACAAGCCAGAGACAATTGACGCTTTAAAGGACAATATTCGTGAAGCCATTGGTGAAATACAGCTGCACACAATCGATAAAATAAAATAAATGGTTTCCCATTACATCCCATGAAGGGACTGGGGAGAACTTCTCACAATCACTGACCTGTGCGCTTTCCAGTTTTCACTCACTGATTGGTACCTACAGTTTTACACCGATTCCGAACGGTAATTTGAGAAGCTTTTTCATGGCTAGATACTCGATAGTGTCGCCGTCACTATGCGAGGTGGCCGCCGCCGAAAGAAAATTTGAAGGTGGTCAGAGCCGGGTTTGAACCCAGGATCTCATGTACAAGAGTCGCGCACACTAACCATTGCACCACCGACAGCCACAATCGATAATGTGCTTAAAAATTGGACCGATCGTGTAGGCTACTGCATGGCCAGCCGAGGCAGACATTTGAATGAAATTATTTTCCATTATTAACCGGAAGGATTGTACTTTCAAATAAAAAAAGAAATTTGAGAAAATATTCAGTAGTTTTTTTTATAGCGTTTTCAAAAAAAAAAGTTATTTGGCGGACCCTTTACTAAACTTTGTTAGAAACTTTAAAAAAAGTTCATATGTGCACTAAAAAATATTACATGAGATGTCAGGGGACTCTCGGTTGGAACGAAGTTCCTTTCGCTATATATTATGTAGTAGTTAGTTCCAAGACGCCTAAGGCTCTCGTTGAAGATACGATAATTTAAATGTATTTTTTTAAAAAATGGGAATTTTTTTACAATTGGTCCTTTTTTCAAGAATAGGCAAATTTTTTAGGGGAGATACTTATGTCAAGAGAAATTATTTTGTTTCACAAAGAAGGTACTCTTTAAAGAAAATAATTTTTATAAGAAAATGCAATTTGTTGTAAGAAAATGTAGTTTTAAAAAAAAAGTACTTACTTTAAAAAAATACTTTTTTTTAAGAAAAGGTACTTTTTGTAAGAAAATTTCCTTTTTTTAAGCCAATGTACTTCTGTAAGATGTATTACTTTGTATTTTTTTTTTTTTAGAAAATTTACTTTTTTTAAGAAAAGGCACTTATTTAGAAAATTTTCTTTTTTTAAACTTCTTTCAGTTTGGCTTTTCTAAATTTACTTTTTATTGGGTTCAAAACCACAATATATACTAAATTAGCTGGACCCGGCAAACTTCGTTTTGCCTTCAAAGTTTTTGTAATGCCAAAGTGTGAACAAGAATACAGTGGTCAAAAAATAAGCCTGTAGTTGTCTGGAAAATTATGAAGAAGAATGTATAATAACTGTTTGTTAGAAGAATTTGATTAGATTTCGATCGTGTGCTGATTTATCTAAAAAGCTTCTCATTATACTATAATAATTGTTCCCGTTGCGCTTCGCTACCCCTGAATTGTAATTTTAATGAAACACAATTTTGTTATTTTTTTCTATTTATTCAAGTGCCACAGGATATACAATATTTCTAGTTTTGTCATCTGGTGCAATTATATATATGTGTATAAGTCTGAAAGTGTACTCACACGAGAACATGCAACATATATTGTCCGTGCGAAAAACACGGATTTGTCAAATTTAAGCCACAGACTTGAAGCTACTACCCTTGCGCTTTATTAATGGTCACCGAAAATGGCAACCGAATCGGAAACTGAAATCTATTGAAATCGATGGACATGTCTGTAGGTATCATGGGAACGCGTGGAGTCAGGGCATCGGTTCTTTATAATTTCCAGTTATTATAGTTACATCTATAAGATTAATCTGAAGTTTTTAAACAATGCATTATTGGGATAAAGATATTTAGGATGCTCTCGAAACTGACCTCAATGATATCCATATTCATTCGTACCTGTTGTGGTCACTTTTTTAGCTTCATAGTCGGACCTTTTTAATAGTAATGTAACATTGAAATATGTTCTCAAGTGCCTGGTGTACGGACAATTGTTTGATATAGTATATGTAATAGTCAAATATTGACATGTGTGGGCGGCGCCTCGTCCCTTTGTGGCAACTTTCTTCCAAACAGCCTGTTCGTATCTGTATGCCAACTGTAACATATTGTGAAATTTACAGGACGATCAAACAATTTTTGTATCAAACTATTATACCAAAGATACATACCTCTGATAGCTTATGAGATATAGCCATTTTAAATTTGAAGTTGTGTGAGCGGTGCCACCCCCTTTATCCAATCACTACCAAGTATAACTAAGGACTATCTGTAGGTCATCAGTACCACATTGTAAAATTGCCATAACAATCGGTCTATTAGGAAAGGCGTTAGAGCGATTTTTGAAAAGGGGGCGTGGCACATCCCACTTTCACCCTAGCTATAATTCGAACTGTACGAACAACTCATATACCAAATCTCATCTTCATACCTCTGATAGTTCAGGATATATAATTATTTTAAATTTAAAGTTGTATGGGCGGTGCCACGCCCCTTTATCCAATCTTTTCCAAGTATAGCCACGGACTATCAGCAGGTCATCGGTACCTTATTGTGAAATTTTCATATAAATCGGTCTATTCGAAAAGGCATCAGAGCGAATTTTTAAAAGTGGGCGTGGCAACGCCCACTTACATTCTAACTGTAATTCGTACTATACAAACAACTTATATATTAAATACCATCCTCATACCTCTGATAGTTCATGAGGTACAGCCGTACAAAGTTTCAAGATGTATGCCACGCCAACTATTGCGATCTCGCCCATTTTTTGATGGATCACGAATTTTGCTGCCAAATGCATTCACACAACTTTCCAAGGCGATTGGTGAAACAGTCCTCCAGATATTGCGTTTTCAAAAATAGAGTCCAATGGGCTGGGCCACGTCCACTTTAAAATAAATGGTTTCCCATTACATCCCATGAAGGGACAGGGGAGAACTTCTCACCATCACTGAGCTGTGCGCTTTCCAGTTTTCACTCACTGATTGGGTTCTACAGTTTTTCACCGATTCCGAACGGTATATTGAGAAGCTTTTTCAAGGCTATATACTCGATAGTATCGCCGTCACTATGCGAGGTGATCAGAGCAGGGTTCGAACCCAGGATTTCATGTTCAAGAGCCGCGCACGCTAACCATTGCATCACCGACTTGATATATCACAAATTCAAGTACCCTATATTCACCACCTACCACACAGCTACATTCTGAGAAAATTTCAAAAAGATCAGTCCAACCGTTTTCGAGGCTATACGGTATTAAAAAATGAAAACAAACAAAACAAACACAACATCTAATTTTGTAATACATATTAGTTAAACTAATCATTACCATTGAAAAAGTCTTTAAAACTCATAATATAATCATTAATATATCATTATTAAAATCAAGCTCATAATGATTACGGTCCCTGACTTCAGTGGATGAAGGTCCGACGGTTTCGGAGATAAGAGAAGACTGTCGAAATTATCCAAGTTAGGAGTTACTGGCACAATTAAATTACGTCATTAGAAGCTTTGTGTCCGTCTTGGAGAGGACATATCCTCCAACGATTGAAGTTTCAAACGATTTAAGTTTCAAACGATTTAAGTTTCAAATCCGTATTTAAATTGAAGCCAGCACACTTCACATGGGCATGACTATCACAAAGCCAACTTTGAAGAAATCAACCCTCATATATGTCGGTGACTGTACAAATCCTAAAAGTATGCAAAATAATACTGGGTTGTATACAGGGTTATAGCATAATACGGTTAAAAAAATTGTTTAAAATTTTTTCATTTAGCCCCCAACCCGCAACGTGGGATAAAGAACTTCGTACCAAAAAAGTTCATATGTGCACCAAATCGTACGCAAAGAATACCAAAGAGTACACAAAATGTCATAAGCTGTAAAAAACAGGTGCACAAAAGTACCAAAACTTATACAAATTGTATCAAAAATACACATAATGTTACAAATCGTACTCAAAATGTAACAAAAGTTACACCAAGAGTACCAGAAATTACGAAAAAGGTTTATAACACGAAAAAGTTAGAAACTCAATTGACGTCAAACTAATTGACCTGAAACTCCAACTGTTTACAATTTTTGCTTTTGCTTCAGGCGGAGTCTTGGTCGTCTTACTTTTCGGCTTCCTTCGAGTTGGATAATAACCATTCAATCTACTGCCGTGTCCCAACCAGCTCTTTCGCGCTATTTTAATTCGCTTAACTTCGTCGATGCCAGGACACAATTCATACAGGCGATTGTTCATACACCGGCAGTACTGGCGGTTGTCTATTATTGGTTCATATACTATCCGTTGGTGAGCAATGGTCTCTGGTACATGCGATCATGGGTTCGATGCCTGTTTTGTCCAACATTCATTTCTTTCGAGGACGATCAACTCGCTTAGTGATGGGGACACTATCGAGTACTTAGTCATGCAAATGCTTCTCAAAATACCGTTCGGTACCGATGTAAACCTTTATAATCAGTGGGTATAAAATTAGAAAGTCCAAAACTCACTACTTGTCAGAATCTCTCCAAATCCCTTCATGGAATGGGAGATTTTTTTTTGACGATTTTTCCTCGAAATGGTCTACTTTGCCGCACCATATCATACTGAAACCGTTAACTGACTATATCGTGTTGCACCTTATTATAAGCGTATAGACTTCTATTAGAAGGCATTGGTATCTGAGTTGAATATTTTTTTAATTTAGATACAACTTTTGGAAAAAACTAAAAATCCCAAATTTCAATGGTTATAAACATTTAGAATTTTTTCAAATTAAGAGTTTGAACCCCTAGAGTAGTAGTATTTTACTCTAATTTTTACCACTTTATAATCAGCTCAAACTAAATCAATGTGCAATTTTTCATTCAAATAAACCGAGCAATGAATATTGTCTAGTGTATACAAATTTCACACGTTAGTTTTAGACCAAATGGCATAAGAATCCGCTTGGTATTTACCAACAAATCCGATGTTCATTTTTCATTGTCACCCTAATGAACATTAGAAGTATATGTACATAAAGAGCCATATGCGTGTTTCATCTCAAACGTCCATATATTTACGTCGAAGCATTCATGTGTTTCCTCTCAAACAAACGATTTTCGACAGAATGCAACAGACTAAAACGCAACAAATCAGTCAACATAAGAAACACTCAATTCATTTACACCCGCTTTCAAGAATATCTATGAATCACTAACTGAAAAAATAATGCAAAAATACAGCGCACTGTAATAAAAATAACTTTGGCTGAGAATAATCTCTCTTTGACCCTCTTTTACTAATTTGCTCTCGACAGAGCATAGCGACCAAAAACTGATTAAAAAGTACACCAAACACGGCGGTATTTGTGTCAGAATCAAAGCTATATTTGAAACACAAACACATAAGTATATTATGAAATTTTTAACACTGTGTCTCAAACATGTAAATTTGAGTAGCAAACACAATGTGCTTTTTTCTGGAGAGAGTCTTTCTCAGGAGAGAGTTTTTCTCATTTGTCGAAGTTTGATTAATTTTCTTTGTATACAACCACCACTGTTTTTGAAATGGTTTCTCCGTAAAAATCACATAGAAATGTTTTCATTTTCACACACGCCATGAGATACACGCATTTTGTAAATCGCACTTTGTCCAATTCTGTATACATTTTCATTATTTTTCAATCAGGTGAGTTGACACAATACAGGCACTGAGCAAAAACAAAATGCCTTTTGTTTTTGGCTTGTTGTATTTGTTGTCGTACTGCATGTACCATTATATTTCTACCATGAATAGTATAGACAACTTATTGCACTCCTTTTCCGCTCTCATGTATCATCTTCAGCAACGTCTAGCCTCCATCAATGTTATTCCGATATTGAATATGGACGAGATTGACACGCTCTTTAGGCCATCTAAAGTTTGGTCACTAGCAAACAAAATTACTTGAAAATTTTAATCAAGCATTTTAAATGGAAATCACACCCACTGCATACCATAGGGTGAGGGTATGCTTAAGTCAGTTAAATATATAACTAAATATTAAGCCATTACATTTCGTAGAAGGGTATGGGAGCACATGTCACAATCAGTGAGCTATGCGCTCTATTGTTTTACTGTCGCTGATTGGGACATATAGTTTTACACTGATTCAGAACGATATTTTTAAGAAGCTAAGTACTCGATAGTGTCGCCGTCACTAAACGAGCTGATCGGCGTTGAAAGAAATATGAGATGGTGAGAGCAGGGACCACGCCAGAGTCGAGCATCCTAATTACAGCACCGGCGGCAAGTCGGTTCCCCCCATGGAAATTTCTATACTATTTATTTAGTGATTATACCAAATTTCCTAAAGTTTAAATCTTACTATATTCGGAGTTTCAATATGAAAAGCTATACGATGTTTCTACTTTATCAACTGAATGTTTCAAAACAAATACTTGTATTATTTTTCGAATAATTTACCAGAATTTTTTTTATTGCATGATTGTTGTTTCGGCCTAATGTAACAACACATGACTCCACTTGCCAGCTACTAAGTTCACTAAAGCTCTTCTAGTACTTCTCGGTTTCTACAGTTTAGTGTTTGCCTTCATTCCACTCATGTATGGCCTTTGTAGCCATGGCATTATATTCCAGTTGTTGCTGATATCCTTCCTCTTCAAATGACAGCCGTAATTCATATGTTTTAGTGCACATCAACAGCAGCACAAATGTCGAGACCTATTTCAGCTGACATATGAGATGATGCTGTGCTGTGTTGCATGTTAAAGGTTGAAGGATTCTTGTTGCAGATTTTGCTTCAGTTTGCTTGGATTCTCTTCACATTGTCTTAGTCTATTTGGAAGATTTGATTGTAATTATTTTATAATGTCCAGTAATTAATTGCGGCAAAGGATTGTTAGTCTAGCTGGAATAACGCAACGCAAAATATGATCTCATTATAGTGATTTCTATGAAAATTAAAATGATAAATTGATGACCAGTTCAGGAAACTAATAGGATTTAACAATTAAGAATTGTACAGATTATTATTTGTGCGCCTCATTGCGATACTTGTGATAGGGATTTACAGAATAATGATTTAAATTCCCAACCCATTCGACGAGAGACGAATCACAAATAATTTACAAATATTTAAGAGTACAAAGTGGGACGAGGTGATGGCGTGTATATTTCATATTTCAAAGGAATCCTGTAAGGACGATGAAATAAAACTAAAGGAAGAAAACTGAGAATACACCTGAACTGTCGGAGTAACAAACAAACATATTTAGAGTTAAATCGCGATAGACGCATGTCTAAAGTCTTAGTATAAATAAATATTTTGATTCTAGTGTACAGTGGCGTTTGGTTCATAAATAAACTTAATATAATAATATTTTATTTCTAATAAACTTATAAATAATCTATAAAAATTGTATAATGATTATTTTTTTCTTAGAGAGACCTTACGAAAGGGTTAACTGTCAAAAGAAACTGTCATACTGGGATCACTTTTTGACATTTATGATCAGTATACTCTGGCAAATTAACATATATAGACTCACGTTTGAACAACACTACACGCTGAAAAATAACGGCCTCTCTAACATATTCTTCCCAACGTATTCTTCAGGAACCAATTGTCCGAACACACCTCAAACATTCATATGTTTGCAAGTCGGAAAACTCACTTGTATTTAAATCTAAACAGTATCATGTTTACTGACAAACATGTATGTTTTTACGTGGAAACATATGCGTTCTTCATCCCAAACATCCATATACTTACTTGGAAGCAGTCGCGTGTTTCCCCCAAACATACATATCGTTAGCAGAAATGGAAAAAAAACACAATTTTTTTTTCTATTTCCAAGAGAAGAAACAATCCTCGTAAATGGGTGAGGAATTAATTTTTCAATTCAAATTTTCAAATTTTTGCTAAAGTAAAGTCTTACTTTCAGTAAGATTCGAAAATATACTGGCAAACTGATTTTTTTTGTATTTGTTAGAAGTTTTTTTTCAACTCCTTTGAACAAAATGAAAATTGTAGTTACGTTCTTTTACATTTTAGCTGACGATATACTTACGCGGAAACATATACGTATTTCCTCCCAAACATAATAAAGTTTAGGAACGAATTATACTTTAATTTCAATATATGTGTACTATTTATTATAATTAATTTTCTCGATATAAATCCACATTTATAAATAATTAATACAAAAAATTAAAAAATGTAAAACACCCTTTTTTACCTTTACTTGCATTGAATGGATAATTTTTTTTTTATGAAGTTCGAATCTGCTATTATTTTGATTTTTCTTTCTTTATTGTCTCTCACGTTTTTTTTCCGAAGGTTTCAATTATGCTATGCGTTGGTACATAAACAATATACGAACCAAGTTCATGCAAGCCAAGCCTGCATTAATTACTTGTGTTTTTTTTATTGTACTTATTTCACAAATGGTCCGCCGTTCCGATTTTCTCAGTAAAGGCTCGGACAGACAAAGGGCTTCACATTGTTGACCTAGTCTCAAAATCGTTTCTCACTTTGGTAGCACACAAAAAATATATAAGAAACTCATACACAGAAACCAAAGCAACATCACAACCCATTTAATAGTCGGAGCCATCGGCTATTCTTTTTTCACTGATCAAACCCTTTTGATAGCCTCTATCCGATGAACCATTGATGACTGAATACATGAAGCTAAAACGCAATATATCAGGCAAAATAAGAAATAATGACTACATCTGAAATTTGCACGCACATTGACTCACTGACTGAGAGAATAATGCAAAAATACAAATACACATTTAAAAGATAGACTCTCTCGTTGTCTCTTTTTAATTCTCTTGCTCTCGAGAGAGCATAAACAGTGCAACAAACACAACTGTATTTGCATCACAAACACAGACATATTTGAGTCGCAAACATATATATTTTAACATATTATTCATTGTGTCTCAAATATGTAATATTGAATAGCAAACACAATGTGTTTGGACACAAGTATATTATATTTGCGACAAGCTCTAAACACACTTTATATTCGAATCCAAACAACAACAAAATTCAGATTTTACAGCGTGTACGAAACTATCCCAATAAACTTTGAAATTCAGTCATCGACTCACGAAAGTTATAGATAAGCTCGTGATTTTTATATAAATTTCATACCCACATACTCTCTAAATAATGCAATAACACCAACACGTCGAAGGAATGTGCGAACTCAAGAGAATATCTCCGCTGTAAACAAAACAGTGAAAGAAGATCCAAATTTATCGATTCATCGTCGGTCGTAGGAATTGAGGCTGTTGCCAATCCAATACGTGGAAAATTTTGCACCCAGATCCTGGCCTATCCCTTATAATAACCAGATGGTGCAGGAATTAAAGCCGCGAGAACATCATATGCGTCATTATTTCGCCGATTGGGCTCTAGAGTAGTTGAAAACTGACCCGTTGTTTTATCGCAAAATTGTGTTCCGCGATGGGGCTCGTGTTTGGCTTCACGGTTTTATTAGTAGCCAAATTTGCCGCATATGGAGTGAGACGAATCCACCGCAGACCCTACAGAGTCATTTGCATCCAGACAAATTTATCATTTGGTGCGGTTGTAGTGGCATCATCGCTGCGTATTTCTTCAAAACTGTAGCCGGAGCTCGCGTTACGGTCAATCGACATCGTTACCGCACCATGATCAATGATTTTTTGTTTGAAAATATGGATGACAGTGATTAGGGTGAGACGGAATTTTAACAGGATGTTGCTATGTGCAAAACGGCAACCGCAACCATCGATCTATTGAAATCAAACTTAGGTTATAAGTTTATTTCGAGAAGTGGACCTGTCAATTGACCCCCACTGTGGTGCGATTTAACAGCTTTCGATTATTTCCTGTAGGGTAGCGTCAAGTCACTGGTTTATGCTGATTAAGCAGCAACAATTGATGCCTTGGAGGTCACAACTGTTCGTGTTATTCATGACATACTTCCAGCGATGCTAAAAAAAGACCCAAAATTGGCCGTCCAGATTGCGCATCGTCATGAATACCCGGCGGTCATATGCTCGAAATCATTTTCAAGTGTTAATGTCAGATATTGGTCTTTCGAATAAAAATATGTATGTATTCATTTTAATTCATTTTAAAAAATTTTATTTTTTAAAATTTCAATTTCATCGGATTTAAAAAAAAAACACCCTTTAAATTGACTAAAGACCAGCAAAATCTAAAATTTATTAGGTTTATATGATACCCCAGCCGCAGAAAATAGTCTACGATGAATTTGGCAATTAAACACTAATAAACTTTCAAACTTTAATTCAAACTTTTTTCCTTTGTAACGTTAGTTTGTTATATATAGTTATAAAACAAAATTAATTTAAATTTTTGATAATTTCAATTATACTTTATTTACATCAGATATGTATGTAGCTTTTAACATTTCGCAACCTTAGAACGACAGTTTTTGATAAATTCATCTGCATATCTCATCGCAATAAAATGGTCATGCGCTTTCGATTACTGCTACCGAAACATTTATATCTCTTATCGTTCACGAGATATCTAATAGAAAAAATTATTCCCATATATTTTCCTGCAATAATTTGGTTAACAAAGAGCATTCTCTCGGGTTCTTCTAAAAATTACTTGGTGCTATTAGAACCTTGTTGTTCTTAGGTCGCGAATTCGAAATTATCCGATTTTCGATAACAATGATTAAATATTTCACTATTACTCGCCGATGCATACTTTTCGCGATTACCAAACAAATTAACTTGAAATGTGTCAAGCCTAGTGCTGTTATAATACCCTCAATTCTCCAATTAAAAATCCCAGCGATCATAAATTTCTCTCGCGCCATGTAGTTGCTTCTATTGTTTTCCAGAATGTTCTTTGATTAGCGAATTCTTCAACCGTTTGTGCTGAGTTTATATCCAGAGAGTATTCAACTCTCAACAAGACAAATATAACAAATTGTTTTGGCAATTAAGTTGCAATGCTCACCACAAACTGACAGCTGACATTCAAAGGATAATTTAACATTTTTTCCTAACACCATGTTTTGATAAAGTTGTTTTAATTTTCACTGACAATTTTAGGCCAGTCAACGTAATTTTTAATTTATTAACATTACTACAATGATTGTATTGATAGGTATTGCCTCGTAGTACTTACAAATTCATAAACCTGCACAGTATAAAACATTTCAAAACCAAAATTGCCAGATATGAAGGAAAGGATTTGAAAGTAAGTACAATTGCCAGTGGTGTTGAAAGTTTTTTGACTTTGCATTTGGACAGGAAATTCAAGTTAAAAAACAAATTATAATTGCCATATTGTTAATTCGCCCCATGTATGCATTAAACGCAACTTGTTCGTTGTTGGAACGAAGTTCCCTATCGCAAGTTGCGAGATGGGGGCTAAATGAAAAAAAAATTAAACAACTTTTTTTTAACACTATTAGCCTACAACCCATTATTATCAACAATATTGGGTACTTTTGCTTTGGTTTGTGTCTAGACTCACATATGATGGAAATTTCTTGTTTAGCACGAAGTTTTCTAGTTGGGGCCTGTAACCAATATTTTGTATATATTGTAGTTGTTACCCAATAAAAAGTAAATTTAGAAGAGCCAAAGCGAAAGGAGTTTAAAAAAGAAATTTTTTTCAAATAAGTGACTTTCTTAAAAAACAGAAAATTTTCTCAAAAAAAAATCTAAACGAAGTACTCTTAGCAAATTCTTTAACAAAGTACATTTTCTTACAAAAAACTTAACTTAAAGAAATATCTTTGCTTATAAAAAGGAAATTTTCATACAAAAAGTACATTTTCTTAAAAAAGTACATTTTTTTTTAATAAGTACCTTTTCTTAAAAAAGTACATTTTCTTACAACAAATTACCTTTTCTTAAAAAACTACCTTTCTTTAAAGAGCAAAGAGTTTGTGAAACAAAATAACTTTTCTTGGGATAAGTACCTACTCTTAAAAATGTTTATTAAATTATTAAATTATTCTCGAAAAAAAGACCAATTCTAAAAAAAAATCCCATTTCTTACAATAAACTTTTCTTCAAAAAAATAACTTTTCGTAAAAATAGTACCTTTTCTTACAACAATTCCTTTTCTTAAAAGTTCCATTTCTTAAAATTAAAATAATACATTTTGTTTTCTTTCCTTGAGACAAATAGCCTTTCTGAAAATAAGTACATTATATTAAAAAAATAATATTTTCCTAAAAAGAGTACAACTTTTTAAAAAGTACATGCTCTTAAAAAAGTTATTCTTTGTAAAAAAAAAATGCATACGCGGATCAATAAGTCCGTGACTTTGTGAATGAAACACAGAAACACTCCTTTTAGCTCATAAGTGTTTTCTCCAATTTTTGTATCCCTTCCAAAAAATAGAATTTTACGAGGTCCATAAAATACACATTTGGTTGATCAATAATTTCATCGTTAGAGCTAAATCTCTTTCCACCGAGCCATTTCTTTAGGTTTGAAAATAGGAAATAGTCACTGGTGGCTAAATCCGGAGAATATGACGGATGAGGTACCAATTCGTAGCCCAATTCATGGAACTCATTCATGTCACACGATTATGTTTATGGTCAATTGAGGGCAAACGCGGCACCCATTTTACAGACAGCTTTCTTAAATCTAACTGATCATTTAAACTCGAAACCACACTGTCATATGAAATGCCTATGGCATCAACAATCTCACGCACTTTTACTCTTCGATCGGCCAACACCATATCATGTATTTTTCGTCATTTTCGGGTGTATTTTTACCATTGAAATCTATGGTGCAGAGTCTCGATAGTATTTATCAAGCTTTTTTTTGATTTGATTGACGGTTTTTTTTCGCAAAAAATAATGTTTCATGAGCACTCGAAATTGACTTTTTTCCATTCTAAAAAAAATGCACGAGGTTGTTTTGAATAGCTGTTAAATGCAAAGTAAATGACGGACGGAAAACTTGATAGCAGTCTATTAACAGGTGGTACTTGATGGGAGCAGTGCTGTATTTCATATATCTACGAGGTAAGTTCGAAAAGTCACTGACTTATTGATCCGCCCCTTAATCTTATGGCTTTTTCTTACAGAAAGTACTTCTTCATAAAAGTAGTACCTTTTCTTAAAAAACACATTAGCTTTTAATAAAAGGTTTACCTCTCTTTAAAAAATTACCCTTTAGGGTAAATATAATACACATTCCTACAAAACGGACCTACAAATTTACTTTTTTTCAAAAATACTTTCTATAAAAAAAATTGTTGTTTAAAAAGTTTATAATTTTACAAAAAGTATGTACCGTCGGTGGTGCAATGGTTAGTGTGCGCGGCTCCTGTACATGAGATCCTGGGTTCGAACCCTGCTCTGACCACCTTCAAATTTCTTTCGGCGGCGGTCACCTCGCATAGTGACGGCGACACTATCGAGTATATAGCCATGAAAAAGCTTCTCAAAATACCATTCGGAATCGGTGTAAAACTGTAGGTCCCAATCAGTGAGTGAAAACTGGAAAGCGCACAGCTCAGTGATTGTGAGAAGTTCTCCACGGTCCCTTCATGGGATGTAATGGGAAACCATTTATTTTTTTTTTTAAAAAGTATATTTTCTTAAAGATCCATTTAAATTATCGTATTTTCCAACGGGCGCCTTAGGCGTGTAGGAACTACCTAGTACATAACATTTAGCGAAAGGAACTTCGTTCTAACCATGTGTCCCCTGACACCTCATGTAATTTTTGTTTTTTTTTTAACAATTAGGGTCCAATGATTCTTTCTGAAGTTCAACAATTATATTTGGATTTGGGGTGCCCCAAATTGTGCAATTTTGGTTATCTTTACGTGACCATTGAAGTGAAAATGGGCCTCATCGCTTAAGATTGGTTTGTTAATAATCTCGTTGTTTTCTAGGCGCAGTTCTTGAAAACGGTGACTATATTGAATGAGTATTTGTGCATCATTTGGTTTTGCACGTGAACTAATTAAATCGTAAATGGGAAAAGGTGTAACTTACGTCAAAATCTTTGCAAACACAGCCTACGACACCTGCTGAGAACGCTGCCTGGTGAAAATTTCAGAGTTTTCCTCAATATTGGCTTGCACCCGACCAATGTTTACATCATTTCGAACCGCACGAGGTTGTCCAACTCGCGGACGATCACAGACAGGCTGTTGCTGCCCAAAACGCCTGAACCAAACGGTAAATTTGCTGGAGCGCTAGGTGCATTTCGAATATGAACGAAATTTCGATATGATCTTTGTGTCTGAATAATTGAATGCTGACTATCAAAATAAAATTGAACAGAGTTGGTTCTTTGTTCTGTGTTGAGTCTTTCCGTAATGAATTTCCCAACTTGTTCAAAGTTTTAATTCTGAAAATAAACGAAAAAAATAAGTAAACAGAAAATGTATCCACTAATTAAATCATTATGTTGCTTATGCGCCACCCTGTAGTACAGATGGTTTTGGGCAAAGAAGAGATTTGTCAGTTTCTGAACAAGAATCCGATGACTGTGTAGCAGTCAGAGTCTTAACCAAAAAATGTGTTTTAGCAAACATTTTGAAAACCCGCTCAACCACAGACTGTTGCATATCGAATTCCAATCAATCATCCAGAGCTGACATATAAAACTAATTAAATTTATTGAAATACCAGACGTGTGTGGTAATTGAAAATGATTTTCATGTCACTGTGAATCAAAATCAATTAATGTGAAGAATCCTCAAACACATCCATTCATTGCTAGTGACTCAACTAATGATGCTGGGGCACAGTGTGGTGGATGGCAAACGATCCCCCTGAATAGGGTGCCCCATGATTACATTCATTTATGTCCGATATGTGGACCGAGTGATGTGGACTGCCGTGGGGAAGGTGATTTGCCAATATACACATTAACTTTTATTTATGTTTTTGTTCTAAATGCAACACAACAACCAGACAATACAAACAATGGATTTTTGAGCCATTGACGATGTCGATGACGATGACGACGACGATGATAAATGTAATTTATGTTGCTGCAGAGGTAACAACAAATTTGTGGAACTTTTGTTGCATCAACAACGTTCAATTTTGTTTTTGTGCTCTGGTGTCGGTCACTGGACTTGTTTTGTAAAAAAAAAAACCACTCGATTTTACCCTCATGAAAAGGGGGTCCAGTCATTGAGTTTCCGTGTTGTCTGCATCAAAGTCTGAGGTTTTTTTTAAATTTTTTTGGTCCATAGGGCTGTTGGTGCTATTGCTGGTGCCGGTAGTTCTGTTGTTTCCTCTTTTCTTCTCCTGATAGTTGGTGTTATTTTTTTAGGTGCTTAACCCCAACCACATAGAATTCTGCAGATTTTATGCAACTTTTTTCCGCCCCTATTGAGGGGAGGGACATTCATTCGTTGTTGTTAAATGTAATAAATCATTGGCAATGACAACCGATGTAAAAGTACATAACATGGGGGGCAGGATTTTAAGTACTCTGGAACCAACGAGAAAAATAGAATAACAAAGTGTGTCCAAGCATGAATACACAGGAAAATTATTAAATTTAAATGTAGTTTGTTCAAAATATTACACAAACAAAAATGAACAGCAAATAGTAATTAATCGATGAAAAATACTCTTCTTACTCGACATGAAAATCATGAATGCTGTCAAGTTTTTGTCTTTTTTTGACCCTCAAAACTGGAAAATTTAATGTGTTTGATAGCCTGTCATTCAACGATTTAAATTTAAATTGAGAATAAAACGGTTAAATGACGAATCGATCCTGCAGACTGTCAATGAACAATACACGCTGGCAAAATCGGCCTCTGTAACATATTCTGCAGGAATCATGTATATGTTAGGAACACACTTCAAACATCCATATGTTTGCAAGTCCCAAACTCACGTCTATTTAAATACAAACAGCTGCATATTTACTGGAAAACATGTATGCTTTTACGTGGACGCATGTGCATTCTTCATCCCAACCATCCATATACTTACCTGAAAGCATTTGCGTGTTCCCCCAAACCTCCATGTACTTACGTGAAAACATGTGCATATTTCCTTCCAAACATAATAGTATTTAGAAACGAACTATCCTTTGATTTCAATTTATATGAATTATTTAACATATTTAATTAAATAATTAATACAAAAAATTAAAACATTTAAATCGACCTTTTTAGACTCTGTCGTTGTCCGTCTTTTATTCTCTTGCTCTCGACAAAGTATAAACAGTGCAATAAACACAGCTGTATTTGTATAACAAACACATACATATTTGGGTCTTAAACACAAATATTATAACATATTAATCATTGTGTCCAAACATCTAATTTTGAATAGCAAACACAATGTGTTTGGACACAAGTATATTATATTTGCGACAAGCTCCACACCCACGATATAGTTACAGAGCAAACAACAAAAAATGTCAGCTTTTCAGCGCGTAGTTTTGTTATTGTCTTATCTCAAGTTGTGATGACAACAGTGTTGCCATACTTTTTCTTTTCATAAAACTAACGATTTCCAAAAGAAAAACAAGTTTTTTTGGAAAAAAAAAACTTCTTCTTCAAAAGAAATTTAAGAAGAATTGATATTTGTGTACGAGTGTTTTTAATTCAAGTTTCTTGAAGGAACAAAAAAGAAACAATTTTTCTATTATATTATAAAGGGTGTCTCAGTAAGATTGCACTTTTTAATTTTGAAATAAAAACACGTATTTTTTGAGATAGTTCTGATTTATTTATTGAATTATAAAGAAGACACGTTCCGATTAAATATGGATTAAAATACCCCTCAAAACGCCCTCAAGGCTCTGATGGCAGGCCACTACTCTTTTCATGAAATTTTCCATGACTTTTTTATAGAGATGTGGATGTATCTCACCGATGCCGCCTTGGATATCGGATTTGAGCTCAGGAATAGTTTCTGGTGTATTCCCATAAACCCGAGATTTTACAACACCCTAAAGAAAGAAATCACACAGCGTTAAATCGCATGATCTTGGTGGCCAGTTGACATCAGAATTTTTTGAGATAATTTGTTCTGGAAATCGTTCTTGTAATAGATCGATTGTTTTATTTGTGGTGTGGCATATGGCGCCGAAATCACATGTCGTCCAGATCCATGCCATCCAGTTGAGGCCACAAGAACTCCGTTATCATGTTCCTGTAACCAATGCGGTTCATAGTCACTGCAAGTTCAGCGTGATCTTCAAAAAAGTATGAGCCAATCACGCCGCCTGACCAAAATCCACACCAGACAGTTGCTCGTTGTGGGTGCACTTATTTCTCTTGGATTACTTACTTACTTATCTCGTCTCGAACAACCCCGAGGGGTCAGGGACCTTACAAAACGATGATAACATATTTCGCCAACAAGTTCGATCATTTGCCATATCTCTCCAGTTGGTAATACTAAGTGTACGCGGGGATTCGTCAGCTCAGACGCTGACCAAGATACAATATGTCGATCCTGGATTTTCTTCTTTTGGTTTCTATCCACCGTTGGCCCATATGTTAGGCTCATCCGTCTTCTATGGACAAAAGAATATGCCCGATATCATGATGAGCTATAGTGACACAGTCACCTAATAAGCCTGAGATGTATCAATTATTGGTTATGCGAATCAGGCTGCCCATTCGTTTCGCCTTCTCACTCTAGCTAGCTAACGGAGGTTTCCGAAAATAAGCCATTTCCCAGGACATACTGCGGCGAAGTAGTGAACTGCTTGGACTGCGCAATGAAGGAATCAATTCTGGCCCCTCTCAAGTGAATGGCTATCAGAAACTTTCCGCCTTCAAGGACAGCCATTACATTAGGATTTTCTGAGTCCACAAATTCGACATTTTTGCGCTTCATCGGAGAAGATGACTTTTTTTTTGAAAAATTGGCATTGGCTTCATTTTGCTCCATTACCCAGGGCCTTCCATGGTCCGCTGGTTTGAAAACCTGAGTAAGCTGAATTTTGTACAAGTGAAGGTGGATCACTGCGTAGGGCATCGTGAAATTTGAAGTTGTTGAGAACGATGACGAATTGATGTTTTTCGGGGTTTTTGCGACACTCTCGTTTACAACAGCAATGTGTTGAAGAGACCGACCGGTACGCTTATGCACAGGAGTCGAAGTGTCCACAACCGATCCAGTTTTCTCAAATTTGTGGACCACTCTTCGAATGGTTGACACATTAGGTGCACTTTCTTGACTGAAAATTTTTCGAAATCTGCGAGCGATTTCAACATAACTTTCCAAAATTTTTGAAATAAGTTTTCACAATTATAACAATTCTTTCATAAAGCGCTCCATTTTAATAATCGGAATAAACATGTCTGACAGCTGCCAAATTTCAGAGTTGCCACTTGCACAAAAAAAGTGCAATCCAACTGGGACACCCTATAAATCATAAATTAAAGTGATACATACTAATTGAGTAAAATTATAATACTCGTCAAAATATACAGTCGCTACAATATTTGTTTATGTTGATTCTTTTCTAAAGTTTACGAAAACCTTGTGCTTACTCTTGTTTTATTATATCATTGAAACTAATCAACGAGGTTGGTCGAAATATTGGAAAATATTAATAAAATTGTAACAAAAAGAAATACTTGCAATATTTTCTTTTTATCCTATGACCTGGGAGACATTTTTTCAAAATTATGATCTTATTGGTTAGGCCCACAGACTAAAGCATAATAGAGAAACTGCAGGCAATTGATATTGCCTGTCAGAATTGTGTTGTCGCTTAGGCAACAACAAAATTCATGTCTAATGGGAATCGATGGTTCTCTGGAGATGGAAAGAAGTTTTTGCAAATGTTCTGATATGCATTTTGATCCCGATATTTTTCGGAATACTTCCATAGTTGGAAATTTTCACTAGAAATTGGGTTAAATTTGCATATAGTTTGCAGAATTTTTTCAAAAGCATCATTTTAAACGGTATCACCCAAAAAGAGCGAATTAATAAGAGCGACAAAATAACAAAATAAATAAAATAATAAAAAGAGCGAAAGATTAAAAAGAGCGAAAGTTCCATAAATTTGATAATATATTAAATACACAAAAAAATTATACAAATTATCAAAAGTATAATAGTTTTAAAATTAACAAACGATAAATGTAATTTTCGCATTTTAAATAAACCACAATATTAACTACTTGAATTAAACTATAATACTCGAATTAAATTTGGAGATTAAAGTTGTGTGCAATACCCCGTAAAAAATCAATTAAATCCCGGTTTTCGTAATCATTAACCAAGTCTTCTATTTATTTAGCTGTATCACGATAAATCTTTCGGCTTTTTGGTGGGTGTTGGCCTGCAATATAATGTTCAATTTTTACTTCGTTAAGTTTCTGCACATGCTTCAGAACATCGATGAACTTCCATATAGTTGGATGACTAAATCCTAAAAGGGAGCTAAATCCTCTATGCCATCCTTCCACGGAATTATTGGTCTTTGGTAAACCGAGTTTTGAAGCATCGTGGCAATTCCATATTTGTATGGGAAACAATGCTTGGCGACGATTAAGATTATTTTGAAGACGTCCAACCCATGTATCTTCAAAATAATCTATTAATTGCTGTAACACATCATAATTCTTAAGAAAGTATTCTGATTGTAGAAGTTCCTGGAAACTCTTTAAAACATCTACTTCCGGAACAAAGGCAAGAGCTGCTATCTGCCGTACCTGTAGCACAAATTCTACATCATTGGTGTATCGGGATTGCATACCAATACTTTGCATTTTACGCCATATACATTGACTCATGTGGTAAAAACAACCTCTTAGAATTGCTTTGGGAAATACTTCGTTGAACGCATTCATTGCTGCTTTTTCAAAGTCAGTCATTATAGCGATAGGTGCCAATTTGCTATTTTATTTAAAGCACGAACATAAGATGCTTGCGTTTTGTTGGCCATTAATATAAAAACAGTTGGCAAAACATTATGATATTTTACAGCGTGGATCGTATAGATTTGAGTAAAAAGTTGTGGAGCAGTATTAAAGGTTCCATTAGCATACCAGTGATCACATCGCGTCATGTGTGATAAATTTCTTCTGGTTGAAAATATTATAATTCTATCACGGACTTGTCCACTATCATAAAGTAAAAAAGGCTCATTTTCAATTTTCGAATAATTTTCCGGAATAACTAGGTCCAGCAGAGATGTTGGATTAACAATTGTAAGATTATTCTTGTTTCTAATCCTTTGAGCTGCTTTTTTATAAGGGGAATTGGTGGTAGTTGTCCACATACAGCTTCAGGTAACATATATGTCTCAGCAGACACAATTTGATGATTGCTTTCTTGACATACACGAGCTCGTTCCTTGATATTATGTAGCACATCCCTTTTTTCAATCTTTGCTTTGTGTGATACGTGATTATGAGCACTCGATTTCTTAATTTGTCCTTCCGAAACTATTATACGCCCGCGACATTTGCCAACAAGACATTCTACGCACTTCCAATAAACGCTGCCATTGTTCTCTTTGTCCTTCCGGAAAACGTAACCATTGTTTTTTAAAAGAACAAAACCTTTTTGTATTATCGTATATTCAAGCGGCATTTTTTAAAAATGTATTACAAATATTTATTAAAAATATCTTGCACGAAATTATATTTATGGAAAAAATATTTTTAAAATTACCAAATTTGCATATGATTCATGGCAAACTTGTTACATTTATAAAAACAACAAGTATTAACATTTTAATTGTTGTACAGAGCTTTTAAATATTCAAAATAAAATTAGCGAAATCCGACTTATGAAATTAAAAAAATCGCGCGATATTCTTAATTTCATAAGTCGGATTTCGCTAATTTTATTCGCTCAATTTAACTTTCGCTCATTTGACCTTTCGCTCATTTTTATTCGCTCTTATTTTTTCGCTGGTCTGGATTCGCTGTTTTTGTTTTCGCACTTATTGGGTGGAACCATTTCAAACAAGCGCTGATGAAGATATTGGGTTAGAACTGAAATAGCTGTACGGTTTGCCAGGAATCATGGGACTGTATCTCTAATAATAAACTGTATCTCTAAACAAAACTGTATATCTAATAATAAAGAAATAGAATGAATGATCTTGATCTTGAATAATAAAATAAAAAAAGTGCCAGTAAAAAGGCCGCATAAATTCAACTCTTACCTGATGAACATAGTAGAGAAGTTTATAATCTCAATAATTTTAACTTCATGGGTATGGTTGCATGCAAATGTCGGACAGTGTAACGCATGGGTTCAATTACACCAGATAGAGACATTAGTTCAAAACATCACACAAGACAACACCAGCGCCTTTTCGTGGTTGTGTTGTAAAATAGTTGTGTCAACTGCAACACAAATGTGTACCAACAATAAAAGTCAACCAAAAAGTGCAAAAAAAAACATTTAAATTTCACAGTTCTTTACCAAAATGACATGAAAAAGTTATTGAACAGATCTTGTAACTCCACCTGGTGTAAGTCCATTTTCATCCAACATCTCTCATTTGCACGAACCCATGACGAAGAGTGTGAAATGAAACGTCATGTGAGAGATATGGTTTCTGTATTCTAATTACCTTTGTTCGATTACTCGAAAATTTGTGCAGAGTTGTGCAAATTTGTACAGAATCGTATTCTTTTACGGCAAAACTCCAGTAAATGAGAGCCAGCGAGCGAAAATTTTGGCAGTTCGATGTTAGAGATCTTACAAATTGTAGTTGAAGAAATTTTAACCAACAAAAATTTGCAAGATATAACAGCTGTTTGAAATCAGTTATTTTATATTAACAAATAAAAGAGAAAAATTAATTAACAACGGCAGCAGGAACGAATACAAGTGAGATTTTTAATATTCTATTTCATATATCACTGAAATTTAGATGCGAAATGGAAAGAATAAT
Organism: Phaonia tiefii; assembly: GCA_963931995.1. Lineage (NCBI taxonomy): Eukaryota > Metazoa > Arthropoda > Insecta > Diptera > Muscidae > Phaonia > Phaonia tiefii. The sequence continues at coordinate 81,975,974 of OZ008369.1, read as the reverse complement.
GTGCAGTGATATAAGAGTATAAATTTTTTTTACAAATAAGTACTTTTTTACGACAACTGTGGCAGTAGATGTGTAATGTCACTACAAAATATATATAGCAACGGATAAAACTATATAAGAGGTTTCCTTGGATACATTTTCTGGAACTCGTTCGTGTACTTTTTGTGCAAATTTTCATAAAGACAGAAAAATTGTTCTTTCTCTCTCAAAAGTAGATTCTTTCGAATTTTTACAGGGAAAGTAAACGAACAAAGCTATTGTCTCTGCCCATCATTGCCATTTATGAATGAAACCATAGAGCAATAGATAAGAGTCGCCATTCCCTCTTTAAGTTATCTTGATGAGAACGAGGTTGTGGCCATTTCACCGACTTCGAGTTGCTGTTGTATGTTACTCATTGAATGGACATAAAGCGAACAGAAAAAAAATGACATGAGGTGTCAGGGGACACCCGGTTGGAACGAAGTTCCTTTCATTTTATGTTATGTACTAGTTAGTTCGAACACGCCTAAGGCGCCCGTTGAAAAGTACGAAAATTTAAATGGATTTTTAAGAAAAGATACTTTTTGTAAAATGATAAAAAATTTTGTAAGAAAAATTAGTTTTTTGTAGAATTTATTTTTTTTTGACGTAGAATACGTCTTACCTTACGGTATAGGGAGTCATGTCAGATTGTTATTGTTGTAATCTTTATTCCATTGATTATGAGGAAACGGCGAGATAACTTTTTTTAAAAATTTTTTTTGTAGGTAAATGAAGATGTTATCTTTCGTTTGATATACATTTCATATTGGTTGATATCTTCCTAATATTTAAATTTCTCAAATGAAAATTGTTTAAACACATACACTCAAACATATGTGTGGTGTTTGGTTGAGTGTTTGAGTTTGTAGCGTGAACACAAACTATGCTGCTGTTTCAGTGTGGACACAAACTTTCGGCTGTTGTTTTGATTGATAAAATATTGAAATTTCGTATATTTACTTATGTATTTAAGTGAAACAAAATGTTAAATGTGAATTTGAATTTAACATGGATATATAATTATAAAAAATATATTTGAAAATATACATTTTTATGTTAAATAAAAGTGCTGCCAAGTAAGCAAAATAACAATGCTGCGTGATGCTGTTTGACAGCAGCTGACAGTTGACGTTTAGTAAATTAAAATAAAAACTATTCTATTGGACTATTTGATTTCGAATATAATCCAATACATTTAATTTGGATTATATTCGAAACGATGCTCCCACAACTATTGATAACACAAGTAAGCAAAATAACAATGCTGCGTGATGCTGTTTGACAGCAGCTGACAGTTGACGTTTAGTAAATTAAAATAAAAACTATTCTATTGGACTATTTGATTTCGAATATAATCCAATACATTTAATTTGGATTATATTCGAAACGATGCTCCCACAACTATTGATAACACAACCATTGACTTAGTTTTTGCGAGAAATTTGAATGTTAATTTAAAATCATATTTATCCTATTTTTCTTATCATATTATCAAAAGTAACTTTCAAATAATCAAATTGATTTGCGTCTGTTATTTATCATTTATCCTTACTCTTTTAATTTATAAACATATTTATCCTATTTTTCCTACCAGAAGTTTATGTATATTATCAAAAGTAACTATCAAATAAATAAATTCATTTGCTTATGTTATTTATCATTTATTGTTATATATGTTTTCTGTCTTATCGGATGGCGTATTCTACGTTAAACTTAATGGCCGTGTCTCTGACACAGCCTGCAGGGACAGTCCGTGGCCGAAGGCCTCGGACAACTGTCTGCTGTTTTTTTTAAGTATATTTTTAGGTTCTTTTTGTAAGAATGTGTATTATATTTTCACGAAAAGTCCTTTTTTAAAGAGATGTACTTCATTTATTAAGAGCTTAAGTTTTTTTAAGAAAAGGTAATATTTTTAAGAAGTATTTTCTGTAAGAAAAGGTAATAAAAGTATGACTATTTTTAACAAAGAAGTCCCTTTTTAAGAATAGGTACTTTTTAAAGGAATGGTATTCTTTTTAGAAAAAGGTTATTTTTTAAAGAAAATGTACTTATTTTCAAAAAGGCTATTTATCTATCTCAAGAAAATAAAAGAAAAGAAAAGGTATTATTTCATTTATAAAAAAATGAACTTTTATGAAAATGTATTTTTCAGAGAAGGTATTTTTGGAAGGGAAGGTTTTTTTTTAAGAAATGCGATTTTTTTTAGAATTGGTCCTTTGTTCAGGAATAGGTAAATTTTTAAGAGTAGGTACTTATCTCAAGAATATTTATTTGGTTTCACAAAAAATGTACTCTTTAAAGAAAATGTAATTTTTTAAGAAAAAGCAATTTGTTGTAAGAAAATTAACTTTTTCAAGAAAAGATACTCATATTCAAAAATGTTCGAAAATATTAAAATAATTCTATTTTTTGATATTTTGCTATCCTTTGAGTAGCATCGTCAGGAAGATAAACACAATTATTAATTAAAAACGAAAAGAATTGATAACCAACATTTTTTCTTATGTCATTTGAAAAAACAAATATATTTGTGTTTATCTTCCAGACGATTCTACCCAAAGGGCAGCGAAATATCGAAGAATACAATTATTTTAAAAAACAACCAAACGCTCGAACATTTTCATTTTTAAAAATAATACGAATGGTCGGATAAATCATAACTTTGTACTTATTTAAAACAAAATAAGTTTTTTAAGAAAATTTACTTTTTTTAAGAAAATTTACTTTTTTTAAGCAAACGTAATTCTTTAATAAAAGGTATTTTTTTAAGAAAAGGGACTTTGTATTTTTTTTTTGAGAAGATTTACTTTTTTTAATAAAAGGAAGGCAGTGATTTAAGAAAATGTTCTTTTTAAACTTCTTTCACTTTCGCTTTTCTAAATTTACTTTTTATTGGGTTCAAAACCACAACATATACTAAAGTTTGGTTACAGGCTCCACCTAGAAAACTTCCCATTAAACAAGAAATTTTCCAACATATGTTAGTCTAGACACAAACCAAAGCAAAAGTATCCAATATATTTGACACTTTTGGATTGTAGTATAATAGTGTCAAAAAAAATTGTTTAATTTTTTTCTTTTCGCAACGAGCGGTAAGGAACTTCGTTCAAAAGGAATCCGTATTTTCTTTCGATGAAACCAACATAAAACATAATTCTGCTGTCATTAGTATGAATCAAATACCATTTAAAGTTAGTTTTTTGCATGGTTTGCTTCTGGTTGCTTATTGCTCTCTCGCCTATCTACTGTGTTTTCTATCACTTTCCTACTTCACAGGCGATCAGATGTGTCACACAGTGCGCAAAATATCAATTGTAACTTTTGCACGTAGCGCCGTCCTGTTGAAACCATACAACATCCATGTCATTCTTTTCTACTTTTGGGAACAAAAAATCGCAAAGGATGGCACAGTAAAACTCGCCGTTGACGTTTGCAAGCAATCATATATATGGTTCCTGCAATATGTTGCCGGGGCCATTTTTTGCTGAGTCGAATTCTTTGTCGTTACTTAGCACATGTAGATTTTTTCAATAATACAATGTTTAATGCAATCCGATGAAAAAAGACAAACAGTTTATAATACAAGGTGTTTAAAAAGAAGTCATCCGATGTTGTTTGGCTCTCATTTTTTTTCTGAATGAAAAACTTCGACTCTGTTTTTTGATTATGTTTATTTGAACCTTTAGAATTTTATTGGTTAAGTTGAGAAGATGATATGGGTTAAATGGGCGCCGTCACAATTGATTACCATACGGGCTCGTTTTATGGCATTTTTCATCACTTCGGCGAGAACTTCGGGCGATAGATTCTCGCACTCGTGTCGAATGTTGACGTTGAGGGCTTCCAGGGTCTCGGGCTTGTTCACGTGAACACGGAACTTCAAAAAACCCTGTATTATTAGGCTCATACAATGGGTAAAGAGTTTTAAAGTGGCATAACTCTGGAACAGTAACAGAAAATTAAAAATGGTTTTCTACAAAATTGCTTGGAATTTATCCGTATTTTAAAGTGCATCATTCATTTTTTAAATTTTCAGAGAAATCTAAAGCAAGTCCGATGCAAAAATAGCAAACAGATTATAATTTTTAGTTTCATACAATGGCTAAAAGGCTTTAAAATGGTATAACTCTGGAACAGTAACAGCAAATTAAAAATTGTTTTCTACAAAATTGCTGGGAATTAATACGTCTTAATAAGTGCATCATTAGTTTTTTAAATTTTCATATGAATTTTTCATATGAAAATTTGCGAAAAAATTTATTACGTGGTACGATCCTGAGGAAAATCATTGTCAAAACTGGTGGTTTGTGCATATCCATTAAAAGTTTAAACGTTTAGCTTCCAAAATGTTAACTTCTAAACTAAGAAAATCGTGGTTATTGAGCGAGTTTTAAGTAAAATTCAAAAAACCCCCGGAATATCCGATTTTTGGGGGAATTCGATTTGCGCGACCTCTAAACCACTTCCGAAAAATCTGAAAAAATTCTCAAAAATAATTTAACCTATAAGCTTTCAAATAAAGCTTGTGCAAAAAAATTTTTTATTGATTGGACTCCATAATGGACACGAGGCTTCAGTTGTTGAACTAATTGAACTTTATCAGCTTTCGTAACTAGATATTTTACCAAATTTTGCGCAAAAAAAAAGTGCGAGAAATGTCCAATTACTGCAAACGGTGGCGAGTTGATGTTAATGGCTGTTGGAACACACTTTGAGCTACAGCGGCAATATTGTCTACTGAATGAGCGGGACGACCAAGTACACGAGTTCATTTCTCCAACAAGGACCGGGTTGATGATCCCGATTCAAAAATTGACCCACAAACTGCGTTGGTGTCACTCTATTCCTATGGAATTCATTTCATAGGTTTCTTACAGTTTGACTTTACGACTCAGAACTTTGGAAGAAAGTTTTTACGATTTCCCAATTTTCTACAAGTATAAAGTGACCCATTCCACAAATTTCCAACTTTTAGCTAAAAGTTGAAAAAAACGGCAAACATTGTTTTCTTGAATTGAAGATCTGCTGCTTTTTTGTTCCTTTGATGTCTATCACGTTTTTGTCTAAAGTAGTTTTCAACAAACACAGCCACATTTGGGTCACAAAAACATATATTATAACCTATTAATAATTTTATTTCCAACATGTATTATTAAATAGCAAACACAGTGTGTTTGGAGACAAGTATACAATATTTGCCGACAAGCTACAAACACGTTATATTTGCATCCAAACAACAAAAGAAGACCGAGTGTTCAGCGTGTAATCTATCACTTCATAAATATCAAATAGGTCACCTGGTTATATGGAATGTTTGGGTGAATTAAATGTCAAGTGTTGGATATGAACACGTTTTCCCTCCAGGTAAATGGTAGCTTACATGCACTAAGAATTTAGCTACACGTTGAAAAATAATGGCCACACCAACATATTGCAGGAACCACGTACATGTTTGCAAGCATTTTTTTCGTGAATTGAAGATCTGCTGCTGTTTGTTTCTTTATTGTGACAGACATCAGTGTTTTCAGCAGTTTTCAACAAAGAAATCCACATTTGGGTGACTAATACATATATTACAACCTATTAATGACTGTGCCTCAAACATATTATATTGAATAGCAAACACAATGCGTTTGGACACAAGTATACTATATTTGCGGTGAGCTAGAAATACGTTATATTTGCATCCAAACAATAAAAAAATTCAAATTTTTCAGCGTGTATACGTTTGTATATTTTGGTTTGGAGGAAACTCCTTTGTGCTGGGTGGCAAATGCAACTGAGCCAAGGTGCCACTAAACTCGTACACTAGTGATCCAACTTGTATTTGCATTTGCCATTTTTGCATTTACTCGCATTCTCGCAGCTTCTAGTTCGATATTCGAACCCGTGAAAAACTGTGAACACTTACAACTTAGTTTATCCCCAGTCAACTTCATCAAAGGATCCTGGGGTCCTTTAAATGATATCATGAACATTTATTATCAAATTTCTGGCAACAAACAAAAGATTCATTTCGCAAAACAGTTTTGGGAACACATTGAATTTTAGCAAAATCCAGTGAATCCCCAAGTGAATTTGATTGAAATACATCAGTGACAGTGAAACACAATCTGTGACCAATTAATATTATCCAAGAAGACTACGCTGATGAAGATGAAGAAAACGTTTCCAAATTGCCTTCCAATATCCAATTTTGGTGAATTTCTATATTATTTATTCTTTATTACTTTACTCTGTCGTCTTACGCTGTCGTTAATAATAATGTCTAATATCATTAGATGCGATGTTAAGAGTGATTGGATCGCATGAAGAAACTCGAGTCCTTTACCTCCAGTATTAGTTTTTCGTCTCTCAGCTATACTCCAAAGGGGAATTCCATGTACTGTTGGAAGTTGCAGCTGCAACACAGCTCCATCAATAACATCAGCCAGCTGTTGTCACCAGCAGAGTTCTTGGAATAATGGCAACACAGAAAATGGTGGGAGGAACAGTTTGATATCAATCACAGCGAAACTGTGTGATGGTTGGATAGACGGTTGGGATGAATGGCTGACTTGGCTGGCTGGCTGGCTGGCTGGCTGGATCACTGGTTAGTGGTTGGTGGGTTAAAGTATCGGAGTGATTTTTAACACACGTCAATAAAGTTCGCATGTCGCACAGATGGGCGGGTGTTTTTGTGATAAATTGCAAAAGGGATTTCGTTTAATACGAAGGAGCTTTCAATCCCCAGCACAACGAAAAGTTTACTTTGTGTACAGTTTGTTATCGTTTCCTTAAGAACCTCTGATAGCAGAGTAGTTGGCGGGTAATCGCAAGACAAATGCATCTCTGGAATCCTACAGAGTATGAACATAAGCACATCGCTAAATTTAGGCGAGATGACAACGATATCACTTTTTTTGTATTTCCCATCGAAGTGTGAGCGATACGGAGTGTCTAATGCTATTTTCGTCAATAAATTTTGTGGGTTTTTATGTCTTCCGGTTGCGGATTTTTTTCATTTATTTTCTCTCTTCCCACGGAATGACACATTAATCAATTTCTTGTCTGTGGAGGTGTTCGATATGCCAGTGGGTAGAAGAAATTTTGCAAATTAAGAATTTTTTTTGCAAGTTTCTAAGGAAAGGGCGTTTTGTTGAGTAATATGTTTGTTTTCGCCAACTAAATGTAATAAATTTAACATTTAAATGCAATTGGAATAGAATCTCGAAAAAGATTGCTGTATAATGCTGCAACTAGCACCTATAATTCATTTACCAAATATTGAAATGGCTAGCCGGGTTGGGCAGAGTTCATCCACAGGTCAGGTAACATTGCTGTCCTTTGGAAAATTTAAAACTATAAACGTAAATGGTAAAAAGATTCGATTAAATCCTACTCGCCATGATGCTATTTAGTATTTCTTTGTCATGTCTGCTTAGGAAGTCAACGGTTTTTAAACAAACTCTATTGAAAATTTCTGCTTCAGGAATTTTTTTTATTCATATCCTGGTTCGGAATTATACTTTCTATTAAGAAACAATTCTTAATTGAAAAAATTATTAAAAATCTTGTGAAATTTATTACTTAGTGGATAGATGGGAAGGTATATATTTCCATGCCTTCTAAACCACTTTAACAGTTCTCTTCTACACATGCGGTATGACATATACGCTGAAAAATCTATATTTTTGTTGTTTGTATGCAAACAGAACCGTTTTTGTAGCTTATCGCAAATATAGTATATACAAACATATTGTGTTTGCTATTCAGTATTACATATTGGAGAAACAATGATTATAATATATGTTTTTGTGACCCAAATGTGGTTTTGTTTATTGAAAACTGCTGAAAACAAAAACGTGACAGACAACAAAGGAACAAAAAAGCAGCAGATCCTCAATTCATAAAAACGTTGCATGCAATCATATACATGGTTCCTGCAATATGATGCTGCTGCCTTTTTTTCAACGTGTAGTATCACTTCTTTAGGCAAATTGTTTCCCTTTTTGTATTCCTGATTACAGAACCAGACGATTGCATTTTTCATAACTTTTTGTAGAATATTATGGTTCAATTTTAAGTTGTGGAAAGGATAATGTGACTTGTCTCAAACAATAAAGAGAACCAACGGATCTCAAGAGGTATTCGAAAATACTTACTTACTTATCCGGTCTTGAAAAGCCCCGAGGGGTCAGGGACCTTACAAAACGAAGATAACATATTTCGACAACCAGTTTGATCTTTTGCTTTATCTCTCCACTTGATAATACCAAGTGTACGCAGGGATCGATCAACTTGATCCCTCCAGCGGAGTCTTGGTCTTCCTAGTTTTCGTCTTCTTTCGAGTTCGGTTTCGTAACCCCTTCGTTCTGGTTCGTCTTCAAAGCATTCTACTGACATGGTCTAACGAGAGCAATCGCATTATCTTAATCTGCTTAACTATGTCAATGTCGGCATAAAGCTCATACAGCTCATGATTCATGCGTCGCCGATACTCGCCGTTGTGCACTATAGGCCATAAATCTTCCGGAGTATTTTTCTCTCGAAGACTCCCACAGATGTTTTGTCTGCTTGTGATATGGCCCAGGATTCTGTGCCATAAAGCCAGACAGGTTGTATGAGAGTCTGATATAGCTGGATTTTCGTCATTCGAGAGAGGGCTTTATCTCTAAAGCGCTTGCTTAGCCCAAAATAAGCACAATTCTCCGCTTGATCTCCAGGCTGACGTTGTAGTTTTTCTTTACGTCAGATCCGCGGTATATAAATTCGTCTACTACCTCGAAATTATAACGATTATCAACGTTCACGCTTTGATCTAATCGCGTGAAGGCCCCGCTCGTTAAAACCAGTAATTTTGAAACACACTTGAAGGAAAATGCATAATAGGAGGACCAAGTCTCTCCTGACAGGACTACCTAAACAAAACTGTAGAAGTGGCGAACTGGTAATACTATGATTGACCCATATCAGACTGAGATCATGTATATAACCTTACAGACATCTTCTTATACTCAGATATGTGTAGATTCCTCTCCTATGTCGGAGGAAGAAGTGCATGTGTTTGTGTTAGAGAGACCGGTGGATGTTAAGAATTATTCAGATTAACCTGTATCATACTAATTGAAATCAGTCACTGTAAGCCTACGACTAAAAAGGGCAAGGTGGCTGCAAATCCGTAATCGTTGGCTGATAAAGCGCCGATATCGCTAGAGACCCGCCAGTTGCCAAAGCAGTAGATTCAGAAATGTATTTTACATGGAAAGCCCCACCAAAATGAGCATCGTTCAAAACTGAGCATATATAATCTCTACACGCTGAAAATCATACTTTTGTTTTGGTGCAAATATTACGTATTTGTAGCTTGTTGCAAATATAGTAAACTTGTGTCCAAACACATAGCGCCTTATTCATAAAAAGACGTCATATATTTCAGAGACGTTTTTTTGTGTGATAATTAGTCCCTCAAACTTCTCGTAACTTTATATGAATAGTGTTTGCTATTTAATATTACATGTTGGAGAGACAATGATTAACAGGTGATAATATACATTTTTGTAGTCCAAATATGTCGTTGTTTGCTAAAAACTGATGCGGGGGAAACGTGACAGACAACAAAGAAAAAAATCCAGGGGATCTTCAGATCATCATTACATGCAATAATGATTGCAAGTAAGTACATGGATGTTCCAAACATATAAATGGTTCCTGCATAATGTCACAGGGGTCATTTAGTCCAGCTTATATGAGTGGTGTGACATTGCTACTTTGTATGCCACAGTGGTTGCAATTGCTTGCCATTACCTAACTCTCACAATCAGAGACACGTGCGCTTTCTAGTTTTTTTACACTCACTGATTGGGGGACCTACAGCTTTACACCGATTCCGAACGGAATTTTTCAGAAGCTTTTATGATGGCTAAGTACTCAATAGTGTCGCCATCACTAAGCAAGGTGACCGCCGTCGAACGATATGTTTAGGTGGTCTGAGCAGGGATTGAATCCACGTTCTCATATATAAGAGCAGCGCACACTTCCAATTGCATCTCCGACACCCACTTAAGTTACTTAAATTAGCTAAAAGTTCCCAAACTTTTGCATTACAAAAAAGTTCTTTCAAGTTGAGCCAATAGTATGATACAAATATACTCACTGCCTTCAAATTGCAGACAAGATTTTAAGGGATATAAAGTTTTGAAGGGTTAGACTATAATAGCCGAACCAGGTATAGACATTCGCGGAACATTCTCGAAACAGGTATTGAATGGATACACTATTTGTTTGTTCGCATTTTATATGGAGTGTGAATTGAATGAAAACGCCATTTGGTTGTTCACGTCTTACACGCTACATGAAGAAAATTGACCATCAACATCTGTCCCGAATGTAAAAGAACCGTATTGCCGTCAGCAGTCTTGAGTTGTCTAATAGAAACGGCTTCACACACCAGAGATTGTGTGCGCGGTTCCAACCGCTCACCATACTTTATGGAGTATCACTGAACGTACTGATAGGGAAATCTACATATTGAGGACTTACTGGGTACAATTCAATACAGACAAGGAGCCGACATTTATCACTAGTACCAAGGCAAGAGGTTTTTGAAGTTACCCTTACAACGAAGAACCTCTATGGGATGTTCATGGAATGGAAACTCGTTCTCTGATTACACGCTGCAAGCTTTGTCGTTTTTTGTTGTTTGGATGTAAATATAACGGGTTTGTAGCCTGACACAATTATAGTGTTCTCCAACAAGGCCTTGACAACATTTTTTTAAATAAAATGCAAACCATTTGAGATATTTCCAAAACTTATGATCGACAATTAAAATATTTATGAATGGTACTCGACTGCGTTCATATAACCACCGCCGGCACGTCGGCAGTGGCCGATTCGTTGGACCCAATTTTCGATAACTCGGTCACACATTTCGGCCGTAACGGCCGCTATTTCGCGTTCAATGTTGGTTCTTCACACGACGTCGGCTAGTTGGCACAGACCAATCATTTGACGTAGCCCCAAAGAATAAAGTCTAGAGACGTTAAATGGCGCGATTGAGGCGGCCAATTGACTGGTCCATTGCTTGAGATAACACGCTCACCCAACTTACTCTTCAATAAATCGATTGTAACGTGTGCTGTGTGGCTTGTGGCACCGTCCTGTTGAAACCACATGTCGTCCAAGTCCATGTTTTCCAATTCGGGTCAAAAATAATCGGTAATCATAGCGCGATACCGATCGCCACTCACAGTAATGTGACGATCGTTATTGTCGACGAAAAATATGGCCCAATGGCGCCGCCGGCATGTAAACCGCACCAAACAGTCATTTTTTGAGGATGAAGTGGTGACCCATGAAGCACATGTGGATTTTCACACAACCAATAACTCATATTTTGCTTATTGACGAACCCATTGAACCAAAAATGAGCTTCGTCACTGAAGATGATTTTGCGATGAAATTCATCATCTAGGCGCATCTTCTCCAGAGCCCAATCGGTGAACTTACGTCGCGTCAAATGGTCCATCGGCTTCAGTTCTTGAGTCAGCTTGATTTTGTCTGGGGGTAAACCAAGATCTTTACACAACATTGGCTTGGCCGTCTCACTAAAGATGTTTGACAGTACATGCTGCAAAATTTGTATATTTTTATTGTTTGGGTGCAAATATAACGTGTTTGTCTATTTTCACAAATATAGTATACTTGTGTCTAAATGCATTGTGTTTGATATTCAATATAACTTGTTTGGGGCACAATATTTAATAGGTTGTAATATATGTATTTCTGACCCAAATGTGACTTTGTTTGACGAAAACGAAATAAATAAATAAATGGTTTCCCGTTACATCCCGTGCAGGGATATGGGAGAGCTTCTCACAACCAGTGAGCTGTGCGCGTTCTAGTTTTACACTCACTGATTGGGACCTACAGTTTTACACCGGTTCCGAACTGTATTTTGACAAACTTTTTCATGGCTTAATACTCGATAGTGTCGCCGTCACTAAGCGTGGTGACCGCCGTCGAAAGTAATTTAATTTGGTCAGAGCAGGGATCGAACCCAGGATGTCATGCACATGAGCCGCGCACACTACCATTGCACCACCAACGGCCACAAAAACTGCTGAAAACAAAAACGTGACAGACAATAAAGAAACAAAAAGCAGCAAATGCTTGCGAATGCTCTTTAAATGACCTGTAAGACCTTAATATTGTCAAACCCAACTGTAAATTCAATTGCAAACATTCATAGATGATATAGAAAATAAAGCGGGCGTGTTCAAAAACGCACTCTGCAAGGCATTGCAAACTGTAATATGTACAAAGTGAAGTAAAGACGGTATAATTATGCCCTCAGAGGGACAAAGATAAACTACTGGGGGCTCTCCCGCGTGTGGAACAAAGGTACATCTGATTGACGACACCTCTATTCCATGCACTGGATCAACCGCAGTGGGAAATTCGCTGGATCTGCTCGAAGTTACCATGGAAATTCTTACACAATCGGGGATTCAATGGAATTTCGGCAGCTTCGAGGCCGCTAAAACTCGCGTGCCCGATATGGTATCACAAGGAGAAATTTAAACAATTACCGATCTATTTATCCCCAAGCAAAACTGGCAAACATAATATGCGCCTAATCCATTGCAAATTAATTAGTTCCGCCGCAGGAATTAGATTGGCTCTCCATTTTGTCTAGTGTTTGCAAGTATTTCACCATTACCTAACATTTATGGTTGTAATTAAAACATCTCACCACAGCCTCAAGATCTAGTTATGCAAACTGCAATACATTTTTGCCCAAACAGCCTTCGTCTTAACCAGACTAGTTTCTAGAGTTGCATGGTTTAAGATTTCTTGCAATATTTAGATTTCATTGACCTCGACTACATTGGCATTGGGAAAAAAATTGTTTTGTTTTGCTTCTGATGGATTTCTTGCAGATTTTCCCAATCACAGATTCCACACAATGAAGGATTGGATACGACTTTGGGAGGGAAGCTTTAGACACTAATAATTTATCACTCAGTTAGAATTGTAAATCCCTTTTGAGATAATGTCCTTGACCACATTGACTACTAACTTCAGTACAATCTAAACTCGATTCAGTACAATTTACAATTCAAATAAAAGGATCTCAATTACCTTGTGGTAGGGAAACAGTCACAGATATCCTGAAAATGTCAATGAGTGTTTGGCCTGCCTAATCATAAAGATAAAGATCTGTGAATAACATTTGAACCGTCGAGATGAAATGGTGAGCCTGTGTGATTATGGTAAATAAAACTTGGGTAGCCATCTATTTACCTACCACATGGCTGCACTTGATTACAAATATCTTTAAAATCTTAAAATCACCTAAATCTTATTTCCTTATTAATCCTGTTTATGGAACGCCTCCGACCACTTTCTTGCCAGAAAATCTGTTTATGTTAGACAATGACATAAATTTGTTGCACTCCAATTCTTCCCAATCTGCCACATAAACATTAGACCTGCAACAAACAAAGACAGGACTTTAAGAAAGAGGAATAGAGATATTTAGAAGAAAAGGGTATAAGAAAAACCCAAATACAACTTTGTTATTATTACCAAATCACATTTGTTTTCTAACTTTTCCCGATCTCTCTCACCCACTTCCTCTCATTTCAGTAGCAAACATGACGATAAAATGGCGACAAAAGTATAAAAACCGAAAATATATGCAGCTGCCACAAATACAGCCACTACCAGCGGCAGGAACAACTGTAACACCAGCACCACCACCACCACCACCACGACCACTACACCAACAGGATGTTGCACAGTGGAAGGCGACACCGACAACACCAGCAATCAAAGCATTAAGCCACAATACTCCTCAACCGAACAACAATGGCAGTAATTTTAGATGTTGCACCGCATTCGATACGAAGACGACAACGACGATGGGAATGACAATGACGATGACGACAATGATGGCAGCGAATGAAATGAATAGTCCAACGGATACTAACAGCGACAAACAACAGGAGCAGCAACATCAGGGTTATAGCATTTACAAATCTACGAAGGGCTTAGACACATATGCCATCTTCCTTGGTTCCCAATCACAGGATGGAGATGAAAATCAGCAGAATGAAAAACATTCACAACAAAAGCACTGGCAACATGAGTTGCAGCAAGATTTTCCATTAAGACAATGTCGTAGTAGTTGTCATAGTAGCAGCAACATCCCAGCAGCAATGCACGAGAATGCAATAACAATAAAATGGCGCCACTCACATAACAAACAACAGCAATCAAACACCGCCACCACCACTAGCACCAACACTATTATCACTGCCACCAGCACTTCCAGGAATACCAATAGCACCAGCAATAAAAGCTGCAACAGCAATGATAGTAACTGCCGCCTCTTACCGCTAAATCGCTACTCCGAAGGACGAGCCGAAACCGCAGCAACAATGGCAGTAACTCAGATACTGCAGGCACCAACTCCAGCAATAGTAGCAACGACTATTGACACATTATTAGCTCGCTTGCACTATACTGCCACAACAATTGCTGCCAAAGTTGGTGGTAACAAGGCAACAAGGCCAGCAACTATGAAGCACCACCACCCACAAAAGCAGAGTGATATTCAACAGAAATCAACGTCTCACTCGAGATCAACAACATTTGCCGCCACAGTCATGTCATACCGCCAACTGCCAAGCATTTTTATAACACTAATATGTTTATTTGCATTTGCCACAACTGCAGCCACTTCCACTGCCACTGCCACTGACAACACATCAGCATCAGGATCAGTACCATCATCATCACCAGCGGCTGCAACATTACACGCATCATCATTGTCCTCCTCAACCTTCTACTCATCAGGAGCTGTTAGCAACACTTCAACACAATTACAAGAAGACCCCATGGTGGCTGCGGTGTTATCATCATCATCATCATCATCCTCCTCCCCCACGGGGTCAATGAATGACTCACAAACTGCCAAATCATTGCCTATGCTCGCATCCACTATTCCACAGTGCTCCCTGTCCGAGTACGGCTGTTCCAATGGTCGCTGCGTCCCACTGAGTAAATATTGTAATAACATCAATGATTGTGGCGATGGAAGTGATGAACCACGATTTTGCACACGTAAGTACTTTACATACTAGTTAGTGTTGTAAACTTGTGACAATGTTTCCGGTTACTCGATAAAAGACAAATTTGCTTCCCAACTCCTTAGTAGTTTAATGATTAAAGAATGAATTAAAGATAGTATAGCCTGCGCGTTTTTGACGTGACAACGTCTTAAATTAGGTTGCGGCTGGGAGTCACTTATGAAAAAGTGTAACGCCCGGTAACGTTACGATGAGTCACCGAACACAAGTAAACGCAATGTGTTTACTTGTGTGCCAGAAACGATTTGCTTTGCTGGCTTCTAGTGGCTGTTGGTCGGTGGTGTGAGTGTTTTTGTTTTTTGGCACATCATATATATCACGACTGAGCAAGTATGTATGTGCGTATATATGTGCGTGTGTATGAATATTGATTTAGATCAGTCTGCATTGGATAAGGTATTATTTTTTGTTTTTTTTTGTTTTTTGTTTTTTGGCTTTATGATATGTGTAGTGTATGTTTGTGTGTAGAAATTTTCATATGAATTAGGTAGCCAAAACGAAACAGAGAGCTGCGGTCGGCTTTAAAAACGATATGCGAATATGATGAATTGAAATACTTTTTGGTTAGTAAATTATTTTCTTTTGTTTTTAATAAAAGAAATGTTTATTTTTTATAATAAAAGAAATGTTTATATTTTATAATAAAGGATATGTTTATTGTTTATAATGTCACATTTGATAATGTGTTCATAGAAATCGCACAGGTACCTAGATGGTGTTGAAATTACTTCTATTTTCCTAAACCATAAGTTTCAATAAATGTTAAAACATCGCCCGTGAGTTCTAACACTCATTGGGCAAGTGAGTTCATTGCACTCCTATTGTGCAATTTAATTATATTCATATCAATAAATATTCTACCGAGAAAAAGACGTTGTCACGTAAAATCTTCGCCCGTAAAACCGACTTTACAGGCAACAATTTTTTTGAAAATATTTAGAAAAGTAATCACCAAGTTTCAACGATTACTCGGTAGCGATCGTTACTGAGTACCTAAAACTCAGAACCCACTGCCGGAGTTAGCTGCATTAGGCAGAGACGTATTGCTGAAAAGTTAGATCATATACACCACATTAATAAATCTCCATAAATAGTAAAAAGTATTTTATTTATACCGTTCGGAACCGGTGTAAAACTGTAGGTCCCAATCAGTGAGTGTAAAACTAGACAGCGCACATCTTACTGAATGTGAGAAGCTCTCCCCAATCCCTTCATGGGATGTTAAGGGACACCATTTTTCTTTTTCAATTTATGTGACTTTTCGAACTTTCCCCTTAGTTATATAAAATGCAACACTGCTCCCATCAAGTACCACCTGTTAATAGACCACTATCAAATTTTGACCTTTGCGTTTAACAGCTGTTCAAAATATACAACCTCTTGCATTTTTTTTTTTAAATGGAAAAAAGTGCTCATTAATCGTTATTTTTTGCGAAAAAAAACCGTCAATCAAATCAAAAAAAATCTTGATAAATATTGTGGGACTCTGCACCATCGATTTTAATGGTAAAAAAGAGGTTTCTTGACTTTCGTTGTGGTCGCACAAGTACAAATGACACTGAACGTTCTGGACGGCCAACTGAGGTCAATACACCCGACAATGTCGAAAAATCCACGATATGGTGTTGGCCGATCGAAGAGTAAAAGTGCATGAGATTCTTGATGCCGCAGGCATTTCATATGACAGTGTAGTTTCGATTTTAAACGATCAACTGTGTTTAAGAAAGCTGTCTGCAAGATGGATGCGGCGTTTGCTATCAATTGACCATAAACATACTGCTGCACACGTGTGTAGTCTCAAAGGAAAAATTCCATGAATTGGGCTACAAATTGGTACCTCATCCACCATATTCTCCGGGTTCAGCCCCCAGTGACTATTTCCTATTTCCAAACCTAAAGAAATGGTTTGGTGGAAAGACATTTAGCTCCAACGATAAAATTATTGATCAAACAAATGCCTTTTTTATGGACCTCGAAAAATTCTATTTTTTGGAAGGGATACAAAAACTGGAGAAACGTTGGACTAAGTGAATTGAGGAGATTATGTTGGAAAATTAATTTTTTGTTTGCAAAAAAACTGTGTTTCATTCAAAAAGTTACGGACTTATTGATCCGCCCTCGTACAAATTCCATTATTCCATTAACAAAATTAATTCGCAATTTCTATGAATCAAGAATTGTATAGAATCTATTAAGTTTGAGGAAAACAGAATAATTTTATTTTTTATTTTGTAAAAAATTATATTTATTTTATAATTCAAATGTTTCCTTCTCGAAATTAAAATTTGTAATGAATAAAATAAAAAATGTTTTTGACAAAGAAAAATAAGTGAAAATATTTTTTGACAATAAAATAACTGAAAATATTTATGGTTACTATATTTTATATTTTAATGTAAAGTATATAAACTTGAAAAGTGGATTTCCACAGTACCCCCCTCCAGTTTCAACCAAGTTGGAAACGAACTCTCTTAGATCTTCGTGGTGCATCTTGATTAATATCTTTGTTTGGAGGAAGTTCTTCAATTTCATTCAATAAAATTCTTGCAGGTTTGATACGATCTGCTGATACAACCCTTTCAGTATTCCTAATTTTAATTGTAAATGTTTTACCAGAACGAGAAATAACAGGATATGGGCCATTATATGGTTGTTGCAATGGCTTGCTAACAGCATCGTTTCGCAGAAATACATGTGTACAAGTTGAAAGATCTTGAGGAATATAAACCGAACTGTCACCATGACGATTAACTTCAGATGCTCTTATCTTTTGCATGTGTCCACAAAAATCAGAAACCCAATTATTATAAGCTGTAACAGGATTTTCGGATATAATTTGACCAGGAAGTTGTAAGCTTGTGCCATATGTCATTTCAGCCGGAGAACATCCAACGTCTGAATTTATAGCACTTCGTAATCCAAGCAGAACTAGTGGCAACGCATCCACCCAATTTGTATCCGTATGACATTTGATGGCATTTTTTAATATTCTGTGCCATCGTTCAATCTGACCATTAGCCTGAGGATGATAGGAAGTTGTATGAATAACCTTTGTACCAATCACCTTTGCAAATTCTCTAAATAATGAAGACTCAAACTGTCTGCCTTGATCCGTTGTTAATTGACTTGGAACTCCAAACCTTGAAACCCATCCATGTAGAAATGCATTTGCTACTGTCTCTGCAGTGATGTCTTCAACTGGAATTGCCTCAGCCCATCTTGTGAAACGATCAATACATGTTACGCAATATCTAAAGCCTCGTGAAGATGGCAATGGTCCAACAATATCGATACTCACGTAGTCAAAACGCTCTTTCGGAACAGGAAATGTTCCTATTGTAGTTTTTGTATGTCTTCCAATTTTTGACTTCTGACAAGCAATGCAGCTTTTCGCCCATGACGAAATATCAGCTTTCATTTTTGGCCACACAAAACGTTGAGCAATCATTTTTACTGAGGACCTAGAGCCAGGATGAGATAAATTATGGACCATGCTAAAGATATCCCGTCGAAATTTTTCCGTAATATAAGGACGAATGACCTTTAAAGAAAAATCACAATATATATCTTGTTTAGTTCCAGGGAATTTTATCTTTTTTAAGACCAAACTATGATCTTTAGATGTTAACAGCGAAGTCAATTCATCATCAGATTGTTGGTCCTTTGCTAAAGCTTCATAATTAAATGATGAAGGCATGCTGATGGCATCCAACCTCGATAAAACATCAGCTGTTATGTTATCTTTGCCCTTAACAAACCGAATATCCATAGAATGCTGACCGATGTAGTCTAAATGGCGTAGTTGTCTTGGCGATGCTTTTTCAAGGCGTTGTGAAAATGCGAACGTGAGCGGCTTATGATCGGTGTAGATTGAGAAATGTTGACCTTCTAGAAAATATTGAAAATGCTTGAGCCCAGAGTAAGTTGCTTGTAGTTCACGATCATAAGTGCTGTAACGTCGTTGAGTTTCTGTAAATTTTTTTGAATAAAATCCTAAGGGTATCCATTGATTATCCACAAACTGTTGGAGTACCGCGCCCATACCAAAATCAGAGGCATCTATCCACAAAGAAAGTGGCGATCCTTCAACTGGGTGAGAAAGCAAAGAGGCATTCGCAAGTTGATTTTTACAGTTTTCAAAAGCAGTTTTAAGATCTTTATTCCAATTAATTTTGCGTTTATCCCTTTTCTTTTGCCCTTTTTTCAAATTATGAAGAGTTCCTTGTGCTTCGGCCGCATTGGGAATAAATCTTCGATAAAAGTTAATAAGACCCAGAAACTGACTCAACTCGTGGATTGTTTCAGGCAGTTTATAATTTTTAATAGCTTCAACTCGTTCGGGATTAGGTAAAAGTCCTTTGTTATTAACTAAGTATCCAAGAAAAGTTACTTCAGGTTTTCCGAACTCGCATTTTTTTATATTAATTGTTAGACCGAAATCTCTAAATCTTTTAAACAACATCCTTAAATGTTTCTCATGTTCATCCATGTCTTTCGAAGCTATTAGGACATCATCTATATAAACATAACAGAATTCAAGACCACTGAGGACTTCGTTCATGAAGCGCTGAAAGGTTTGCGCAGCGTTGCACAACCCGAAAGGCATTCGAGTAAATTCATATAATCCTATGGGAGTGATTATTGCAGTCTTTGGTATATCTTGCTCTTCGACGGGTATTTGGTAATACCCTTTGACCAAATCAACCTTTGAAAAAACGTTTTTACCATGTAAATTGCTTGCAAAGTCGTGTATGTGTGGAACAGGATAGCGATCCGGAATAGTTATCTTGTTTAATGCCCGATAATCTCCACATGGCCTCCATCCATCATTTGCTTTTGCCACTAAATGTAAGGGACTTGACCAACTACTCTTTGATGGACGGCATATTCCGAGTTGCGCCATGTAATCAAATTCCTTCTTGGTAATATTCAGCTTTTCAGGTGCTAGTCTTCGAGGCTTGTGATGTATTGGAGGACCTTTTGTTTCGATGTGATGAGTCACATTGTGTTTAACTGATGGTAATGTTTTTAAAGGCTGCGTTATGTCTTTAAATTCAGATAGTAAAGAGTGAAATGGAGAATCTTGCGAAATGGAACTACATTTTAAAGCGAATTCAGTATTTTTATCAGATATATAAAAAAGGGAACGTAAGTTAGTTTTCTTATCGATAATGCATCGATTTTTTACATCAACTAACAAATCGAAACGTTCCAGGAAATCGAAACCGATAATCGCCTGCGGAACATCCGCGATAATAAACGGCCATAAAAATTCTCTACGCAAACCCAGATCCAAACGAAGAATTTTTTTCCCATAAGTTTTAATTGTAGTATTATTTGCTGCTTGAAGTTCTAATGATTTTGCTTCGGTGCGTTTAATTTGATTAGACGCGGGAATTACGGATACATCAGCACCCGTGTCGATAAGAAATTGTTGATTTGAAGAACCGTCTCGCAAAAATAGGCGACATAACTTCAAACCCCCTTCATCCGTCGCCATAGATGAGGAAGTTAATGGTTTTCCGCCCGAAAAGCACATGGAGATTTGCATTTATATGCTCTATCACCAAATTTATAGTGATACCAGCACATATGTCCAGCTTCCGATTTTTCACTAGATTCTCTGTTGGGATTAGTTCTGACGCGGTTTCTGCTTCTGCTACGACTGCGTTGTTGAGGAAAAGAAAGACCTTCAATTCGATTTAAAATTTCAGCCATTCGGATTTCTAAATTTTCAAACCGAGAATTTGAACTTGATTGCGAAGTGGTGATAGGGCATATACTGGAATTATCGAGTTGCTCATTTATTTTATCTGCCATAACAGCAATATTATCCAAACTGTCAGAACTTACTGACAAAACAGCTTTGATTGTAGATGGTAGACGTTGAAACCATAAAGATTTAAGCATATCGTCCGAAACTTTACCAGCTGATAGTTGACGCATTTCACGGAGCATTGCAGATGGTCGTTTATCGCCAATACTTACGTTTTCTAACAATTTTTGCAAACGCTTCTCTTCTGATTCTTGAAATTCAGCAAGCAAGGCGGTCTTTAGAGCATCATACATATTTCTTGCTGGCGGATTTTCAATAATATGGCTGACAACGTTAAGAATATTGCTTTCTATGGCTCCAACTAGGGTATGGTATTTCGTGGCGTCTTGAGAAATCCCTGCGTTGATAAATTGGCTCTCCATCTGACTAAACCAAAGCTTTGGATTAGCTTTCCAAAAAGGAGGGACTTTAACGGCAATGCGTGCGATTGTTGGAAACTCGGCAGGAACTTCAAAAACTTCTTCTTCGGACATTTTTCGTCGGGGTCACCAATGAGGAAAACAGAATAATTTTATTTTTTATTTTGTAAAAAATTATATTTATTTTATAATTCAAATGTTTCCTTCTCGAAATTAAAATTTGTAATGAATAAAATAAAAAATGTTTTTGACAAAGAAAAATAAGTGAAAATATTTTTTGACAATAAAATAACTGAAAATATTTATGGTTACTATATTTTATATTTTAATGTAAAGTATATAAACTTGAAAAGTGGATTTCCACAAGTTTTTCATAATCGCAATAAAATGTGTTGATAAGATCATTAATTTTATTTTATAGATTTTATAAAACTTGTAATAGAATTAATGAAATAAAATCATTAGAATATCATTATTCATTAATTCAAAGAATACATTTTATTG
Source organism: Phaonia tiefii (assembly GCA_963931995.1). NCBI lineage: Eukaryota > Metazoa > Arthropoda > Insecta > Diptera > Muscidae > Phaonia > Phaonia tiefii. The sequence goes on along the minus strand of OZ008369.1, from coordinate 81,954,114 downwards.
TATTTATGATATGTGTAGTTTTGGCCGTCGGTGGTGCAATAGCTAGTGTGCGCAGCTCTTGTGCAAGAGAACGTTGGGTTCGATCCCTGCTTACCACCTTACATTTCCTTTAATAACAGTCACCTCGCTTAGTGATGGCGACATTATCGACTACTTGAAAAAGATTCTCAAAATACGGTTCGGAAACGGTATAAAACTGTTGGTCGCAATCAGTGAGTGAAAAATTAGAAAGCGGGCAGTTCACTGGTTGTGAGAAGCTCTCCTCAGTCCCTTCATGGGATGTAATAGGACACGGTTTTTTTTTGTACATTTGATAAATGCATCCTCATGGTTCATCATTATACTAGGAGTGCACAACAGCTGCTGTCCTTTCACCGAATATGTTCCAATGTCCCAGGAATTGTTGAAATTCGAGTTGCAGATGCCAAATCTACCATCAGACGTAATACAACGAAATTTAAAAGCAATTAGCTTCCATCAAAGGTAGTTTCTTCTAGTGGCATATTACGTATTCTTCCTTCCACGCTGTTCTCTATGAGTTTCCAACTAAGTACACGCTGAAAAGTCTGTAATTTTATGGTTGTTTAGTATTTGTAGCTTGTCGCAAATGTAGTATACTTGTAGCCAAACACATTGTGTTTGCTATTCAATATTGTATATTGAAGACACAATGATTACTAGGTTACAATATATGTTTTGTGACCAAACTGTGACATTGTTTGCTGAAACAAAAACAGGACAGGCAACAAAAAAACAAAATAGCATTAGATCTTTAATTCATGAAAATAGTGCTTGTAAACATGTACATGGTTCCTGCAATATGTTGGGCTGTTTTCTCCAGCATGTATTCACACAGCTGTGTGATACCGACACCATGAATAGTTCGCATCGAATGTCGCATTTAGACCGCACTTTATCGCGACCAGGTTAGCGATAACCTTATTCTCTAATCTTTTCCGTTTATACCACCCATTTTAAGATTAAATTGACATTGTAGGTGGCAAATTTGAGGTTAGATCAACTTATAGGAACTCCATGCCGAGAAAAAAATTATCAAAGACGGCGGCACAACATAAAAATTAAATTATTGGCTCTTGGCTCAGTCCGTAAAATGGGGCCAGTCGATCCTATCAGCTCATATTTTACACCGATGAGAGCCAGTTACGCCGACGGCGGCGTGAGCTTCAAAAAATGTTTAGTGGCGGCAACGCGTCGTTAAATTTTTGACCAGCTTCCGTCTGTCAAACAGTTAATATTTTGTGTATGTTTCCACTATGGTTACATTTTTTCATAATTAATATTGTTACATCAATATCAATATCAGCACCATCGGCTTTTTTGTTCTTAAGCCGGGAAAGTGCACTTGTAACTTTGCTTTGTCTAGAAGAGAGCAGTCGAGGACATCGTCCTGCATTTGCTCAAAACCCTTATCTATATTGAATGGTCCGGGGACAAGTGAAGCAGTAAAGTAATCTCCATATTCCCGACATTCACTGCACGCTTGTTACAAGATTTCCATCCTTATCTCTACAAAAGGGGGGTGGGCGTGACCCATGGCCGTTGTTTGGCTTTGTACTTTTCGCTAAAATTTACGGGCCTCACTCATCCTTCTATAAGATTCAATGTGGTCACTCTCGCGCTTTCTCCACAACGGAGTTTTCTTCCTAAACAAACGGGTTTACTTTCTCCTGTTCTGTTTATACAGCTCCGTTCCCATAGGTGCAGTGTTCTTTTCATCACTTGCCATGCGATACTCTTCATCGTTCCATGGCTTGTTTCAAGCGGCTTTTCATAACCAGGTATGGTCTCTGCAGGAATTTTCATAGAGTGGGAAATGAACTTCCACTGCGTTTCAGGATCATGAGGCGGGTTTACGTTCTGCGCCAGACTCTGTGTGAGCTTCTCTGCAAAGGCCGTGGATATCTCTGGTAATTACAGCTTTCCAACGTCCAGCTTTCTATATGTCTGGTTTCATACGACTTTCACTACGCTTATCTTTGTGCGAACCTTTGCTGCAACCAGGTTGTTCCTCTAATCAGACATACGTCCATTACATTAGTCGAGTGCCTCCCATCAATTACCAGGTGATCAATGTGGTTCTTCGTATATTGATCAGGGGATATCCAAGTACCCTTATGGACGTATGTTGAAATCTCGTACTACTGACAACCATGTTTTTCGAAGTGGCAAAATCTAACAGTCTCATTCCGTTATCGGAAGTGGTGACGTGTAGACTGAATTTACCAATGGCTGGAATACAGACATTTTCCCTGCGGATTTTAGCATTGAAACCATCTAAAACAATCTTAATATCATAGCCAGGGCAGCGGTCGTATGTTTCCTCTATGCACTCATAGAACATGTCCTTGGTGTTATCGTATGTTTCTTCCATTTAAATTAGCGACATGTTTTATGTGAATAGTGGCTCTACGCTCTCAATCCCGTGAGTGAAGGTAGACCCACCATCCGGCTTGAGACCAGATGTCGCAGACTTTTTCCAACTACAAAGCCGCTACCAAATTCATGCTTTTCCTTATGGTAGCTGTAGTATATGTCACAGTTCTTCTTCCTTGAACAGCCATGACCTGTCCATTGCATCTTCTGGATACCAGTATGTTTCCTCTATCGTCGTATGTTTCCTCTATGCACTCATAGAACATGTCCTTGGTGTTATCGTATGTTTCTTCCATCGGGGCATGTATATAAATTAGCGACATGTTTTATGTGGATAGTGGCTCTACGCTCTCAATCCCGTGAGTGAAGGTAGACCCACCATCCGGCATGAGACCAGATGTCGCAGACTTTTGCCAACTACAAATCCGCAACCAAATTCATGCTTTTCCTTAAGGCAGCTGTAGTATATGTCACAGTTCTTCTTCCTTGAACAGCCATGACATTGCATCTTCTGGATACCAGTAATTTCAGCCTTATAATTCTCGAGGACATCTGTCAGTTGGACACCACAAAAAGGAATGATCGTCTGTATAGTTTGCCAACAATTCAATTCGAAAGGGGTGTGTTTGATGTGTTAACATCTATAGGAACGGGTAGGGCAATTTATCAAAGTGAACACATGCAAACAACACACAGCGTTAGCATCAAATACGTGGTTATTGTAAAACAATAGTCTCTGCCTGCAAATAAATATGATGGTATTGATGTAGCGGCAGCGAACAGACATCGCCAAAGAGTATTGAATAGTATAGAGAACTCTCAGGACGCATTGTATGACTCAAACGTACTGGCAACATTTTGCGAATTATTGAAAACGTTTTAGTGTCTTTTTGTCATAACTTGGTCCATTCATAATTTTGATGTGATACATTGATGCCTTTTGAATCATATATGGTTTTCGTATTGTTTTATGAAATAACATTGTCGATATGGTGGATTTATATTGAAATATTCTATAAAGAGAATAAGACTCGTTTATGCCCTTTTACTCCATCTCTCTACATGAGAGCGGATAAAGAGTGCAATAAGTTGTCCATACTATTCAATACTTTTTGTCGTCGCTCTGTTTACGACAAAACAAAAACAATTATTTCAGTGAGCTAAATATTGCTTTATTTGTTTTAACAATATTACATCTAAAGTTATAGCAGATGTAAGAAAAAAGAAAGTTCAATAGCAAAATAGCCTTCAACAAAAAAACTATTCTTTTTTTTATTTTTCAATGTAACATTTACTAATGTGTTCATAGAAATCGAACAGGTATCGTGTAACAAAAAGTTGTTACCACATCGCCCGTGAGTTTGAATACTCATTGATTTTTTTACATTTGCGCCTTCTCTTGCTGAGGAAATATTTTTTAAAATTTGACCGGCTCTATCATTCATAATGTTTATCCGATTTCAAACAACTTTTCGAAATCTTAATCTACTATGAATTGTTTATTCGAACATTCTTTCATTTTATCAAATGCTTTCTGTCGGCGTCGGTCACCTTGTGTAGTGATGGCGGCATAATTGAAAACTTGGCCATAAAAAAGCTTCTCACAAAATTGTTAGGAATCGATGTAAAACTGTAGGTTCCAACCAACAGATAACCTTCAAATAGAAAACGCTCACCTCACTGAAGCTCTTGCCCACCCCTTAATGGGAAGTAGTGGAAAAAGCATTCCATTTTATTCGTATCGACAGTTTTACCCCGAATTGAAACGGTTGCGTTTAGAGGAACAGAGAAAAACATCAGAATTCTTATGTCTTGGTCCGCTTCAGAGGCAAACGAAAAATATTTGCCTTTGTAAATGGCGAAACATTTTCAGGGGTTGCTCATTATTAGAGAAGATAAAGTGTTGGAAGGAATAATAAGAAAATTATTAATTATACGGCGAAAATATACAGTGACACAAAAAATATACTTGAACATCGACATAGTGTATATTACCCCTAACATTTTGAGTTATTCTGCAAACCCGGTTTCGTGTGGGTTTGAGTACATATGACCCCATAACTCAGTTGGGTTGTAGTCGATTTTTATATTTTACGTGGTTTTAGAAAGAGAAATAAATAAGCGAATATTGTCTATGATATCCAAAGCAAGCATTGACAGTGGTGTCCTTAAGAATATTCGAAATTTGTACATATTTTAGTTTTTCGAATTTGACTAAATTTCTATACACATTTTTCTATGAGAGCATGTTCCTTGCAGTATTCACTTTTAAAGACAACTTGATTCGGAATAGAGTCAGCTTTCATTATTATCAATCGGATAAAACCTACAAATGTCAGTAACACCCTAAATAATTTTGGGATATTCTGTAGAAACACGTATTATTTTGGGTTCAGAAACCTTCTTCGATTCTTCTTCGACTTTTATTTTTCAACCGATATTGGAAAGAAGAAGTATAAAGGTTTTTAAATGTGAGTAGTTTATGACATGTGCACTAAATACTGGTAGTGATTTCCCTAATAATTTTAGAAAAATTTCAGTTGATCCTGACACGATCGGTGTGCATTAATATTTCTTTTAATTATATATATCACAAACATCAGAACTAATACATAATACTTATTACCCCATTGTAGTAGCCTACTTTTTGCCAACATAATTTGACTTCAGAGTCCTTCAAAAACCCCACGCAGTATATCGACATTCCAGTGTATTTTGTAATCAAGAGTAATTAAATTCCACCGCAAAAGCTTCTTTCGACACTTCTGCACATCCTTTGCTACCAGTGCATGTAACCATCATCCAGATGTACGACCCATAATCCTCTTGGATTTTACATTCCATTAGATTTTAATTTACACAGTTTGTAAACCGACGCTGCATTTGCATAATTATGCAAAATGCTGCTGCACTTGATTGTCTGTAATTAAGTGGCATCACCGGCCAAATCTAATTGAATTATTACGATTACATTCCAACGCGCTTAGAATATGCACTCAATGTTATCAGCAGAGTGGGTCACTCAACGTGTGATGTCCCCAACAAAACTCATACACATATCCACTCGATTTGAAGTTAATTAATTGGCTGGCTAAAACTTATAGGAATTTAGCGTGAAATTTGGCCGACATGTAATAAAATATAACCATTCTACTTTAGTTATAAACTATCATATTATGGACATTTGAGACAACAAATGAGTCACATCCCATCTGACCTCAGTTATTTAAATAAACTCGCACATCTGAATAATTATGTGAAGGTCTGCCCTTGCGCTTCACAGGATTTTTTGTATGAAACAAAACAAACTGTGTATGTATGTCACTGGTAACATAGTAATATCAGAATAAAACTTTAGTTAACAATATTGTTTTCCCCCCGTTTTAACAACCAATGTACCTGTAAGTCCTTTCATGGAAATTTACAATGTAAAATTTAATTGGATTTGATAATGTAGTAGTTGACAGATTTCATTATTTCTTCTTTTGAATTCATATAATTTGATTTACCAGTAACTAGAATGGTAATAATTCCTTCCATCCACAGAGGAATTATATATTATGTCAATAGAAATTTGACAACCAGGATGAAATACATAGTTGTTGTGTGATTTATTAAGAAACTAATAGTACATTTGCATATTAATAATTAAATTGTGGGTATAAAATTAAAATGTATAAAAGTTCATAAATGAAATATTTGTCATTGTTTATTCAAGCCCAAGCTGTTTTTATATCTCTACTAATATACATATAGTTTTAAAAAGAAAATTTTCTAAACGCATCTT